>JAJJWX010002220.1:600000-812567 GCA_023529315.1 Papaver bracteatum | reverse complement strand
ACTAGATTCCCTTAGATGATCTCACCCACAACCAAGAGTTGCTACGACCCAAATTCGAAGACTTTAATAAACAAATTTGTCTCACACAGAAAAGTCTACAGGTAATAGATGAATTCGTCTCCCACGAATAAACCTATGAGTTTTGTTCTGTTTTTTGATAAATCAAGGTGAACAGGAACCAATATATAAAAATAGATTTATATTCCCGAAGAACATCTCAGTTTCATCAATCACCTCATAATAAACTTAATCGACGCAGCGAAGAAGATTATTGAGGAATCACAAACAATGAGACGAAGATGTTTGTGACTACTTTTATCTTGCCTATCGGAGATAGAAATGTCAATCCAATTATTAAAATTGTACTCGTACGATAGAAACAACAAGATCAGATCACACAACTACAAGGAAAGTAGTATCGGTCTGGCTTCATAATCCCAATGAAGTCTTTAAGTCGTTAACCCGAATTTAGATAGAAAACTCAAGGGTTAATGGAGATCGACTCTAGATTGGATAAAAATAGTATCACACAAGAAAAGTGTGTGAGGATTAGTTTTTCCAATAGCAAGAGTTCTCCCTTATATAGTCTTTCAAATCAGGGTTTGCAATCAATGTTAGCTTAGTAACAAAGCATTCAATATTCACCGTTAGATGAAAACCTGATTAGATACAAGCTAATATCTCTCAACCGTTAGATCGAAAATTTAGCTTGCCATACACACATGTACTTGACGTTTTGAGTTCGTATAACCGTACCTAAACGTGTACAATGGTTGGTTCAATTTTAGTCAACCAAATGGTTAGCCAAATGATAAATTTCATATCAACCATATTCTTCTTCACCATAACTAATCCAAATGACTCAAATGAACTAGTTAGAGAGTTGTTCAATTTCTATGAGATCTCAAGTACTACAAGAGACACAATTGAATCAAAAACGATGTGATTCACTCGAATCATTAATCATGAACTATAAATCCACGGTTTGCAAAAAATCATTCCTTAGTAATTTAGAATAACTTCACGAACAACGTTTTCAGACATAACCTCTTGAGTTCGCGGACTGAGTTCGCAAACTCAAGCTAACTGGGTGAAGTTAATAAACTCCATCAGAATTTCTCGGGATGAGAACTTCCGTCAGTTCGCGGACTGCACCCGAGCTTCAACTTCAGCAGATATTCTCGGGTTCGAGAACTTACGCCAGTTCGCGGACTGTGTTGATGCTCACGTTCCGGTTCCACTTGATCAACAAAGTTCGCAAACTTCGGTTCAAGTGTTAAGGACTTATACATATATGTGTTGCCACAACAATGTTTATATCCCCCAATGGTTATATAGTCTGAACTCTCATTTCAATCATTGAAACATTCTCAGAGGGCATTATATAGTTGTTATTCACAAACTATTTTTCGTCGGAGCGATTTCCAAAATGATTGAAACATAACATGACTTTCGTCACTAGGCAAAGATGAACTTGTCTAAAGCAAAATCTTTACCAACACCCATTTCGATAAATTGATAAGCAAGATATACTCAGCTCGAAATGTCACATGTGCATATCTTTAGTCTATATAGATAAACGACTTTTGTCTCAAGATAGGAGATAGAGTAGATAGACTTTTGAGTGATAGATAAGTTCAAGTCTCCACATACCTTTTAGTCGATGAAGATCCACTGGTTCCTTGAGTAGTCCTTCGTCTTGTATGATGATCGCCATGGAGTTCTTGATCTCAACTACACTTTCTATCCTAGTCCGAGACCTTAGCTATAGTAGACTAGAAATCAAGACTTTATAGTTTTGATCACTAAGATTGACAAACATGCTTGAGATAGAAACGCATGTGAGTTTGACCGAGCAGTGCTCTAACAATCTCCCCCTTTGTCAATTTTAGTGGCAAAACTATTAATACATATGGAATACAAAAAATATATAAATAAACTTTGTAGCTCCTATTCCACATGCCTAATCTTCAATAATACTCGAAATCTTCGTCACTTCCAAGTAGTCCAATGATCCCAAAGGTTGTAAGTTTAGTATCATCGTTGTTGAAAATCTGTAGCTATAACAATGAGAAAAGCATTGGTTCTCAATCATTGTTATACAGTGTCATAGTATTATTACACATCGTCAAAGTCCAATTGCATCACAACTTCAACAACAATACTATGGTGATATTTCACTCCCCCTTAGTCAATACTGCATCTCACATGGAAACCACTCCCCCCTTACATAATGATCCGAAGAACCATATGTATTTGTAGTGTGAACTATAATTAATTCTCCCACTTTTTGTCAATAAAATTGGCAAAGGTACAAGAACGGGATCCTAATGAAATTTCCGTAAGAGACATTTCATGACCAAAGGTAAATGTTCTATCATCTTGTTTAGATGTAATCATAAAGCCGAGGCTAAATGCATTCATCAAGGAGTTTATAAAGATACAAGATAACCCCTAAAAATTCCACAGCCGCACTCCCCACAAAGATTTGGAAATTAAGATCAAGTTCAAAAGAACTCTTCCCCATTAGATGTCATTCCCAAGGGAACGACAAGAGCGACCTTATTTTCAAGAGAAAAGAAGGATTTCTTTAGACTCAACAAATTACATACAAGTACGAGTTTGGAATCCAAAATATTCAATCATATTCACCAAAGTGAACCATGATTAGTTTGACTAAATATGCTCAACACAAGTAAACTTATTGAGACTTAATTCATCGATTAGATTATTCACAAGAGAACCCATAAATACTCTAACCGGATTACATAATTAAACTAATCACAAAGTAATCAATATTATTGTCCACACTCGACAGGAGAAAAATCTATGGAGTGTTAATTAAATAATCACACAAGATGATTGGTTTAGTTCATTTGGGCTCAACATAAGAAATTATGGACTAAGATTATCATAGAAAATGACAACATTAACGGTACATGTATTTAACATGAAAGAACTCATGGAATACAAACTAAATAATCACACAAGTTGATTAAATTAGTTTTTAATGCTCAACATATTGCATCTTCATGGAACAACCAACCATGCCAATAAGAAATCGACTTAGTCGTATCGTGCTCAACATAAGATACAATATGGAACCTTCACGGTAATACATAATAATATGGATCAATTAAGCTCTACAGTGGATAAAAAAATAAGGACCTATTCTATTTTTCCATCACAAAGTGATATAATAGACTTTATCCTTGAATCACAAAAGATTTTAACCTATCTTACATCAAAGATTGACAATATAGGCTTAACTTTTGTGTTTTTTCAAAGGTCCATTCATTCCTTTATCAATATTTGCATACCATTACGTGAACAACTTTACTTCTGACAAAATATGGGAAACTCAAGTTCACAGACGTAAACACACATATCCCATCAAAATATTTCAATATATAAAATCAAAAGATTAATACTGCAACCATCATCTTCCAAACAAGTTTAGAATTTAAACCATAAATCTAAAAACAAGAAGATGAAAACGTTGGACATAGAAATCACACTAATTGCTATTCCAAACTCTAGTAATCCATCTCAAAAACAAGAATAAATTCTCATAAGAAGTTTCCTAGGCACCAAGACAAACTCGTAATGCACATATAAGATGATTTGTCCTTAGAGGGTGGAATCAATCTTTTTCCCCGGGATTTATACCAATGATAGCTACCAAAGGCGTATAAAAAGATTTTCCAACAACATTCTTGTAAAAGCTACAACTTAGCTTAGAATATTAGTACTCCAAGAATCCAAGTTCCCAAGTTCAAGAGAAGTGGAACAAGTGCAATGAAACGGGGCAAACTACTCAAAAAAAAGATACAGGACAAATACCAATCTTAACTCATCCAAATTCAATGTTTCTCATCTCCATTTTGAAGAGAATTCAAATAGGAAGAGAGTGAAAAAAGAATGAGTTCATTCCGAGTTCGGACGAAGAAGTTACGGCCAAAACGAGTCGACCGAATATCGACGTCTACAGGCAAGTCTGCGAACTTACGGGTTTGCACACGAATTTTCATGTCCTGGAGCAGTATGCAGACGGGGTTTGCGAACTTAAGCCCCTGGATTTTGGTTTAAAATGATGTTATGCATACTTGGTATGTGTACCATGAAGTCCAAACATCCAGAACTAAAGTTTTCAAACCTAAACATTTAAGAACCTTAAACATAGATAAAGTTAGGTAGAAATGAATGATAAGCAAGGTACATGAATCATTATAAGTACTCCAAGCAAAAAAACAAAAAAAACACAAATATTGCTCAATCTTATAGACATACCTTTTTAGAAGAATCCAATCGACTTATCAAACATAATCTGTGTGCCCCAATTCTCGTGCTTTCCTCACCGTATACATAGCAGGGCATTCCTTGGTGAGGATGCACTTACAACACAACTAAGTTGTGTTGGGGTGAGCAATGTCTTGATCACCACAGGTGACTTTTGGATTATCATGAGAGATATCACTTTTAGAACCTTTCACATCCAAATCCATCTTTCCATAGAACTTTTTAAGTTCCAACATCATGGATACTGCCTTCTCCATAGTCATGGAACTTTCTGGGAGATCATTCCTTTGCACACTCAAAATATTATTGACTTTCTTTGGTATACACTTTTGAGTGCGTTTAGGAAAAACCAGAACCTTTTTCCCCTTACACTCTTCAAGATTTCTTGGAAGAGAATTGGATTGACTATTCTTTTTCAAGTTAGTCTTTCGCCAATTGGGAGCATCGGATCTTGTCTTCGTCTTTATGAAGTTATCATTTTGATAACCATTACGATTGTGAAAAGGCTTTGTATGACGTTTATAAGCAAATCTAGGTTGATCACAGTACTGATTCTTTTTCCTAAAGGTTGGACAGTTACAACCTGTAACGTTAAGGGGATTAGTCTTAACATATGATCTTGGTTTCACAACTTCTTGTGATGCCCAAACAAGAACATCATGAAGTTTCTCATTCCTTATACGAAAACGACATCTCCTTTCCAGATGACCTTTATTTCCGTAATAGTGGCAAACATAAGGAATGTTCTTACTTCGATATGTATGTGTTGGCTTTGGAGGTTGATATACATTGATCTTTCGAACTTTTACTGTCGGTGGAGGTATTTCAATTTTTCCATCAGTGGAAACCTTTTGTTGAGAAGATTCACTAGCCTTGACAAATTTTACCTCTTTGCTAATACTTGGAGCATCTATTCCCTTATAGCCCAATCCTCATGTATCACGATGATTTTTACTTGCTCCTAGCATAGTGGTTAATTTGCTTGAACTAGTGTTGAACTTTTTCAAGTCATCTTCCAATATCTTGATTTTATCAAAAGCAGCAGCTAAATCATCCTCAAAGCGTTTTTCTCGAGCGAGATAAGCGCTTTCTCTGTTATAAAAACTTGCTTGATGTTCTGCAAGTTTCTCTTCCAACAAGAAATATTTTTGATAAACATTATCACATGCAATTGACTTCATACGTAGGTTTTCCTCTGAATCCTTGAGGATCGATTTGTTAGAGCGATTCGAAACATTAACAACTGCGTAACATCTTCTCAATTTCTTGTTTTCTCGATAGAGAGGAGTCAGAAGAGGTATGACATGAGAAGTTGTCATCTTATTCTTTTCCAACGAATTCAAAACCTTCACATACTCTGAGACTTCCTCATCAACATCTCTATCAATATCTGAATCACCTTCATCAGAAAGTTCATCCAACTGTTCTTCTAGGCGTGTTTCCCAGAATTCAACAGGTTCTACATTAAGAGAATGTTTATATATTGATTTAGATATGACAATTCTCTCAGGTGAATCCAAGATTTTAGAATCATCTGGTAATTTCTGAACTGGTACGTTATTAGAGATAGACGCGTCCATTATCAGATCGCTACAAACACAGACTTACAAGGTATTTAACGTGTTTGCCTGCTCTGATACAAATTGAAAAAGCGGGGGTCTAACAACACCACCCAATATTTCGATTAACAATCTGTATGGACAACTCCGAGTTGTTTTCTAGAGAAACAACTAGACAGTTAGACTCAATCAATAGAAAATACTCAAGGAGTTATTATCTCAATCTCTCGATTTGATTTACTCAAGCAAATATGATTCGTGAGTCTAATCAAAGAGAGATAACTTGGATGGTACCAAAGACTAATATCCAAGTGTCAATCAATTTAGATCAACGACCAAAATGGTCAGATATTCTAATTGATTGAACAACACACAACCTGTATTATTTCAATTATATAACAAAATATAATACGGAATAAAAATAACACAGACACCAGATTTTTGTTAACGATGAAACCGCAAATGCAGAAAAACCCCGGGACCTAGTCTTGATTAAACATACACTGTATTAAGCCGCTACAGACACTAGCCTACTCCAAGATAACTTTGATCTGGACTGTAGTTGAACCCCAACCAATCTCACACTGATCCAAGGTACAGTTATGCTCCTACGCATCTGATCCTAGCAGGATACTGTGCACTTGATTCCCTTAGCTAATCTCACCCACAACCAAGAGTTGATGCGACCCAAAGTCGAAGACTTTAAGAAACAAATCTGTATCACACATAAAAGTATACAGGTAATAGATAAATTCGACTCCCACAAATATACCTATGAGTTTTGTTCCTTCTTTTGATAAATCAAGGTGAAAAGGAACCAATCGATAAAACCAGACTTATATTCTCGAAGAACAGCTCAGTTTCATCAATCACCTCACAATAAACTTAATCAACGCAGCGAAGAAGATTATTGAGGAATCACAAACAATGAGACGAAGATGTTTGTGACTACTATTATCTTGCCTAACGGAGATAGAAATCTCAAGCCAATTATTACAATTGTACTTGTATGATAGAAACAACAAAATCATATCACACAACTAAAGGGAAAGTATTATCGGTCTGGCTTCACAATTCCAATGAAGTCTTTAAGTCGTTAACCCGAATTTAGAGAGAAAACTCAAGGGTTAATGGAGATCGACTCTAGCTTGGAGAAAACTAGTATCACACAAGAAAAGTGTGTGAGGATTATTTTTTCCAATAGAAAGAGTTCTCCATTATATGGTCTTTCAAATCAGGGTTTGCAATCAATGTTAGCTTAGTAACAAAGCATTCAGTATTCATCGTTAGATGAAAACCTGATTAGATACAAGCTAATATCTCTCAACTGTTAGATCGAAAACTTAGCTTGCCATACACACATGTACTTGACGTTTTGAGTTCGTGTAACCGTACCCAAACATGTACAATGGTTGGTTCAATTTTAGTCAACCAAATGGTTAGCCAAATAATAACTTTCATATCAACCATATTCCTCTTCACCATAACTAGTCCAAATGACTCAAATGAACTAGTTAGAGAGTTGTTCAATTGATATGAGATCTCAACTACTACAAAAGACACAATTGAATCACAAACGATGTGAATCACTCAAATCATTAATCATGAACTATAAATCCACGGTTTGCAAAAGCATTCCTTAGTAATTTAGAATAAGTTCACGAACAATGTTTTCAGACATAACCTCTTGAGTTTGTGGACTGAATTTGTGGACTCAAGCTAACTGGTTGAAGTTAATAAACTCCAGCAGAATTTCTCGGGATGAGAACTTCTGTCATTTCACGGACTTAGTTCTCGGACTGCACCTGAGCTTCAACTTCAGCAGATATTCTCGGGTTCGAGAACTTACGCCAGTTCGCGAACTGGGTTTGCGTACTGAGTTGCGGCTCACGTTCCGTTTCCACTTGATCAACAAAGTTCACAAACTTCGGTTCAAGTGATAAGTACTTATACATATATGTGTTGCCACAACAATGTTTATATCCCCAAATGGTTATATAGTCTAAACTCTCATTTTAATCATTGAAACATTCTTAGAGGGCGTTATATAGTTGTTATTCACAAACTATTTTTCGTCAGAGCGATTTCCAAAATGATTGAAACATAACATGACTTTCGTCACTAGGCAAAGATGAACTTGGCTAAAGTGAAAGCTTTACCAACACCCATTTCGATAAATAGATAAGCAAGATATACTCATCCTGAAATGTCACATGTGCATATCTTTAGTCTATATAGATAAACGACTTCTGTCTCAAGATAAGAGATAGAGTAGATAGACTTTTGAGTGATAAATAAGTTCAAGTCTCCACATACCTTTTAGTCGATGAAGATCCACTGGTTCCTTGAGTAGTCCTTCGTCTTGTATGATGATCTCCATAGAGTTCTTGAGCTCAACTACACTTTCTATCCTAGTCCGAGATCTTAGATACAGTGGACTAGAAATCAAGACTTTATAGTTTTGATCACTAAGATTGACAAACATGCTTGAGATAGCAACGCATGCGAGTTTGACCGAGCATTGCTCTAACATTAATCTCAATCTAACTCAGGTAAAGGGCATCTATATACTAAGAATAAGAATGGGAAATGAAGATTCCTAGTGGAGCTGTCATCTGATTTATATATTTATAATGTTCGTTGAATTAATTTCTTTAAGCCCAATTTTTGTGTATGGGTGAAGTACACGATTACATAGAAATCGTTGAGTAAGTCGGATTTTTGGCTTTTTGTCTTGTTGTTGATCAAATGAAAAAAAGATGTGATTCTAGCTGAAACCAAGTTGGTCTGCGGTCAACTGAATTTACCCTAGCTATATACTATTTAGTTATCTACTTTAACACAGGCAAAGAGCATCGATATCTTCATTATTCATGTTGCTTCGTGTGAAAAATTTGCGGAAGTAAGAAGAACACGGATTAGTTACCGAAATGGATTAGGGTTTAATCATGATTATAGTTCAAATGTAGAACTATTAGCTTAAGTTGAGTTGAGGACACAACAATAAAAATACATATTTGGTTAGGGGGGAGACGATTTTTCACTCTTCCCCTTTATTGGCCCAAATTCAACAAATATACCATAGTCAAAACGTTTTAGCTTTCCCCATAAAAAAATAAGCTTTCCCTATAACAAAAATCAAGCTCTAAGACTTTTTTTTCTTCAACATTGTTTTTAAATTTTAGGTTACACTTATTAACGTAAATTTGAAGTAGCATTTCTATTATAGCTTCTCTTTTTTTTTCTACACTGCAGTGGGGATATGTCGTGATATCTACTGCAAATGGAATTTTAGATCATGAACAAGCCGTTGAAGATAAGGTAGCTAGGTGGTCGAATTGAGTTTTCAATGGTACAGAGGAAGAAAATGATTAGGAGGAAGGAATCTGTTTACATATTTCAGATCTAAATTATGTAATTATACCAAATTACCCTTAAAGATATTATCAGTGTATCGCTGAACCCGATATATCGGTTCGTACCAGAAGATATGAGTGTTTTATCGTTAAATCCTTTTAATGTCGATATTTTATATATCATAAAGGTTTTTTCCGATACACGATAAAATCTGATAATATCGACCGGTACAACCGGTATTGACTACCTTGTGCAAGATTTAAAAAATAAAAAATAAAAAATCTTAGCCTTTATACCTTGTGGCGGCATCATCTGAAGGCATCAAATGGGATTGCCTAAACTTTTGATGCACAACTCTTCTCCATTGTGCATCATTTTCTCTTGAATACCTCTAGATTCATTATGACTTCAAATCCTTATTAATGTTCTTTAAAAAAATTACACCTAGACCCCTCTATTTCCAAGGTTTGTATATCTTTATCCAACATACCCAACATATTTTCCCGTTGTTTTCACTTGAGTCCCACTAAAAATTCCTCATCAACCTACTTAGCTTGAGCTCCACAGAAGCTGGCATATGGATAAGAGGCATAAATTATATTGGCAAGCTAGATAAACAACTTTTGATGAGAACTAATCTTTTTGTTTTATTGAGAATTTTTTTCCAAGTAGCAAGATTCACCTGCATTCTTTGAATAAACTCATCCTATACAAAAGTATTCCTTGAAGTAGAACCCATAGGCAAATAATTGATTGGAAGTTTATCCATTGTGCAACCTAATTCGGTAGCCAGGGAATCAATTAAAAAATCAGCTCATATAATGATCATTAAACTCTTATCTAAGTTCAACTTCATGCTTGTAAGTAACTCAAAATTTGTAAGAATGAGAAAGAGTCTTCTGATTTCTTTCACCTCAACATTAATGAATAACAATGTATCATCTGAAGATTGTAGATAAGAAAATATAACTTCTTCCTCAACCACCTGAAATCCACTAATCAACCCTCTAGAGATAACATCATTCATCAATTTAGAAAGAAATTCTACCACCAACAAAAATAAGAAGGGTGAAAAAAAAAACCACCCTTCAAACCTTTAAAAGTCGTAAACTTTTTATTTGGAAAACTGTTAACCATGGAGAAATATGAGAAGAACTGATACACCATTTTATCCAAGAAAAACATCCCCAACCCCAAAACCATATTTTTCTAAAATACATAACAATATCTTCCATCTACTATCTATGCATTTATTAGAAATTGACACCCATATTATAAGACTCGTCTGTCCTTAATAAAATCATCTTCAAAGTTTGTCCATATTAAGCCCGTTATCCAAAACCTTTGTCGGGATTTTAGAAACACTACCTAATAAGCTCAATGGTCTGACATTCTTATGGGTACAAGATTCCTCCTTTTTTGGTTCAAATAAATAACAATTGAGCCTCCAACCCATAGAACCAAACCTGAAAAATTCTTGCATAACCTTCATAAAATTATTCTTGATGATATGTTGATAATTTCTAATAAATTCCATAGAAACCCCATCAGGCCTTGGGGATTTTTTTGCTCAATATGCTTGGTTACGTAATAGATTTCCTCTTTTGAAAACTCATGCTCCAACTTTATCCTTTCCTCATTATTTATTTTTGAGAAATGCATATTGTATATAGAAAATGCAATATCATTTTTCTCAATAACAAGTTAACATATTAATTTCTCATTTCCATACTGATCCTTCCTTGATCAAAACAATCTTCACTTCAATTATTAATTATGTAATTTTGTTCCACTTTTTCCTATCACGTACTAGCAATCCTATGAAAATAAGAAGCATTTAGAATCTTCAAACCTAAAATCATTTTGCTTAGCTCTGACATACCAATTTCTATCTTTCATCACACTAATGTTCTTCGATTTCAATATAAAACTAAATCTTTCCTACAATTGCAAATAAGTCAATCTCTTGGTTTCCTCCAAAACATCCAATTTGTCAAAAAAATTATTAAAATATTTCTTCACCTAGAGACACAGCTAAACTTTACTATACTCAACTTTTTCAAGAAAATTACAATTCTATAGTTTTTTAAAGGAAACAAAACTAACTTGAACTTGAAAAGCATAACCTTTCACCACTCCCCAACATTCTTAACAAAATCCTTGTATGGAATCCAACTATTTTCAAATTTTTAAAAAATAAATAATTTTTTTCTCGGATTTTTTATTTTCTATGAGCTATTTTAAATATTTACGATATGACCGCCAAATTATTTAATATTTGTATTTCGCCCCTTCATAACCTTAGAAATCTATTTCAGTTTACTTTTTATCACATGTTAGACCTTTTATTTTTTCTCAAAATTTCTTGCCCCTCTTGGTCGTGGTCATCGAGGCAAGGCTTTGCTAGCCTTTCCTCATGGCCGATTATGCGCTGAAATTATATCTTAATTGCTTTACAGTGGTATTACTTTTCCTATTGATATCGAGTCATTGGATCGTTCTTAACAATTCTTTTCTTCTAATACTCATTTTGATGGTATTTGGAACATGCTTCTACTTGTTGTTTTTGTTTTATGGTGCATATGATTAGAAAGATACGCAAGAATTTTTGGTACTAAAAATAAATCCACAGATCGACTAGTTCTTCAAGTCAAGTATATCTTGTTCCTTCATTTGAAGAGTTTGAAAACAATGCGTATGAAGAGTTTGAAAACAATGCTTAATCCAGAACTAAGTTGAAGTTTTCTGTAGACATGCTTAGTTTGTCTGTTAGTTTTGGTTTCCAATGCCATTGGTGTTTTCAGCTTTCTTATTACACAAGTTCTTGATTTTGAATTTGTTCACCTTAGTTGTAGCAATTCATCGCGATCCTACCAACCGAAAATAATGTTACGCTAAGTCTGCGGACAACGTATACGAATAAATCTTTAGGCATGATACACATATATGATTTTCAAAAGAATCCTATTATTGGGGCTGCTAACTCTATGGGATTTGGGGGCTTCATATGATACTAGTATCCTAAAAGTGGCGAGGGGAGACCTAATTAATGTTAAAAGTCAGATTTACCTTTTCATTAATCTTATTACCTAAAATCAAAATTAATTCAAAATTCAAAACCAAACTTAATTCAGCAACATCTTTTTATCTAATTCTTCTCAAAATCAAAAAACAAACCTATGATAAAAAAAATAAAAAAAACCAAATCAAATTTTTTGATCAAATCTTCATCAATTTTCAAAAATGTTTATTAAGGTTGATTCTCAAGATGGCAATATCAGGACGATTTGGATTGAGCCCACCATCTACATGTTATGATTTTAATGTTTATGAAGGTGTTGAATCACAAAATTAAGATTCATAGAATGAATCTGTCCCAAACCAGTTTATCCTCCACAATGTTAAGAATTGAAAAATCCACCATTTATTTTTCCTTTCGATTGGTTTAATCGGTAATATTGATGAATTTAGGGTTTAGGAAAACTTCCTCTGGTTTGATTACAGTGAAAAGTTCTTGTCAACCTAGTCGTGTACCTATTACGGATCAGATTTTCCTAAATGTAAGTTGTTCCGTATCTGCAGAAAATAAAAACTTTTAATTGTGATTCGGCTAGGAAGTCCACACCGTAACTTAAGGGTCTCAGTTGAGAAATTTATTTCCCTGCCATATGTTACCTTAACGGCTAAGTCGTGCAACTTCTATCCATGTATTATTTTGACGGTTGGGTTGGTAATCACATTCCATCCATTCACTGGACACACATCTGGTTTTTATATTGTTTCCTAGCTGTAAAATTCTGAGTAAAAAGAAATATTAGAGCACTGCTCAGTCGAACTCGCATACATTTATATCTCAAGCATGTTTGTCAATATTAGTGATCAAAACTATAAGTATTGATTTCTAGTCTACTATAGCTAAGTCTCGGACTAGGATGGAAAGTGTAGTTGAGCTCAAGAACTCCATGGCGATCATCATACAAGACGAATGACTACTCAAGGAACTGGTGGATCTTCATCGACTAAAAGGTATGTGGAGACTTGAACTTATCTATCACTCTAAATTATATCTACTTTAACTCCAATCTTGAGACAAAAGTCGTTTTGCTATATATACTTTGAATATACACATTTTCTATTTCGAGCCGAGTTTATCTCTCTTATCTATTTCTTGAAATATGTGTTGGTAAGCTTTCTCTTTGTCCAAGTTCATCTTTACCTAATGACGAAAGTCATGTTATGTTTCAATTACTTGAAAATGGCTTTGATGAAAAATATCTTGTGAATAACAACTATATAACGTCCTCTAAGAATGTTTCAATGATTGAAATGAGAATTTAGATTATATAACCATTATGGGATATAAGCATTGTGTGGAAACACATACATGTATAAGTCCTTATTCCTTGAACCAAAGTATGCGTACTTTGCTGCTCAGGAAAACATGAACAGAGTCTGCGAAGCCAGTCCGAATACTGTCGAAGGTTCTCTTCCCGAGAAAATCTGCTGGAGTTTGTAAACTTTTACAAAATTATTCTGGGTACTTAAGTTCGCGTACTTAGGTTGGTTATTTTCTAAAGACGATTACTCGTGAACTTATACTTATATTAACTAAGGAATGCAAGTTTGCAAACCGTGGCTATAAAGTTCATGAATCGATTCGAGTGAATCAAATCGGTTTTGCTTCGATTGTGTCTTGTATACATCTATAAGATCTAAGAAATTGAACAACTCTATAACTAGTTCATTTGAGTCATTTGAACTAGTTATGGTAAAGAAGAATATGGTTAATATGAGAGTGATCATATGGTTAATTTGGGTACGGTTACACAAACTTAAAACGTGCATTTCATTTGTGTATAACAAGCTAAGTTTTTGATCTAACGGTTGAAAGATATTAGCTTGAAGCTGATTAGGTTTTCATCTAATGGTGAATATTGAATGCTTTGTTACTAAGCTAACATTTATTGCAATCCCTGATTTGAAAGACTATATAAGGGAGAACTCTAACAACTGGGAAACCTAATCCCCACACCTCCTGTGTGATACTAGTTATATTATCTAGAGTCGATTATCCTATAACCTTAGGTTTCTTCTCGAGACCCTGTAGGTTAACGACTTGAAGACTTCATTGGGATTGTGAAGCCAGACCGATACTACTTTCTAGTAGTTGTGTGATCTAATCTTGATGTTTCTATCGTATTGAGTACAATTGTAACAATTGGATTGAGATTGATATCTCCGATAGGAAAGATATAAAAGTAATCACAAACAAGTTCGTCTCATTGTTTGTGATTCCATAATATCTTCTTTCATCGCGTCGATTAAGATTATTGTGAGGTGCTTGATAATACTAGGTTGTTATTCACGAATATAAGTCTGGGTTATCAATTGGTTCATGTTCACCTTGATTTATCAAAATACGGAATAAGACTCGTAGGTATTTCTATGGGAGACAGATTTATCTATTATCGTAGACTTTTCTGTTTGATACAGATTTGTTTATTAAAGTCTTCGACTTTGGGTCGTAGCAACTCTTAGTTATGGGTGAGATTAGCTAAGGGAATCAAGTGCATAGTATCCTGCTGGGATCATAGGCGTAAGGAGCACAATTGTACCTTGGATCAGTGTGAGATTGATTAGGGTTCAACTACAGTCCAGACCGAAGTTAGTTTGTAGTAGGCTAGTATCTGTTGCGACTTAATATAGTGTGTGTTCAATTTATACTAGGTCCCGGGGTTTTTCTGCATTTGCGGTTTCCTCGTTAACAAAACTTCTGGTGTCTGTGTTATTTCTATTCCACATTATATTTTGTTATGTTATATAATTGAAATATCACAGGTTGTGCGTTTGAATCAACCAATTGGGAAATCCAACATTTGGTTGTTGATTGAAATTGATTGTTCCTTGAACATTGGTCTTTGGTACCGTTCAAGTGATTTCTCTTGTATTCAATTAGACTCGCGGATTTCTATTTGCTTGAGTAAGAATTGAATCAAGAAAGAGAGATATAACTCTTTGATATACTTTATTAAGATTGAATCTAGTTGATTCTCTTGAAAGTATATTAGAGTTAGTCCATACAGATTGCTAATCGAAATATTGTACCCCCTCTTTTTTAATTGGTATTAGAGAAGGCAAACACCTTAAACCTTATAAGTTTGTGTTTGTCCGATCCTCAAAAGTATATCCCTATGGGAAATATTTTTGGGAGGCTTGCTCATGGCATCTGTAACGCACACCAGAGTTCCTTAAAGATTGTTCAGAGATTATTATTCTTCAGAACTACTGTCTCTCATGATAATCTCATACCATCTAGAATATCGAAAAATATAGATGAGAAGAAACGGTCTAAGGAAAAAAAAAATTCTCTAAATTGAATTTTCATAGAAAACATTATCAACGCTCAAAAATATGGACTCTTACAAGAATTACTCTTAATCTCTTTGAGGAATACTATCATAAAGGATCAATTGACAAGGATATGTTTAGAGCGTTTGAAAATATATTTAACTTCTTAGAAAATCTTAATTCTATAGAGAGATTGAATCGTTCTGATAAAAATATCGTACCTGTCAAATCATGGTCTCATGATGTACAAACTGTTCCAACTAACTACTCATGTGAAATTCATAAAAATGTTTCCTATGAGGTTGGTAAAGGAACCATCTATCAGAAAAAGACATTTCCGTGTCATAAGAAAAGAAATCTAAGTATTATCACCATGATTATGCTCCTGAGTCTGATCACAAGTGTCAACCAGAAAAATTGCATGAGAAATCCTCTGCACCTTCCATCACCTGAGTTCAGGATTGGCTTCACCCTATTTGTATATAACTTGAAATGGGGCAAGTAACGGTTTGACTTTGTAATCTTTTCTTTAAGTTTTCTGACAAAATCTTTTCAAAAAATGGTATAGGTGGTTTTTAATACGGGTATTTACTCCATGTATGTGTACCTCCAAAAATCCTACTTTCCTTTTGTGGGTCGCGGTTCGTGTACGAGTCCAAGCCTATCTAAGGGTATAAAAGAAGTACGGGTTCGAGCATATTCTTCCTCATCCATCAGTCCGCATATGTGAACTTTCTAGGGTTCATGATTTTTCTCCATTAAATCTTTCTTGGAGGTAAATAAGATAAAGGGGTGGTCAAAGTTCATTCCACGTAAGTAATATCCTCTTATTTTCATTCAATTTCTAGAATCTCATGATGAATTTCAAGGTTTCAAAAAGAACTTCAAAAGGTTCGGGTTCCTCTAGCATGAATCTTCATCTAGACCAAAATTCTATTAGACTTAGATTTGTCAATGAGTCTTGTGCTAATATTTTTGAAAGGATTTCATCTATGGGTTTTATTTTAGAAAAGAAATTGGATCCTTCTAGTGGACATAAAAAGGATTTAGTTTGCTTTGAAAAATTCAATCTTGGAAACATCTTTGATGGTCTTGGTCAAGGATTTGATACTCTCACAAGAATTTTTTATGCCAACATTCATGATGTTGATCTCAAAAAAATTGAATTCAAAACCATGATAAATATATAAATATTTCTTGTTAATAGAGAGTTGATTTCAAAGATTACCAAAATTACATTGGGGAATGTTCGTCTACCTAGACCAAGTGATGAACGACCATCACGTGAGGACATATCTCTTGGCCTTTGCGATAAGAAGGTTGCTTGGAATCAAGGAAAGTTTCCTACTAATGTTCTTAGTGTTGCTTTTATGGCTTTCGGAAAACTTGGTATCTCTAATCTTTGTCCCTCCACAATTGAGAATTCTCGATGGAGTCACGAGTTTGCGGAATTGGTCTATTTCCTTAAATTGGGTGTTCTAAATATCGATATTTGTGGGTTCATCATTTCTCAAATGACTTCGATGACTTCACCCAACAAGAAGTTAGGTTACCCATGCTTGATTGGTAAAATTTGTCATGAATATGGTGTTGATTCGATTGGAAATTCTCTTGGGTTCCCAAACCAGTTCATCCATGTACCTTCAAACGTATAAGGGAGAATGTGTGCAAAAGACAAAGAGATGATTCCCTTGACGATTGTGACCCTACCACCTTGAGTCTTCTTCAGAAAATTCACAAGGGGGTGTGTAAGGTAAATTCAAGGGTAAAGTGCATGCAAGAACAATTGTCATTGGTTGCAACTAAGTTTCCCGAGATCAAGGAAGAATTGAACATGATTCAAGCATCTTGGAGTGTCTCCGAGGATGAAGATGATGAAGATGATGAGTAAATTGTTATTTTGTCTAGTAAATCTTCAGATAAGAATTTTATTTTCTTGTTTTTTAGAAGAATAACTAGAGTTTGGAATATCCATTATTGTGATTACACATAGATATGTCCAACGTTTTCATCTTCGTGTTTTTAGGTCTATTTGTTTAAATTCTAAAAAAAAAAATTGGAAGATGATTTTTGCAGTATTAATCTTTATGGTTTTACATATTGAAATTTGTTATGGGATATGTGTGTTTGCGTCCGTGAACTATGATTGTCCCATACCTTGTCAAAAGTTAAGTCTTTCATATATCGATATGAATGTATTGATAAAAGAATGAATGAACTTTTGACATTACAAAAGTTTGAAGCCTATTATGTCATTATGCAAATATTGATGAAAGATAGGATGAACTTTTTTTTATGAGGATTATGTCTATTGCATGTCATTGTGCAAATAGTGATGTAAAATATAATGAATCCTTGTCTATTCCGCAGTATTGATCTTCCCTGATCCATATTTTATGTATATACTGTGAGGCTCCGTAAGTTCTCTTATGTCGAGCAATTCCGATTAGATTAATTATGTGTTCTCTTGTGGTTAATCTAATCGACTATGTTTGGATTCACATTCATATTCGTATGTGATTTGTTATGTCCAGATAAATCCTTATTTTCTTATGAAATTAAGGTCGTTCTTGTTGTTCTTTCGGGAATGACATATTATGGGGGAGAGTTCTTAATTGAACTTTTGCTTAATTGCCAAATCTTTGTGGGGAGTGCGGTTGTGGAATATTATAGGAGTTATCTTGTATCTTTATAAACTCCTTGATGAAAGCATTTAGCTTTGGCTATATGATTGCATCTAAAATGTTGATATGTACTTTCTTTTGGTCATGAAATGTCTCTATGGAAATTTTCATTAGAGTCCCATTTTCGTACCTTTGCCAATTTTATTGACAAAAAGGGGGAGAATTAATGTGTAGTTCACACTACAAATACATATGGTTTTCGGATCATTATGTAAGGGGAAGTGGTTTCCATGTGAGATGGAGTATTGACTAAGGGGGAGTGATACATATCACCATAGTATTATTGTCGAAGTTGTGATACAATTGAATAAAAAATTTTGATGTTGTATAATAATACTATGACATTGTATAACAATGATTAAGAATTCTTGTTTTCTCATTGTTATAGCTAGGGATTTTCAATAATGATGATGTTAAACTTACAACCTTTGGAATCATTGGAGTACTTGGAAGTGACGAAGATTTCCAGTAATGTTGAAGATTAGGCATGTGGAAGAAAAGCTATAAAAGTTTATTTATCTATTTTTCTATTCCATATGTATTGATAGTTTTGTTACTAAAATTGACAAAGTGGGAGATTGTTAGAGCACTGCTTGATTGAACTCGCATGTGTTGCTATCTCAAGCAAATTTGTCATTATTAGTGATCAAAACTATAAGTCTTGATTTCTAGTCTACTATAGCTAAGTTTCGGACTAGGATAGAAAGTGTAGTTGAGCTCAAGAACTCCATGGCGATCATCATACAAGACGAAGGACTACTCAAGGAACTGGTGGATCTTCATTGACTAAAAGGTATGTGGAGACTTGAACTTATCTATCACTCAAAAATCTATCTAATCGATCTCCTATATTAATACAAAAGTCGTTTTGCTATATAGACTTTTATTATACATATTTGCTATTTCAAGACGAGTTTATCTCGCTTATCTATCTCTCGAAATATGTGTTGGTAAGCTTTCACTTTGGCCAAGTTCATATTTACCTAGTGACAAAAGTCAGGTTATGTTTCAATTACTTGAAAATGGCTTTGACGAAAATGGTTAGTGAATAACAACTATATAACGTCCTCTAAGAATGTTTCAATGATTGAAATGATAGCTTAGATTATATAACCATTGTGGACTATAAGCATTGTGTGGAAACACATACATGTATAAGTCCTTATTCCTTGAACCAAAGTATGCGTACTTTGCTGCTCAGGAAAACCGGAACAGAGTCCGCGAACCCAGTCCGCGTACTGTCGGAGGTTCTCTTCCTGAGAAAATTTGCTAGAGTTTGTAAACTTTTACAAACTTATTCCGGGTACCTAATTCCGCGTACCTAGTCCGCGTACTTAGGTTGGTTATTTTCTAAAAACGATTATTCGTGAACTTATACTTATATTAACTAAGGAATGCAAGTTTGCAAACCTTGGCTATAAAGTTCATAAATTGATTCGAGTGAATCAAATCGTTTTTCCTTCGATTGTGTCTTGTATACTTCCATAATATCTAAGCAAATGAACAACCCTCTAACTAGTTCATTTGAGTCATTTGGACTAGTTATGGTAAAGAAGAATATGGTTAATATGAGAATGATCATATGGTTAACTACTGTTGAACCAATGAATGTACATGTTTAGGTATGGTTGCACAAACCTAAAACATGCATTTCCTTTGTGTATAACAAGATAAGTTTTCGATCTAACAGTTGAAAGATATTAGCTTGAATCTAATCAGGTTTTCATCTAACGGTGAATATTGAATGCTTTGTTACTAAGCTAACATTGATTGCAAACCCTGATTTGAAAGACTATATAAGGGAGAACTCTAGCAACTGGGAAACCTAATCCCCACACCTCCTGTGTGATGCTAGTTGTATTAGCTAGAGTCGATTCTCCTTTAAACTTAAGTTTCTATTGAGACCCTGTAGGTTAACAACTTAAAGACTTCATTGGGATTATGAAGCCAGACTGATACTGCTTTTCTTGTAGTTGTGTGATATGATCTTGTTGTTTCTATCATATTGAGAACAATCGTAACGATTGACTTCAGATTGATATCTCCGATAGGCAAGATATAAAAGTAATAACAAACATTTTCGTCTCATCGTTTGTGATTCCACAATATCTTCTTTCGCCGCGTCGATTAAGATTATTGTGAGGTGATTGATAATACTAGGCTGTTCTTCAGGAATATAAGTCCGGGTTATCAATTGGTTCATGTTCACCTTGATTTATCAAAATACGGAACAAAACTCGTAGGTATTTCTGTGAGAGGTGGATTTATCTATTATCATAGACTTTTTTGTGTGATACTGTTAGAGAACTGCTCGGTCGAACTCGCATGCGTTGCTATCTCAAGCATGTTTGTCAATGTTAGTGATCAAAACTATAAGACTTGATTTCTAGTCTACTATATATAATGTCTCAGACTAGGATAAAAAATGTAGTTGAGCCCAAGAACTCCATGGCGATCATCGTACAAGACGGAGAACTACTCAAGGAACTGGTGGAACTTCATCGACTAAAAGGTATATGGATACTTGAACTTATCTATCACTCAAAAGTCTATTTACTCTATCTCTTATCTTGAGACAAAATTGGTTTTTCTATATAGACTTTGATTATACACATTTGCTATTTCGACCCGAGTTTATCTCGCCTATCTATTTCTCAAAATATATGTTGGTAAGATTTCGCTTTGTCCAAATTCATCTTTACCTAGTGACGAAAGTCATGTTATGTTTCAATCACTTTGAAAATGGCTTTGACGAAAAATAGTTTGTGAATAACAACTATATATAACATCCTCTAAGAATGTTTCAATGATTAAAATGAGAGTTTAAATTATATAACCATTGTTGGATATAAGCATTGTGTGGTAACACATATGTATACGTCCTTATTCCTTGAACCAAAGTATCCGTACTTTCTTGATCAGGAAAACCGGAACAAGAGTTGTGAGCTCAGTCCGCGAAATGGCGAAAGTTCTCTTTCCGTGAAAATCTGCTGGAGTTTGTGAACTCCTTTCGGGAACTTAAGTCCGTGAACTAAGTCCGCGCAATGGAGTTGGTTATATCTAAAGAAGATTTTTGTGAATTTATATTTATATTAACTAAGGAAAGGAATTTGTAAATCTAGGCTATAAAGTTCATGAATCGATTAAAGTGAATCAAATCGTTTTTGCTTCGATTGTGTCTTGTATACTTCTATAAGATTTACTTGCAATCGAAAAACTCTCTAACTATTTCATTTGAGTCATTTGAACTAGTTATGGTGGAGAAGAATAAGGTTGATATGAAAGTGCTCATATGGCTAACCTTTTGGTTAACTACTGTTGAACCAACAAATGTACAAGTTTGGGTACGGTTACACAAACCTAAAACGTGCATTTCATTTGTGCGTAATAAGCTAAGTTTTTGATCCAACGGTTGAAAGATATTAGCTTGAATCTAATCATGTTTTCATCTAACGGTGAATATTGAATGCTTTGTTACTAAGCTAACATTGATTGCAAACCCTGATTTGTAAGACTATATAAGAGAGAACTCTAGCAACTGGGAAACCTAATCCCCACACCTCGTGTGTGATACTAGTTGTATTAGCTAGAGTCGATTCTCTTTTAACCTTAGGTTTATTCTCGAGACCCTGTAGGTTAACGACTTGAAGACTTCATTGGGATTATGAATCCATACCGATACTTCTTTCTCATAGTTGTGTGATCTGATCTTGCTGATTCTATCGTGTTGAGTACAATCGTAACAATTGGCTTGATATTAATATATCCGATAGGCAAGATATAAAAGTTGTCACAAACATCTTCATCTCATCGTTTGTGATTCCACAATATCTTCTTTCGCCGCGTCGATTAAGATTATTGTGAGGTGATTGATAATACTAGGCTGTTCTTCGGGAATATAAGTCCGAGTTATCAATTGGTTCATGTTCACCTTTATTGATCAAAATACGGAACAAAACTCGTAGGTATTTCTGTGAGAGACATAAATATATATTATCGTAGACTTTTCTATGTGATACTATTAGAGCACTGCTTGGTCAAACTCGTATGCGTTGCTATCTCAAGCATATTTGTCAATGTTAGTGATCAAAACTATAAGTCTTGATTTCTAGTCTACTATAACTAATGTCTTGGACTAGGATAGATAGTGTAGTTGAGCTCAATAACTCCATGGCGATCATCATACAAGACGAAGAACTACTCAAGGAACTGGTGGAACTTCATCGACTAAAAGGTATGTGAAGACTTGAACTTATCTATCACTCAAAAGTCTATTTACTCTATCTCTTATCTTGAGACAAAAGTCATTTTTCTATATAGACTTTGATTATACATATTTAATATTTCGATCCGAGTTTATCTCGCCTATTTATTTCTCGAAATATGTGTTGGTAAGCTTTCTCTTTGGCCAAATTCATCTTTACCTAGTGACGAAAATCATGTTATGTTTCAATCACTTTGAAAATGGCTTTGACGAAAAATAGTTTGTGAATAACAACTATATATAACATCCTCTAAGAGTGTTTCAGTGATTGAAATGAGAGTTTAAATTATATTACCATTGTTGGATATAAGCATTGTGTGGTAACACATATACGTATAAGTCCTTATTCCTTGAAACAAAGTATGCGTACTTTGTTGATCAGGAAAACCGGAACAAGAGCTGTGAGCTCAGTTCGCGAACTGGCAGAAGTTCTGTTTCCAAGAAAATATGCTGGAGTTTGTGAACTTCTTCCGGGAACTTAAGTTCGTGAACTAAGTCCGTGTACTTGAGTTGGTTATATCAAAGAAGATTTTTGTGAACTTATATAAAGTTCACAAAAAGTTCGCGTATTAACTAAGGAATGCAATTTGCAAATCGTGGCTATAAAGTTCATGAATCGATTCGAGTGAATCAAATCATTTTTTCTTCGATTGTGTCTTGTATACGTCTATAAGATTTCCTTGCAATCGAAAAACTCTCTAACTATTTCATTTGAGTTATTTGAACTAGTTATGGTGAAGAAGAATAAGGTTGATATGAAAGTGCTTATATGGCTAACCTTTTTGTTAACTACTATTGAACCAAGAAATGTACAAGTTTGGGTACGGTTACACAAACCTATAACGTGCATTTCATTTGTGTGTAACAAGATAAGTTTTCGATCCAACGGTTGAAAGATATTAGCTTGAATCTAATCAGGTTTTCATCTAACGGTGAATATTGAATGCTTTGTTACTAAGCTAACATTGATTGCAAACCCTAATTTGTAAGACTATATAAGAGAAAACTCTAGCAACTGGTAAACCTAATCCCCACACCTCGTGTGTGATACTATTTGTATTAGCTAGAGTCGATTCTCCTTTAACCTTAGGTTTCTTCTCGAGACCCTGTAGGTTAACGACTTGAAGACCTCATTGGGATTGTGAAGCCAGACCGATACTACTTTCTCATAGTTATATGATCTGATCTTGTTGATTATATCTTGTTGAGTACAATCTTAATGATTGTATTGAGATTAGTATCCCTGATAGGCAAGATATAAAAGTAGTCACAAACATCTTCGTCTCATCATTTGTGATTCCACAATATTTTCTTTCACCGCGTCGATTAAGATTACTGTGAGGTGATTGATAATACTAGGCTGTTCTTCGGGAATATAAATTTGGGTTATCAATTGGTTCATGTTCACCTTGATATATCAAAAGACGGAACAAAACTTGTAGGTATTTCTATGGGAGACCGATTTATCTATTATCGTAGACTTTTCTGTGTGATACAGATTTGTTTATTTAAGTCTTCAACTTTGGGTCGTAGCAAGTCTTAGTTGTGGGTGAGATCATCTAAGAGAATCAAGTACGTAGTATCCTGCTGGGATCAGAGACGTAAGGAGCGCAACTGTACCTTGGATCAGTGTGATATTGATTGGGGTTCAACTACAGTCCAGACAAGTTAGTTTGTAGTAGGCTAGTGTCTGTAGCGGCTTAATATAATGTGTGTTTAATATGGACTAGGTCCCGGGCTTTTTCTGATTTTTCGATTTCCTCGTTAAAAAAATTCTTGTGTCTGTGTTATTTCTTTTTCGCCTTATATTTTGTTATATAATTGAAATATCACAGGTTGTGCGTTAAGATCCATCAATTAGAATATTCGACCTTTTGTTGTTGATTTACAATGATTGACACTTGAACATTGGTCTTTGGTACCGTTCAAGTTATTTCACATAATAATCTGGATCACGGATTTATATATGTTCGATTTGCTGATTACATTGTGAAATAGAGATATTATAACTCTTTGATATACATTATTAAGATTGAGGCTAGTTGATTCTCTTGAAAGTATATTGGAGGTAGGCCATTCAGATTGCTAATCAAAATATTGGGTGTGGTTGTTAGCCCCCTCTTTTTCAGATACAAAGTTGTTTATTAAAGTCTTCAACTTTGGTTCGTAGCAACTCTTAGTTGTGGGTGAGATCAGCTAAGGGAATCAAGTGCGTAGTATCCTGCTTGGATCAGAGGCGTAAGGAGCGCAACTGTGCCCTGGATCAGTGTGAGATTGATTGCGGTTCAACTACAGTCCAGATCGAAGTTAGTTTGTAGTAGGCTAGTGTATGTAACGGCTTAATATGGTGTGTGTTCATATGGACTAGGTCCCGGGGTTTTTCTGCATTTGCGGTTTCCTCGTTAACAAAATTTCTGGTGTCTGTGTTATTTCTATTCCGCATTATATTTTGTTATATAATTGAAATATCACAGGTTGTGTGTTTTAATCAACCAATTGGGAAATCCAACCTTTGGTTGTTAATTGAAATTGATTGTTCCTTGAACACTGGTCTTTGGTACCGTTCAAGTGATTTCTCTTGTATTCTCGTAGATTTCTATTTGCTTGAGTAAGTATTGAATCAAGAAAGAGAGATATGACTCTTTGATATACTTTATTAAGATTGAGTCTAGTTGATTCTCTTGAAAGTATATTAGAGTTAGTCCATATAGATTGCTAATCGAAATATTGGGTGTGGTTGTTGTACCCCCGCTTTTTCAAGAAAAGATATATATTTCATAGCATTTCATTGAAAGGCATATATATGTTTCATAGCATAAACTTTAAAGAAAATATCATTAAGAATAGTGATCAAAATCAGCATAAGTAGTTTATTCCAAGACACGATAGCTAATTTATTTCCATGGATATCCTCATAATCGGCTTCGGCCATCTCCCACTGAAAAAATCAATTTTAAGTTAGTATTAATTGATGGTCGAATTATTGACAAACTTACTCTTTGAGCACATGGCATATTGGGATTATTTTCCATTATGGCTTTCATTTCCTCTTTGAAAGCTTCATATTGTGGAAAGAGCTTCTCGAATCTTTTCTTAACGTGTTTCATCGACCTTCCATTACGATTTCCGTCTAATGCCACAAAAACAATACGCACACGGTTCCAAAAATAATATGAGGTTTCATCTATGAAATGAGTACATCTTCGAAATGCTTTGATACCATCAGCCACGCTTTGACGATTGCAACATCTTCTTCAGTGGTGTAGCGAGTAACCATGTTTTTTTTTATTGGAACAATTAGAGGTTGAAAGTTTATAAGAGAGAGAGAGAGTTTTGCAAAAATTATATGTTGAAGAAGGGGATTTTTATAGAAAAAAATGACCCAATGTCTAGTTTTAAAAAAAAAACTAGTCGTGCCTCAAAAAACTCAATGCCACAAAAAACTTAATGCAATCCAAGATTTACGGACATGAACTATGAAAAGACCAAACCGTATTGAATTTTCCCACTGGGTTTAACCCTGACCAAGTCGTAAATCTGAACAGAGGTATCGTAGATAAACTTGCGGCTGGGAGTTATTGTATTAAGTATTTTTGAAGAACAATTAGTTTGAAAAAACTAGCGGTTGGGTCATTCTTTGCTATAAATTGACCTTTCTCCAACAAATAATTTGTGAAAAAACTCCCAAACTCTCAAATTGTTGGGAAAAAAAAAAGATACTGCAATTGTTAGAGCATCGCTCACGGTTAGAAAGCATGGCAAAGACCAAGGCATTAACACGGTCCAAAGTGATGATTCTCAATGGTCTTTGTTGCCATAGATGGTAATGAAAATGGAAGATCAATGAACCAAATAAATTAAAGGTTCGAGGAGAACCACCTATAAATGGAAGTTTTAAGGCGGCAATTGGAACGGTAGAAGGCGGAGTGTCCCTAAAAGTCCTTTTTCGAAAGAGTGAGTATGTGGAAAAGCTTCTCATCAAGTAAGTTTTGAATAATATACTAACTTCATCTTGATTTTGTTTTTCTAGGAAGCCTTGGCTATTTCCCGATACAAATCTATTCATCGCAAAAAAATTGAGCATGAGAAATGTTATTGGATCAAGAAAGAATTTATTGAGATTATCAACAAAGCTTGACTATTTAGGTGTAATATTCTATGTTTTCTTTTTTCCATTTAGGTATAACTATTGAACATAACGCGGCCTAATTATGTAGTGGTAACATTATGAATTGACGAATGAAGGTGAAAATTTTGATGGAATACCGCAACAAAATTTACAAAACCAACCACAATTAAGGGTAGGTAAACCAGCCGTAATTAGTCGTAATCATGGGAATCACAACCAACGGCCATAATATCCTGTCGTAACCTATTAAATCCCAGTCGAGAAAAAAAATTTCAACTCGTATATGCTTTTGGAAGACTTGGTACGACCTGGAAACTATAAGGACCTAGCCGATATACATGTTACGGTTTGGTCGTTGTCCGTTATCCACACCGTAAATTTAAATTTTCAGTTTTTCTGGTCAAAATAGCTAGGTCATTTGTGATTATAACATAGCTGATAATACATAAAAAATAATAATTAAACAATTTGTTTTTTCTTTTTAGAAATTGAACAAACATAACACTCAATAGACCAAAATGGTTTTTCATTCATTGAATCGAAAAAGCATACATTTTTCATTACATTGATAGGATAGATCATAACATTTGAAATAAATGCTTATTTGTATAAATAGGTTAAAACCATAGGTAGTATCTTCCAAGATGCGATAGCTATTATTTTGGTTAAACTCTTTCCCATGAACTGCCTCATATTGATGGTGAGCCCTCGTCCAATATAGAAACAAATCTTTTATGTTAGATATTGTTATTCAAAATGATTTCTAATGAAACAAATTATTCAAAAAACTTACTCTTATAGCACCCGACATAGTGGGATTGGCTTCCTTCATGGATTTCATTTTCTTTTTGAAAGCTTCACATTCTCAAGGACTTTCTCGAATATTTACTTAATGGTTGTCAAAATTATTCAAAAGGAAAGAGATGTTTGATCTACGTCAATGTTTAGATCTTCATCGTGTTTTCTGACCGTCGCCCATGCTCTAACAATCGAAGAATTTTTAAAATAATGGTAGGGACTACATAGCGTTTTTTTTTATGGGAAATAGATGAGAATTAATATGAGAGCTTATAACTAGAATATGGGTGAGGAAGAGATGATAGAATGATCTCCTTTTATTGGGTTTACTTACCTAACAACTACTTCATATTTTTTTTAAAACTGGCCGTTTAGGTCATCAACCATATTTGTCAAAGTCAAAAAAATGCAATAAATGCATTGATTGAGAGTGTCGACACCCAAAAATGGCTGGGTATCCCAGCTGTGTATCACCTTTAAGGTTGGGTTTGCAGCCTTGATTGAGACACAAGTGACTCTGGATAAGTATTCGGTCAGGAGTTCATACTTCACTCAGTCGTAAAACTTTATTACGGCTAGGAGTTCTTAAATGTCTAACCGTAAATCTTATTAACTGCTTGGAAGAGATCTTTTCTGGGACGTTATTTCGTATTATGGTTCGTATGATAACATTTTCCCAACCGTAACTTGTAAAAAATCTTAGATTTTTCCCAATTTCTAACATATTTTAATTAATCAAAATTTCTAATGGACTTGATTACAAGGTTTTCTAGACTAGTTTCAGGATAGGTTTCAACAGTTTTTCTTCAAAGTTTTCAAAAAGAACTCATCAAAATCATCCTTAATCAAGAACAAAAGAAAAACAAAGTTTTGATTCTCAAGAAATTAATCATTCAATTAGTCTAATCCATTGGCTAATCATGATTAATTTACATAATTATCACTAATCAAGTCGAAGGTATATTAGGTATTATAAAAAGTAATAGAATAAAAGGTCAGAAGAATTACTATCGCATGACCCATTAAAGCATCCAAAAACACATAAAGTTTGCGGCCCAATGATAGGATTCTTTCAAATCTTTAGACATTCAAAAAGGAAAATGAAAAATAGAACTTATATGTGGACTGATATTGAATCCACTATGATTAGTTTTCTTAGCTTAGATTTAGGTTTTGTATTAGTTTTATTATGTTTTCTTATGTACACCATGATGGTGGTATTGTCTTCTCTTCTATAGAGGTTTATTTTGGTTTTAATGGTTGTTCTTGGTTACTTTATTGGGTTTATAGATCACTAGCAAAACTCTCCAACTACGAAACCATCATTTTTGTTATCTCCAAGCGACATAATCTTCATCCTTGAATTATCCAGCGACGGAACTCCATCAACATTTTTTTTTGAGGACGGAAGCTTCATGACTAGGTTTAAGAGTTTTGAGCAAATCACTCCTATTTTGGGATCACATCTTTCTAAGAAGAAAAACAATTTTAATGGTTGAAATTTAATTTACGAGAAAAACCATCACTCCTCCGATTTATTCGGTTCTCATTCATACTTGTATTCGGTCTACAACGGTAATCCTTCTCTTTCTCTCGTCGTATTTTTCGGAGTTGTACTTTTACGGTATGATTTTTTGTATTTTCTTACTTTAGATCTTAAACCCATTATATTCTAGAATTTCTATTAATGAAACCTGCCTTGATTGGGTATACCCAGATTAATTTGGGTATACCCAATAAGATAAAATAGGGTCATTTTGAAGTAAAAGAGGTCACCCCTTAACCATATATTTTCAAAATAGCTAATATACCCTTGTTTAATTAACACTAAAAATGTGATTAGGTTAATTAATTGAGTATATTAAAACTTCTCAAATTATGAATTTGAGTAATGAATTTTTTGATTGAACTTTGGGAAGTTTTTTGATGAAAAAAAATTGTTTTGAAAAAAACTTTTGGAACGGAAATGAAAGCACACTACCCAAGCACTTCTAAAGAGGGGATTGCAAAGCTGTTGTATGAAATAATACTCAAAATTAGATAAAAAATCAACACTTTCAGTTCTGAAAGTATGAAAAGTCGGATGAAGATCATGCCGACTTTATTTTTTTAACACACATGAGACGACATAAAAAAATTATTAGTCGGCAAGGTCATCAAAAAATACTTTGTCAGCTGTTGAAAATACCCTGCCGGTTATTAAGAAAAATGTATTAGTCGACAAGGTCTTCAAAAATACCCTGTCGGCTGTTAAAAAATTTAGTAGTCGGAAAGGTCTTCAAAGAATACCCTGGCGGCTGTTGAAAAAATTTGTTAGTCGGCAAGATCTTCAAAAAATACCCTGCCAGCTGTTGAAAAAATTTGTTAGTCGGCATGGCTGTTATGAAAAGTCGGCAAGATATGCATGTTATTACCTTGCAGACTAAAAACACAGAAATCAAAATTTTCGATTTTTAACCTAATATAACAATCAAATCACACAACACAATGATGGGTTTGAGTTTAAACATCACTTATAGTCTTCTTTTCGCCGATAGAGTTAACAATTTATTTGGAAAATCAAAGTTGAAGATTTTTATATGGCTTTGGTTGATGGAAAATGCATATGAAGAAGAAGAACAGAAGATTAGAGTTGTTTAGTTTTTTAATTTTAGGGTTAATGAAATTAAGAAATGGGTTTATTTTTAAGATTTAATTAGTTCAAGGGTATTAAAGTAAAATCACCCTTTTTAAACCTCCCCTTAGTAAGGACACTATATCCCCTTAAAATTGGGTATACCCCAATCAAGCCAGGTAATGAAAAGGTACTTTGTTATCACACCCCAATTCTACTTGATTCCAACCCTGAGAAACACAAAGTTCATAAACCTTTTAGATGTATTAGGTTGTGGCTATCTCATCCAACACTATCTCCAGTAGTAAAAGCTACCTGGGACCTACACTCTAATAGCTCGACAGACATGAATCTTGCCTTAAAACTTCAACTCCTATCTTCAGACCTTTCTCATTGGAATTCCGAAATATTCGGTAACATTCACAAAAACATCAGGAATTAAATAATAAAATAGATAGTATTCAAAGATCTGGAAACATTTCCAATGACATAGAGAAGTTGAAAAATCTTCAAGCAGAATTAGGAAAGTGGTACGAAATTAAAAATGATTTTTATGATCAGCTTTCTAGAGATAAATTTTTCAAAGAATATGACCAGAACACAGAGTATTTCCACACCACTGCTTCCAATAGAAAATAAATAAATTCCATCAACTCTCTTAGAGAACCATCTAGCCTTTGGCTATCTTATAGGGATCAAATAAACTCTCTCTTAGTCAACCATTTTACCCAAATTGGTATATCCCAAATCAGCAATAACAACTTTGATTTTTCCATCATCATTGAGCGTTGTATTTCCGAAGTAAAAAATCATACACTACTACAAATCCCCACAAAAGATGAAATTTGGCTTACCTTATCTAATATGAATCAATGGGGCGCTCCGGGTCCTGATGGTTACCAACCAGTATTCTTCAAAGCCAACTGGGAAATATTTGGGTCCGACATTATTGGCACAGTCCATGATTTTATTAAATGCGGTACTCTCAATACAGATCTTAATTATTCCTTCATCACCATCATACTGAAATTATCTACCCCGCAAACTCCGAGTGACTTTAGACCCATTATCTTAAACAATACGGTCTACAAATTAATATCAAAAATCCTGGCAAATAGACTAAAACCCATCATCAACAAATTAATTTCTCCAAATAAATCTGCATTCCTTCCTGGGAGACAAATCACGGATAATATCATAATCGCACACGAACTTATCCACTCTATGAAAACTTCTAAAGAGAAAAAAGGATATCTAGCGCTTAAATTAGATCTCTCTAAGGCGTTTGACAGAGTGGAGTGGACCTTCATTACAAAATCCCTTCTTTGTTTTGGATTTAATGAATATGGGTAAACCTCATCTTGCAATGCATATCTACAACAACTTTTTCTATTTTTCTTAACGGTTCTCCCGGTCCAAAATTCCATACCTCGAGAGGTTTAAGACAAGGAGACCCCCTCTCCCCTTACCTTTTCCTCATCTGCATGGAAATCTTATCCAGGATCCTTGACAAAGCGATTGTTGATATAAAAATTTATGGTCGCAAAATCAACAAAAACGCGCCAAATATTTCCCATCTTTTCTTTGCTGACGACTATTTTCTATTCACAAGAGCCAATTTAGGAGAGGCAAAAAAATTGTTAGATATTTTATCCTTATTTGGAGATATCACCGGTCAAATGATAAACCTCCAAAAATCCAGTGCATATTTTAGTCCTCGGATAAACCCCAAACATGGAAAAATCATAGCTAAAATTCTTAAAGTCCCTTTGATGACTAAAAATGACATATATCTCTAGGGATGCACAAGACCCACCCATCATACCCAAACCTTCCCGTACCCGCTAAACCCGTGGGTTTTTAATCCGAACCCGATCGTTATGGGTGCGGGGTTGGTTATGAAAATAAAAACCCACTATATATGGGTGCGAGGTTGGTTTTAGCTAATACCCGCCCAAACCCGCCCGAAAAACCCGCTAAATAATGCACCATTGATAAAACTAATTCTAGTCACCCGTTATCAAAACCCTAGTGGTACTAGTAACCCTCTAAATATGTACACTAGTACTTGTTTAAGCTTAACAATGACTTATGTAGTTATGTTTATGGTTTGTTGTTTTAAGTTATCAAGAACTTAAGTAAGTAGTTTATATAAACTTTAAAACATGTGTGTGAATGATTATTGAATATAAAGCGGGTTTAAGCGGGTCTAAACCTAAACCCGCCCAACCCGTAGTGGGCGGATAACAAAACCCTCCCGTTGTTTGTGGATGTGGGGTTGGTTATGAAAATAAAAACCCGCAGTCTGTGGATGCGAGGTTGGTTTTGGCTAATACCCGCCCAAACCCGACCATGTGCAGCCCTAGATATCTCGGTACTCCCCTATTTTTCGACAAAAATAGAAAAGAACATTTTGAGCCGCTTCTTCAAAAATACTACTCCACTCTGCAAGGTTGTAAATTGAAACTCCTTTCCCAAGTAGGTAGGACAGTCTTAATAAAATCTATTCTGCAAGTTTTCCCAACGTATATAATGCAAGTGATTGCTCTTCCAAAAGATACCTTAGATCAAATGGATCGAATCCAGAGAAACTTCTAGTGGAAAAAAGAAGGGAAAAAAAGACAGGGATGGTTCATCAGAGTTTGGGCCAGCATATGCAAGCCTATCTCGCAAGCAGGACTAGGAATAAAAAATCCCCATAAATTCAACATACCTCTCCTCAACAAACTTTCCAGTCGCCTTATCTCAGATCAAGATCAATTATGGGCCAAAATCCTCAGAGCGAAATACTTTACAAATTCTCACCCTTTAGAAGCCTCTAGAACCTCAAATATGTCGTGGATCTGGACAAGCATACAGAAAGGCTTAGACCTAATTAAAGGAAATTTTTTCTGGCAAGTTAAAGAAGGTAAATCTGCAAAACTCTGGGAAGACACGTGGATTCCAATGAGGAAATAATCTCTCAACCAACCAACCTTCAAGAACACATCCCCGAAAATGGTTCAAGAGTTAATAACTGAAGAAAATAAATGGGATCAGGAAAAACTGAACAAATTCTTTCACCCAGAAGACAGAAGAAAAAATACAAGCTATAACTCCAAGGATACATGAACAAGACAAAATGAGATTAAAACATCATCATTCTGAAAATTTCTATGCAAAAAATATCTATAATTTCTTAATCAATCAAGTTCAAGATAAAAATACCCCAATTGATTTCCCATGGGGAAAATTTTGGAAAATTCAGGCGATTCCAAGAATCATATTATTTATTTGGAAATTAATTCAGAAAGCTCTACCTACCTCTGCGTGACTTGGATCCCATAACATAGATATTGATCCTCACTGTCAGATGCGTGATGCACAAGTTCAAGTTCATGAAACGTACCTTCATCTTTTTAGATCATGCCCATTCACTTGAGCTATCTAGTTTGGGTTCTCGATTGATAGGCTTAATTCGACAGGAAACACTGACGCGATGGATCATTGGATTAAAGGGTGGATTTCGGAAAAAGATTTAATTAACCTAGTGGAAAAAATAGCCACCATTCTTTTGTTCATATGGAAATACAGATGCTCGGTAGTCTTCGAGAAAATATCTCCTGACCCAATTAAACTGATCGGCCATATAAACAAATTTTTGCTCTCTATTCCCTCAAAAACAATTCAAAAGGGAATTAACAACCAAAAGGTGAAGCCGGTCAATTATAAATGGTCTGATTTAAATACATATTGGATAATATTTATATATGCTTATTTTAAGAAAGAAGACTTGTCTATGGGTTATGCTTTTATTCTTTACTCAGTGGACCACGAGTCATTTATGCACATTTCAGCGGGTTCAGAGAAGGCGTCATCGGATTTTCATGCGGAATCGATAGACTTGTTAAAGGCAGTTACTTGGTTAAAATAAAATATATTGTCAAGCGTTTCAACAGTCTCCGACTGCAAATCTCTAGTTGACACTATAAACATGGTGAGCACAAGCTTCTCTTGGCCAGCTGAAAACAGTTTACAGGAGACCAAGGTAATTTTGAAAGACCTCCCTCAAGCACATGTAAAGTTTATAATATGGAAGCACAACTCAGCAGCGGACTACTTAGCTAAAGAAGAAAGGATAAAAAAACCTCCAACATATGTCTTCCAAATTGCAACAAAAAATCCAGAAAACTAGCCTTCTCTCTAATGTTTTTGATAACAATGAAATTGTAAATCTCTTGTACTATATTTGATAGTTAATAAAAATTTCTTTTACCATCAAAAAATAATAATAAAGCTCTCTATCTCTCCTCTTCTTTTCGCTTTCCCACTTCAAACACGTTATTTTTCGGGTTTTGTCCTGCAAAACCAGTTTACCACCAAATCGATTTCCATGGCGATCCGATCCAATCGAGAGTAAACCTTAGGACTCCTAGGGGCTGAAAGGTAGATCAAGGGCTGGGAGTTGTGGAATTGAGGAACTGATGAAAGACACAATTTTGAAAGGTATTTAGTAGCTTCTACTTAGATCTGATTTTTTAATTTGGGCAAGTTTTGTTGTTCTTGATTTCCAGATGAGAGTTTTCATGTATAGCTTGCTTCTTATTTTGATTGCTATTTTGTCATATCTTCTTTGTTGAATTGCTATATCTAGGAGTACTCTTTTAGGATTTTCAATTGCTTTTGAGTTAACATATTCATGTTTCTTCGTGTCGTTATCGCGTCTCCTAGCTTAATGGTCTTATAGATTTGTGTTCATCTGCATCTGCTATTAGGGTTTTTTTTTTTTGGTTTTTTTTTTATGAGTTGTAATATTATGATGGTTGTAATCTAAATTGGGACTTCCAATTTAAATCTTTTGAAAGAAAAAATTGAAAACTTTCTTGTTTGATTCCTATGGATTTGGGTTTATTTAAAGGAGTTTAAAGTGGAATTTCTTAAAATGGGATCTTTTAACTGGTTTTTTTTTAGTGTAATAAGGTAAATGAAAACCTTATTGTAAGTCTGTGACCGAATTCTAAGTTTGTTATTTCTGGTGGCCTTGTGGCCAGTGACTTCTGGTTTTCAGTTTCTGTAGTAGTTGCCTCATTTGTGTATGATGTTATGTGCTACTGTTCTTTTCTTAATGTAATATCTATTCTACTTTCTTTGTGTTCAGGTTCGATTTGAGATTATGCTAGTTGTTTCATGTGTTGTTCGAAGTGAGAATAGCATTGGTTTGATATTCTTTCATTTGCTATTATCTTTAATCTAGCTCTCTGCCCCTTCTTATGTGTCCCGCGTAATTGTAATGATCCCTCTATTGTTCATTTCTTCTTTGCTCCCTATGTATTCCTTTGAAAGTTTGTATGATTTCGAGGGATCTGATTTATAGCTTTAGATGCTGTGTTGTTTGCTTGTACTATTTTTGATGGATTTTTGTTGGTTCTTTCTTTTCGTCTTTCATGGGTGTTTTCTTTTAGTCCCTTCTGTCTGGATTTTCTCTTGAAGTAAGGTGAAATCCATTTTGGCACTAATTCAGTTCTTTTAAAATTTTCCTTTTTAAGTTTGAATCTGTTTGTTAAATTATGGGTACTATTTATTGTTAAGAGTAAGTTTTCTTCTTGAGTTAATATGTTGAACCTCTCTTAAACATCTTTTTGCATTTTTGAGTTATCCTCCTACCTGCCAATTTTGTGTCGAAATGAAGATTTCATCCTCAGTTCCCATTCCTAAGCTCCTCTGATCAGGATAATCCCCTAGGTAAGTCCACTTAACTACTTGTTTTTATATCCTCTATTCTGATATCTTTGCTTTATCAATATATAATTCCCCTGTTTTTATTCTGCAATTTCCATTGTAATTGTCTTGTGTTAGTCATGTCTGTGCTGTCTTATAAAGCACACCTTTTATGTCTGTAAGTGTTGTGTCATGGAACACTAATTGTATTTAGGTTGTAATTTCTTTATATTTTGTCTTCACCTTTTGGCTACTTAAAACTACTAAGGTGGGATTTAACTAGTTTTTTGCATGCTTGGAGCAACGTTCTGTGCCTATAATTCCTCTAGAATTCATCTTCTATCAGCACATAAAACCATCATTCAACCAAATCCAATATCATTCCACTCAGTGAAAAACCACTCTTATAACGCCCTCTGCTCACCAGCCCTAAGCCATCACCCATAAACTCCTTTAGCCTTACTAATAGTCATTCAACCTCCATAATCTTCCATGCATTAGCATCCACTAATAGCCATTCAACTCCCATAAAATTTCCTTCACGGTCCAAACCCCATTTCCCCTCACATACCATGAACATTCTAGCATGGAACTGTCAAGGAATTAACCAACCACCAACAATACAACACCTAAGAAATCTAATATCTTTACATAAACCCAACATATTATTCCTCTCTGAAACGTTAGCTAATAGAAATCATATGATGTGCCTTGCACAATAGCTACAGTTCCAAAACTACTTTATCGTCCCTAAAATTGGCAGACGAGGAGGTTTATTCCTAAGTGGAATAGCGGCATCAATATCCAAGTAACTCTATACACCCAGAGCTACATACATGCAATAATCACCCCCTCTGCTCCTGAACAACCTTGGATATTTTCTGGCATTTATGGCCCGCCGCATCCGGTAGCAAGAACAAACTTCTGGAAAACCTTCCCATCAATATTTCCCAATATAACCCCAACTACTCCATGGATTTTGATTGGAGATTTCAACGACATAATGGACCAATCAGAAAAAAAAAGGAGGAAGTCAGGTAACATACGTTCAAAACCAACCTTTTCTCACAATGATAGACCAGATGGGCTTTATTGACCTGGGATTTCGAGGCGACCCATACACGTGGACCAAAAATCAGATGGGGCAGGATAACATCTTGGAATGCCTAGATAGAGCCTGAGCAACTCAACATTGGCGTACTGCAAACCCTCATGCAGGAATTACTCACCTTCCAAGAATTTCCTCGGACCATCTCCAATTTTTCTACGGACTAAAGCAGTGGAATGGCAAGGGGAAAAAAACTACAAATTCGAGCATCTTTGGTTATCTCACCCTCAGCTTAGGAAAGTGGTAGAAAATGATTGGATACAACAATACGATGCGGAACCTTCACTTAACCTACAACTAAAGCTCATCGCAACTGGCCAAACTATTTCTGATTGGAACAAACAAACATACGGCCACTTCCCTACAATGATCAAAAATTCAACGACGCAAATAAAAATCGCCCAACACCATTGCGCAACTAGTCAGGGAAATGAGCTAGGATACTAGTTATAACAAGAATTTCAATTAAGGAACCACTACATAACCCTACTCCAATGTCATGCAACTTACTGGCAGAAAAGATCTAGAATTCAGTGGATACAATCAGGCGACAACAAAATAACTTTCTTTCACACCAAATCAACCATTCATCTGAGTCATAACAACATACAACAACTACAAGACTCGCAAGATAACTGGATTAGCAAAAAAGATGAAGTGGTAAATCTTTTACTGAACCACTACACTGATCTCTATACGGTCCCTAGCACAACAATCGATGAAGAATTATTCGTGGAAATCAATTCCAGACTAACACCCAGGAACTCATTGCAGAAGTAACACCAGCGGAAATCAATCAAGCACTCTTCTCTATAAACTCTGAAAGTTCCCCTGGTCCGGATGGATATACTAGTAAGTTCTTCAAAACCTTTTGGGAAACTACACATACACAATTGATTGCTATGGTCCGCAGTTTTTTCAACTCTCTCAACATTCACCCACTCATGAACCATACAAATATTACCTTAATACCAAAAGTAGAACATCCTTCAAAACCATCACAATTCAGACCTATATGACTTTGTAACGTTACATACAAGATCATTGCCAAAATTTTAGTCAATAGAATTTGACCACTACTTCCATTTTTGATAATCCCTTATCAGAGTGCCTTTGTTCCCCAAAGATCGATACATAATAATATTGCAATCGCGGGAGAATTTTTTCACCATATCAGAACCTCGAGCCGCACAAAAGACCCAAAAATAGCACTAAAATTAGATATTCAGAAAGCTTACGATAGTTTAGACTGGGGTTTCATTAAAATAGCTTTTACCAGACTTAGATTCCCGACAATATTTGTAGACTACATAATGTTATGCATCACCGCAGTTTCATACTCGATCAACATAAACGGTACACCGCACGGCTATATTACTCCGACCAGAGGCATTAGACAAGGCGACCCTCTCTCTTCTTACGTATTCATAATCTGCGCCGAAATTCTTTCCACCAACCTATGGAACTTGGAAATTCGCAAAAGCATAGGAGGATTACGCATATCCCAAAAGGCGCCACTAATCTTGCATCTGATGTATGCAGACGACCTACTAATCACTTTTAAAGCCTCTACAGAAAGTAGCAACCATCTAAAGAAGTTGTTACATTCCTACAGTTCATCAGCAGGGAAGGTGATTAATACTTCAAAATCAACAATTATCCACCACCCAAGATTGGAACAACATAAGGTAGACAATCTACAACAACTCTTCAAAATGCCAACCACATCAGAACTCCCCAATATATCTGGGGGTCCAATTCAAGATGAGAAGAACCTCTCGTCACGTATTCGAACCCCTCCTCCAGATATTGGCACAAAAAGAGAAAGGATGGATGACTAAATGCCTAAAAAATGCCGGACGGTTAGTTCTCATAAAAAAATCTCTTACACCCACTGCAAATCATATTATGCAAACTCAACTTTTACCCACAACGTTCTATCAACAAATCGACCGAATCACAAGAAACTTCTTATGGGGGCATGATTCATCAGTTAGAAAACTTCATACCTTGGGTGGTGATAAATTAACCAAGCCAATTGCAGCGGGAGGGCTAGGCATAAAGAAAAGTGCCGAACATAATCAGGCTTTCCTACTGAAAATAATTTGGAGCTTGCATGATCAGCAAGACTCTATATACACAAGCCTATGTAACGATAAATATTTAGATAACCAACCAATTCTCCAAGGAACCCTCACCATTGCACCTTCATCTAGCCCACAATGGAAACAACTAGCATCACTCATATCGAAAGTACAAAAACATTCTTTCCACCAAATAGGAAACGGTTTGACAACCCCTATTGAAGCTAACTGGGTTCCACACTCTACAAACCTAGATCCAACACAATGCTATCCTATCCAGATGGTAGCAGACATCATCGATCCTATCTATCATAACTGTATCCATGACAAACTAAACACCCTACCCCTCCATGCCTCACAAAGAATTATAAATATCCATCTACCCCTAAGCGACAACGAGGATAAGATCATATGGCCACACTCCAAATCTGGGAAATACACTACCACCTCCGGTTGCAAATACCTAACAAAAGAAGCAACACAACCCCAGTAGAACCCCATCCTTCCAGCAACCAAATTTCTTTGGAATATTCCATGTCCACTAAAAATTAGGCTTTTCTTGTGGAAAGTCATTAATGAAGGCCTACCAACCTTCGCTATCTTAAACAGAATCCATCTTGTCAACTCCAACATATGCCCTCGTTGTAATTCCAACATAGAATCAGCTGACCACTTACTCTTACGCTGCCCTGTAGCGATTACAACATGGAACACCTTGCTTCATCAACTCACAAACACCCTAAATACCTCCATTATAATCCCAAATACCATTTCACCTCAAACAACAATCCCCCAGCTCCTTCAACAACATGCGCCTCCTTCTTTCATTAGTCATTACCTCCTTCTGTTATATTTTCTGGTCCCTTTGGACAACTAGAAATGATTTCGTCTACCGTCAAAAACAGGCAACAACAAATGAAATTCTACTTTCCACCTTAAAACTAGGGCTGTCAATAGGTCTGGGTCCTCCCGGGTATCACTAGTTCCGTATCCGGACCCTACTTATAATGATCGGGTCCAGTTCTTAACGGTTCTGGGTCCGGTTCCTAAATTTGTGGACCCAGAACCGGACCCGTTTTAAAGTCCCGGGTACCCGTTGGGTATTAAAAAAAATGTAAAGAAAATCTTAAAATCTTAATTTCTTTATCTTTTTAACTTGAATCTAAATTATTTTTATAAAAATTTATTATTATTTTCTTGTTAATGTACTAAATAAAGATTAAATGTAACAAAAAATTGAATACTGGAAAAAAAATCAAAGCCAAAACTAGCAAAATACATATAATTTTGCTAAAAATATATATAAAAGGATAAATAATCGGGTACCCATTACCCGAAGGGTATTACCCGTTTGGACCCGTTAACATTCGGGCCCAATCGGGTAATTACACGTCGGGTCCTAAGTTGTTAATGGGTCCAACTTTAGGACCCAGAACCGGACCCGAATCTAGCGGGTACGGTTCCGGTTCTGGGAAATGGGTACCCATTGAAATCCCTACTTAAAACAACAACAAGAATACATATGGTCCCAAGAATCCTTACCACCGACCCTGCCAGGAGACGTACCGACACTCGCTCCGTCAAGAGGAAACAGAACAACAACAACAACAATAATGGTAAGATGGTATCCCCCATCCGGACTTGGATAAAAATCAACATAGATTGAGCTGCCAGAGGACACCCGGGTATTGCAAGGGCGGGTTTCATTTGCATGGATTCAGAAGCAAAATTCATCATGGGTCTCGCGCAACCACTAGGAATTACTACTGCATTAATTGCAGAAACTTGGTCGCTGCTACTAGCTACAAGAACCGCGACAGAGAGACAATGGATGAGAGTTCTTTTTGAGACAGATTTTGAAAATCTAATGCCCTTTGTTACCTCACCTACAGCACCATCGTGGTACTTACAGGGAATGATAGCTGAAATAAAGCACCATATCAATCAGATACCACACGCGCCAATCCAACACAACTATATAGAGGGAAACCAGGCGGCAGATGGACTTGCCAATCACGCAGCGGACGAAAGCCAGACATGGAATCTCGGAACCAAAATATGGGAACAGGCAATCCCGAGTTTCATTAGTCAAATTGTACTCAGCGACTCCATGGATACTAGATACCCTCGTGTAATTTCCTCCTAATTTTGTTTATAAATTCATGCTTCAAAAAAAAAAAAAAAACCATTATAGTATGTGGGGTACTTATATCCACATGTGATGATTTTACGTGTCATTAATAATGAAATTGTGTGCCGGTGGCCCGGTGCAACCACCGTCCATTGTCTCGAGTCTCAACGTTTGATATGTCAATCATTCACAAACTCCAACACAAATACAAACACTTTTGTTATAGGGAAGAGGTTTTTGGATCAAGGGAGTGGAGAAATCGTACTTAACTCACTCAACATTACTGATTTAGTACTTTGCTGTGAATCAGACAAAATTTCCCTTACACAAAATCTGCGTTTCAAGGAAGAACTGTGAAGAACCAGCCCAAATCATATTTCCCCTTACTTCTTTCTTTCCATCAACTTCCAACAAAAAGCATAAACTCGAGAATCGCTTTCCAAAACCTTTTGATAAAAAGATAAACTCGTCATCTCTAACTGGTTAGTCAAGGTATTATTGGCTATTAAGCATGATTCTCTCTTTTTTATATGCATGCATAAAAAAAAAAACAATCTGTGAAACCTTGGTTCGTTGTACCAGTGGAAAAGAAAAGAAAATATTCACGTTCACAATTTCGAACGTGAATTGCAAAACTCTCTACCATACAAAAGGCGGTGAAACACAATATTTCACTATCAACAAAGTGATGGTGGCAATAGGTTCAGGTCACATTAACTTCATTTTGCAACATTACTACATGAGAAAATAGCATAAAAACAAGCATCAGGTGTAACGACAAATACATACCATAAATACAAGCAGGTATATCATTGTAGGTGTACTAAAAAAAGAACTCAAATACATAAAACTGAAAACGTAAAAGTAAGAGTTGTAAAAGTTAGCTCTTGCATTTTTTAACTTCTTCTTCTTCCTTTGAGGCATTAACAGAGGTCGAGATAGGTATGTCAATCAGGGAAAAAATCCAACCTTTCATGGTCGTAAAATTTCGAGCATCTTATGTACACGACCTTTCATAGAAAATGGATAGTTGCTCTTCATGGCTCTTCTTCAGATCTAAAGCGGGAAACAAGCTTCCGAATGTTTTCGATCTTTCGTTATGAGCACAAACAAGTCCCAATCATGTTAGAGAAAATAAGCAAAAAAGTTTGATACGACTTGCTATAATTGCATCTTTTGCTTCTTTTTTTTCCATGTCGGTAAAAGGTTTAACAAGGAAGTTAGGATGATATGGTAAGTAGCTCTTTGGTCTTATTTGGTTACACCAAAACGACCTCCATAAGACGATAATGCCAGTAAGAAATCGTGACAAAATTAAGCGAAATGAACAAGCTTTAGAGGATTCTGTAGAATTTATTAAAGGCATTAAGCCATTGACTATAGACTCTTCATTCTAATTATTACTAATTTGGTTTAAATTTCATTTGAGAGTGTGGCCACTTCTAGTTAGGAGATGCAAAATCAGAGTTTGTCATGAGCACCTCTTTGTTGCATAAGTATTTCACCGTCACCAAAATGACAGTGAAATGTTATATTTCATCGTCCTCAAGTAGCAGTGAAACATTACATTTCACCTCCACCTATATGGTAGAGAAGTTTGGGATTCACTTTTCTTACTGAGAACGTGAATGCTTTATTTCTCTTCTACTGGTATGAAAGAACCAAGGTATTAGAGATGATTTTTGTTTTATAAACTTACCTCCACAGAGAATCATGATTTAATCGTCTTGGTACCTCAGATTTTTTGTTTCTAAAATTCTCTGGCAAATTTGAGGACATAATATCACAAAAAATTTCACTTGATTTTCTTGGGTTTGAAAATGGTTCCCAACGTCAAAATGTCGATATTTATCCATTACTGGTGTCGTACTATTGTCGAAGATATAGCTTTTGTGATGAAGTGTTCAAAATCATTATGGTTTTATACTGAATGAATCATATATGAAATTGGGGTTAGGGTTTACGAGTGTTCACCACGGTTAATTGGAAGAAGAAGCGGAAAGGAATGTTAGTCTTTTATTTTGGAACGAGTAGTAGTTTTGTGGGAGGGTATTTCTAGCCGAGTCGTGGGGAAGTACTGAATAGGTCTTATCAAGTGAGTTGAGTATGAGTTTTCCACTCCCTTGATCCAAAACCCCCTCCTTATAACAAAAGTGAATACAAAAGACAAAAAAAGAAAAAAAACAATTTCAAATACACATAACAACTGCTCCTGCTTCAACAACAACAACAAAAAAACAAAAAAAAAAACTGCTCCATCCATCGGTCATGTGATCGTAATTTGTAAAATATTTGTGTAAATGGTTTTGATTCTTTTGAATTTGGACCAGTGCCGGACAGGTTATGCGACTAGACGAACAACTCGAAAAAGATACAATAAAGATAATCTAAGACTGGGGATTGGTTGACCTCATCATGTCCAACAACCTAGTACTAAAATATATACAGAACCAAATCTGAATAGATAATGGCGTAATGGAGTATTCAAAGTCACATTATTTAATTCGTTTCGGAGCACGATTCTCAAGAAAAAGGGTCGCCGTAGTTGATGCCTGAAAATGAAAAATTATGAGCTTTATTGGCCTCTCACTCCGGCATCAACCTAGGAAGGCGATACTGCAGCCATTACTCCCCGACCTATAACTGATGCGTGGGTGTAACTGCCACACATGTGCTAGTTTTCGCCTATTGGGACAGCACCAAATATTCCCAATCCATAAAATTTTGATCTTCCGGTTATTATTCAAATTCAATTTAACGTGGCTTTTTTTGAGTATTTTTCTTTTACATCACTGGAGTGGAAAAATTACTTTAAGCAAAGATTAAGATACTTTTTCTTTTTTTTTTTCGAAGAGAAAAATTTATATTAAAGAAAAAAGAAAAGCCAAAACCATTACAAACTTAGAAATCAGTGAATCTAACATAATTTTCTCAAGGAAAAAACAACTAAGACCATTGAAACAAAACTGAAAAAGCTTAGCTATGCAGAGTTAACTCCCAGTTATGAATAAGTTGGCTGCTATCTACAAACTTAAACATATTCATATCGCAACTCCAAAGATTAAGATACTTAATTAGGATTAGGAGATAAGTTTAATTAGGTTAGTGACCAATAGTTGAGTTGGCCTAATTTTGGGTTGTTACTTGTTTGTGGTTGTCCAGGTGGTTTGTGGTTCAAATCCCTTGCAAAATATTTTTAGTTTCTTCTCCTAGATAATGGAGTTTATTTTTAAATTAAGAAGTAAATCTCGGTAGTAAAAATCTTCATATCTAATTGACGAAGTACATAATTTCTCTTTTAATATGTCCTTTTTTTTGGGGAAAAAATAGAAAGAAAAAGATGAAGTACATCATTTGTTAGCTGGATAATTCAATCATCAATATCGAAAGGTTCGCTGGCAGTTATTCGAGCAATTTGTTGGTTGTTAGCCAGGCAAATTTATTTTTAAAATTAGAATAAATTTCAATGGTAAAAAAATTCATATATAGCTATTTGACTCGGTCAAATTTTTTTTTCTCTTTCAACATATCTTCTTTTTTTTAAAGGAAAAAAAATAAAAATAAATGAAGTACGTCATTTGTTAGCGGGCTAATATGATTACTGGGTATTGATTATATGTAGGCCTCGTCATGAGAAACTAACGGGAAAACACTTTTCTACTTTTTCCTTTACCGAGCTATTTGGGTTTGTCGGTAGCGAATCTTTTCTGATAAGAGTTCTTTTTCTTTAAGAAAAAAGAAAAAGAAAAAATCAACAATAAAAATCTTCATAGCTAATTTACAAGATGAAATGAACCATTTTTCAATTGGTCCATCTGATCATCTGTACCGAAAAATTCGCCGGTGATTATTCGGGCAATTTGTTGGTTGATAGCCAGACAAATTATCGTGGTCGATTAGATTCGGTACCGGTGGATTGACTGTATGTCGGCCTCGTCACGAGAAACGAATGGGATAACGCGAAAATTTGATGGATTTTTCGAATCTCTGATTAACATTCTCAGTATTGTGTGCCAAATCAAAAAGAAGGGGACATGTAAGCTGAAAATCAAAAGAAAAAGGAAAAGGAGAAAACATAGCATGTAAACAACAAGGACAGTACGAATGCAATATGTATTATACGAGATTTAAGCTTAAATAAGACGATTAAGATTAGTTAGTGCATTTTTTTGTTAAGTATGCATTGTCGAAATGTTTTATTATTAACACTTATGCGCAAGTTACGGTAAAATATTAACACTTATGTTATGCGCAAGTTACGGTAAAATAATTATGTTCAAAAGATGTATAATAATTGTACACAATGGTGTTACGAGCAACTCGATGGACTAGTCAAGTACAAAAAGCCTACAAGACAGATATCAAAGGTGTACATTATCATAGGGGCATGGTGCAGCAGAACACTGGAAGATGTTGTCCCTCCCTATGATGCCACCACGAGGAATAATTACTTATAATATGATATCTAGCAGACAGGCGGAAATACAAACCTACTCCGAAAAGAGTTCAAGAAAAATATGATTACAACGAAATTCTATTTGCTGGTTTTGTTGTTTGAGGTGAACTCATCTTCCAACGAGGCAACGCAACAGCCAACAACTATGAGAGATATGGGATGTTTAACATTTTCCCGAAGGGCGAAGACAAGAGAATCTTATTCTAGTCTGTTTAAGGTTGCAGTATCGTGATTTCAGTTCGTTATCCCAGAAATCCACCGTTGGATTTTCTGAATTAAAAAAATACATAATTATTTAGTTTTCAAATGTATAACATCACTTTTACAGGCTTCCAACCAACTAAAAGGATGGGGTTCTTACATCATTATTGGTAGGGGAAATTTTCGTGGAGTCCCAAGTTAGTTTAGTTAGTCCAACAGGCAACAACAAAAGGGGAGTTTACAATGGTGGTTGTTTATTCAAAAATATTAAAACATCTCAAATATCATTTTATTTTTCTTACTCTCTCGCTTATTCACGTGATATATGGTCGTGGGATCTTCTTTTTAATTTAGTCTCTCTTTTTTATTTTCTATCTACTAGTTTCACGCACTTCTCAGCATAAACAAAAAAATTAAAATTAAATTAAAATTCTCTCAAGATATAATTAAAAAATTAATGCATTTTATATAATCGGAAAGGTATCGAAGAGATCTACACAACGAGTGCCCATTATACTATGTTTGGAAAATTTAATTTAATTTTTTTCAAGATATCATATTTAAGAATGAACACTCATGGTAGTTCATTCTAGTTATAACAGTTCATTTTGTAAAATGAACTCATAATAATAGTTCATTTTGTTGAATGAACTCGTAATAGTGATTCATTTTGAAGAATGAAGCTGTATTGGTAGTTCATTGTAGTTCGTATTGTAGAATGAACTCGTGACAAGAGTTCATATTATAGAATGAACTCATAATGGTAGTTCATATTCTCGGAAGGATATTATTTTGTAAAATGAACACGTACTGATAATTAATTATGATATTTAATATTGTAAAATAAACTCGTAAATGATAGTTCATATTGTAGAATGAACTCGTGATATATGTTCATATTTTTGAATGAACTCTTAATGGTATTTATATGGTAGGATAAACTCGGAATAGTAGTTCATTATACTAGTTCATTTTGTAGAATGAACTCGTATGATAGTTTACTTGTAGAATGAACTATCTAGTATGGTAGTTTATTCAAGTAGTTCATTTTATAAGATGAACTCATATGATAGTCCTAAGATGACGTAAAAATTAAAAGCCTCGAAATATATCAACGATGGTACCCGTTGGAAAATTCTTATCGCGAGCTTTTCGAATATATAAAATTTATTATTTGTTGACTTATGGTTCAAAAAATATTTTAGTTTTAAGTTTCTTTTATTTATTTTTATGAAGAGAGAAAAAAAAGAAAGAAAAGGATATTTCCGACGATGTTTCAAAACCGATGATGTCATCATGGGTAATATTAATTCTATGACTAAATACTAATTTTTGTGGACCAAACTAAAACTATATTTTCAAAAAGGAATTTAGAGCAATTGGACCATTCTAGGACTATTTGATAGTTTCATCTTATTTATATTCATGCAAAGTTTTCTTCTTCTTTTTTTAACAAGAAAATGACAAATATTATTAAGAGATAAATTGTCACCGTAGAAGTGATAACTTACAAGAAAATAGGAAAATATAAGTAATTAGCAATTCCAAATCACAACATTCCAATTACAAATAGTCGTACTCATAGCGTAGATCAAAAATTTTAATAGGCAAAGCCCAATTATAAAGAGTACATTTGACTGACATGATAAGTTGGTTTGAATATCATCTTCTATCTCCAAAAATCCTTTCATTTATTTCGCACCAAATTGTCCACCAGCCTGTAAAAAGGAATATATAAGTCCCCATAATTTCATTTTCAAACCATATTTTTTTTGTTAGGCCATGCCCAAAAAGTGGATTAAAATCTATCTGCAAAAGCCCAGTTGTGGACAAAAAAAAGACGATAAGTAATTTTAGAGTTCAAATGTTTTTGTATAATGACAAAGATATATATTTTTCTCTTGTATAACATTACAAAACATGCATCTGTCAGAGTTCATTTTACCAGCTTTAAATAAAAATTCCAGTGTAGGAGCAATTTCATAACAAAGATCGATACTAGGAAATACACTTTTAGAGGAATCTTGGGATTCCTAAGTTATTTATGAGGAAACACAAGATATCCATCAATATCTAGAGATTCATAACAATCAGCAACACTAAAATCACCCCTTACATCCCATTTCTTTTCATCCTCTAGATCTGAATCTGTTAGACAATTGCTCGGCAGAACTCACAAAGTCAACTCTCGGACTAAGTTAGAATTTGTAGCTAAGTATCATACATCACCCTTGAAGACTGAAGATCGACGATGACATTTGGAGAATTTCTATATCATGTATGTGAAGACTAAACCATTCTATTTTACTCACTATCTCACCATTCTATCTATTGAGACTATGTCATATGACTTCTAGTAGATTTACAAAGAAAAAGTTTCAAGTCAAGTTTGTCTTGTAAAAAATATCGAAATATGAGTTAGCAAATATGTTCAACGGTCCTTAACTAGTTTTATGAATTAATTTTTTGATTAATTAAAAATTTCCCATGCAAATGATTTTATCACTTGGGAATGTTTCAAACATCATAAGAGGGAATTATTGAATTTACTAATATTTCTACTCAGGGTAGGTTGGCGAACCAGTTCTTAAACCATATATATCTGAGTTTCAGAAATACAGGAAGGTTGGAAAACCAGTTTGCAAACCGCAAGTTCAGTTGGGAACAGTTAGCGAACTGTGGTGAACTGAATTTTTAAAGTTGGTATAATAGGTTAGCAGTTGACGAACCCGGTTCACGAATTATGGTCAACTGAGTTCGGTAGTCTAGTAGGGTTGGCAAACCCGTTCAAGAATCGTTTCACCCTGACTCATGAACAAGCCATGTGGTTCACGAACCGTTGTACCAACTGTCCTAGTTAATATTTTAGAAAATTCTCAAAAACTTATTTTAAATATGTTTAGCATTGCTAAAACTATCTTAAACACTTTTAAGACTTCATCGATCACTTAAACACTCATGTGTGTGCATCATGATTAAATTCATGGGTGTTTAAATAAAGATCAAACGGTTTTTAGTTCTTTGGCTAAGTTTCCAAACTGAACAATCATTATACACGGTTCTGTAACCGGACCAAAGTGTATATTCTTTTATTATATTTTTGAAGAATAAAGTTTATGAAAAAGCGGGGCTACAACAACCACACCCAATATTTTGTTTGGCAATCTGAATAGACAAACTCCAATATATTTTCAAGAGAATCAACTAGACAATCAGACTCAATCTATAAAAAAGTATATCAAAGAGTTTACATATCAATTTCTCAATTCATTCCGCAATCAGCAAATAGGAATTTGCGAGATCGATTGAATAAGAGAAATAACTTGAACGGTACCAAAGACCAATGTTCAACTGTCAATCAATTTATATCAACAACCAAGGATTGGATTATCTAATTGATTGATCTTAACGGATAACCTGTGATATTTCTATTATATAACAAAATATAATGCAGAAAAGAAATAACACAGATACCATAAGTTTTGTTAACGAGGAAACCGCAAATGCAGAAAAACCCTGGGACCTAGTATAGCTTTGAACAAAACACTGTATTAAGCCGCTATAGACACTAGCCTACTACCAATGAACTTCAGAATAGAATGTGGTTGAACCCTAATCAATCTCACATTGATTCAAGGTACAGTCGTGATCCTTACGCCTATGATCCCAGCAGGATACTACGCACTTGATTCCCTTAGCTGATCTCACCCACAACTAAGAGTTGCTATGACCCAAAGTCGATGACTTTATAAACAAATATGTATCACACAGAAATACCTATGAGTTTGTTACGTCTTTTGATAAATCAAGGTGAACATGAACTAATTGATAACCCGGACTTATATTCCCGAAGAACAACCTAGTATTATCAATCACCTCACAATAATCTTAATCGTATGGTAGCGAAACAAGATATTGTGGAATCACAAACGATGAGACGAAGATGTTTGTGACTACTTTTAATCTTACTTATCGAAGATAAATCTCAAGCAAATCTTAACAAAGATAATATTCAATCACGAAAGAAGAAGTAAGATCAGAACACGCAACTATAGAGAAAATAGTTGGGTCTGGCTACACAATCCTAATGAAGTTTTTAAGTCGTTAACCTACAAGGTTTCGTGAAAAACCTAAGGTTAAAGGAGAATCAACTCTAGCTTATACAACTAGTATCACACAGGAGGTGTAGGGATTAGGTTTACCAGTTTATAGAGTTCTCCTTTATATAGTTTTCAAATCAGGTTTTGCAATCTAAGTCTTTTAGTCGTAGACCAGGGGACGACATAAAGTGTCAGGGATTTATTCCAGACTTTATGACACTTTATCCCAGAGCTAAGTCTTTTAGTCGTAAACCTAATTATGTTTCTCAGAGGAAACCTAGGTCAGTAGAGGACGAATATAGAATCAACCTCTGGTCTTGTGAGCTAGGTTTTCTCTAAGAAACATAATTAGGTCTATGACTAAAAGACTTCGCTCTGGGGATTCATGAAGCCAGGTCCGACTATTTTTATCTTGATCGTCCGTGAATCCTGATCTTGATTTTTTGTTATCGAGGTTTTTGTAATCTCTTTCAGGCAATATACATAATAATGACAAGTTTTTCTTCGTCTCAGACTTTGTGATTCCTCAAGATAAATATCTAAAAAATGATATTAATTGATATTTTGAAGATTGTTCTTGAGAGGTGATTAAGAATCTAGGCTTCTCTTAGGGAGTCGTAAGTTCCGGATTTGTGAGGTTTTCTAGCTTTGTCTATTGCAAAAAGTTTTGCTCACTTTGATCTTTGATCTAAACGAAAATCAAATAGGCTTATTTGTTAGAGGCATATTGGTATCAAAATTCTTCACTTCAGCATAAGCAACTCTTATGATATAAAATAATTCAGCTAAGGGAATCAACTGCGTAGATCCTTATGAGGTTTGAGAGGCATAAGAAGCGTGACTATAACTAAATAGCTTGGAGGGTAGATTCAGTCTCAACTGCGTTCTAGTCCTAAGTCTGGTAGTAATTGTTAGAGCATAGATCGGTTGAACCCACCAAGCATTGGTATGTCAAGTTTGGTTGTCATATTTTAGTGAGTCAAAACTTATCTAAGAGTCGCTTGATTATGTACTAGAGACAACTTCGTTTAGGTTGGACTATAAAGTCTAGGAATGTTAAAATATACAAGTATTACTCGAATACCTGAAGAACATGAAGAAGTAACAAGCTACAATGATGACATCATCCTTCCTCTTGAGGTTAGTAATATAGCTTGAATTATTTCATTCCTAACGTATTTTTCAAGTTATACTATATTGAAAACATAACTGCAAAGATGTGTATGGATATATTACTCTAGTAGTGATACATGAGCATATGATCATAGTATTAGGGAATTAGACTACGAAGTATAACACTTATATTTTGAACTTCGTAGATATGGCATCGACATAATCATATGAATTCTATTATGATCATGTGAATGGGTAAATTAAAGGTGAAGATTTCATCCTAGGAAATAATGTTTTACATTTGTTTAAACGAAGTACATTCATGAATCAAAAGGAACTAGCTAGGCTTATTCGTACGGCTATTTATTGAATATCTTTGGATTACCAATATGTGTGAGATGGTAGAACCGATGGAAACTTTATTATGTATCTTGGTACAACTAATCACAATGCCTGACTTATGATTTGATATTACTTATTTTGTTTAATTAGTGTAACCGATCCTAAGTAAACACCTAAGATGGTATGATAGATATTTGTAATTGGTGTGACCGATCCTAGTAATTGGTGTGACCGATCACAAGCAATACCATGTGTATATGGTAACCGGTCTCGATAATTGATGTAATCGATCATGGTAACTGATGTAACCGGTCCTAGTAGCTTATGTGACCGATCACAAGTGCTTCCATATTAGGGTATAACTGATCCCAGTGATTGGTAGAACCGATTAAACCCATGGATGTGATTTAATATTTTATCAATCACATAGTTGTCTTGGAATACAAATGAACTAATTCTAAACTTGTTTGGAAGTGTGGTATAATCGATTCCAAGATTGTAAATATGAAAGAGGGTTTACAAAGAAGAGATGTCAACATACTTTGAACATGAACAATAACTCTTATCTTTTATTGTTCAAAGATATTCCTTAGTACTCAATGAGATCATGTACCGAAATAAATTAAGAATCTTTTATTTAAGGTTGTTAGTTTTATATGCTTTAATTACCAGCAATTAAATGCATATCTCTAGAGAATAAAAATTAGTAATATGCATTTACTAATTGGAGATTTTCTACTGAGAGATTTTAGAAAATATTGGACAAAGCATTTACTGGAATTATGAAAACCGAATGGAAATTTATTGCATATCTTGAGAATACATTCGGTTTTGGAAATTCCTTGGTGTCCAAACTTCCTTGGTCAATAAATACCTAAGTTTGCATTTCTAGCAAACTATCCTAAGACCCTGGAAACTTTATCTTTTTTTTGTTTCTGGTGGAGCCGTCTAATCGGAGAGGAAAGTACCCTAATTAGGAGAAATCTCTTACGATCGCTCGTTTAAAGACTTTTGTGGGATCAAGAAGCTCTACGAATACCGTTGGTGGGAAACTAGATATTTGCAGTGTTATTAGTTTTCAATTGATTTGATTGACTAACAGTTGTTAAAAATTTGATTGCGCCTAGTTTGTTTATTCTTGAGAATCTTCTCTTCTGATATAAGATTCACTCAAACTAGATCGAAGTATCAACAAGATCTTTAGAACTGTTTGTAGATCTAAAGACATCTTGTGATAATCCATTGTTAACAGACTCCGTTATGTGCATGTTAGAGCATAGCTCGGTTGAACCCACCAAGCGTTGATATGTCAAGTTTGGTTGTCATATTTTAATGAATCAAAACTCATTTAAAGAGTCGTTTGATTATTTACTAGAGTCAACTTCGTATAGGTTAGCAAGAAAGATACTAGGATATGAGACTTACAAGTATTACGTGAAGACTTGAAGAATATAAAAAAGTAAAGAGCTACATTGACGACATCATCCTTCCACTTGAGATTAGTAATATTTGACTTGAACTGTTTCATTCCTAGCATATCTTTTATTCCTAGCATATCTTTCAAGTATATACGACTCATTTCGTATATAAGACATCAACATAATCGTATGAATGCTATTGTGATTATGTTTTGGTATGGGTGAAGATTTCGTCTTAGCAAATAATGTTTTACATTCGTTTAAAGGAGGTAAATTCATGAACTTGTTTTGTGAATCGAATGGGAAATCGCTAGTCTTATTGGTATTTGTTATTCATTGCAAATCTTTGGATTACCAATATGTGTGTTTAGTATAACCGCTCATAACTTGTTTATGCATCTTGGTAAAACTATTCACAAGGTCTGACTTTTGTATTGGTATGACTTTTATTAGTGAAACTGATCTTAAGTAATCACATGAGATGGTATGATCTATTCATTGTAATTGGTATGACCAACTGTAGACATTGGGGAACCGATCCTAGTAAGAGGTGTAACCGATCACAAAAGGGGAATCAATCCTTGTAAGAGGTGCAACAAGTTTTTAGTTATTGGGGAACCAATCTTATGAACATGTGCAACAAATACAAATTATATACCATATATACGTGGGAACCGATCCTAGTACCTAGTCAACCAAGTTTTGGTAACTAGTGTGACTAATTATAGTACCTACATGGAGGTAGAACCGAAACTTATTTTGGTAGAACCGTGAAACCCATGATTGGTGATATGATTGGATAATCAATCACATAGTTCTTGGAAGTTAGATGAACCAATTATAAACTTCTTTGGAAATGTGGCAAATCGGTTCCAAGATGGTAAATATGAAAAAGGATTTACCAAGTAAAGATATCAACATACTTTGCACACGAGCAATAATTCTTACCTTTTATTGTTCAAAGATATTCCTTTATAGCTAAAGGAGAATCCCGGACCGAAATAAATTGAGAATCTTTTAATTAAGGTTTTTAGTTTTATATGCTTTTAATTTCCAGCAATTAAAACGCATATCTTTAGAAAATAAAAATTAGTAATGTGCATTTACTAGTTGGAGATTTTCTAAGAGATTTTGGTCAATATTTGGACAAAGCATTTCCAGGAATTATGAAAACCGAATTTGAAAATATATTGCATATCTTGAGAATATTTTCGATTTTGGAAATTCCTTGGTGTCCAAACTTCCTTGGTCTATAAATATTGAAGTTTGCATTTCAAGCAAACTAATCCTCAGAGCTAGCAAAAATGCCTAGTTGTGTTATTACTGGTGGATCCGCCTATTCGGAGAGGAAAGTAACCTAATTAGCGAAATCTCTTACGACCGCTCGATTTAAAAACTTCTTTGGGATTGAGAAGCTCTATTAGTACCGTTGGTGGGAAACTAGATAATTGTAGTTTATTATTAGTTTTTGATTGATTTTATTGACTAACGGTTGTTGAATTTTGATTGCACCTAGTTTGTTTATGCTTGAGAATCTTCTCTTCTGATATAAGATTCACTCAAACTAGATCGAAGTTTCGATGGGTAGACTGTTTGTAGATCTAAAGACGTCTTGTGATAATCCATTGTTAACAGACCCCGTTCTGTGTGTGATTGATCACAAAAGATTCAAGTTGATTGTGTGCAGGTGTTTATTGAAGATCTAAGGAGATTTGAAGAGGAAGAATATTTCTGATTTGGGTTCATAATCTTTGGAGTGCACAAAACTTGATCGGATCGGGATCCAACTATAATCGGTTTATCTTTGTGATAATATTGATTGATTAGTTGAGTAGATCAGCATCAATACGTTTCTTTGTGATTCAAAGTATTGATTTCCAAATCTTGACAATTACTTTGGTAATTTTTTATTGGATAAATCTAAGAACCTGACAAAGGAGTTTAGTGGGATTGAGGAAAGAGCCTTTTGGCAAACTCATATCACGTTGTTTGCAAAGAGTTGTGTTAAAGAACTTCCCGGTCGAGTTCACATGTGTTGCTATCTCAAGCATGTTTGTCAATGTTAGTGATCAAAACTATAAGTCTTGATTTCTAATCTACTATAGCTAATGTCTCGGACTAGGATAGAAAGTGTAGTTGAGATCAAGAACTCCATGTCGATCATCATACAAGACGAAAAACTACTCAAGGAACTAGTGGAACTTCATCGACTAAAAGGTATGTGGAGACTTGAAATTATCGATCATTCAAAAGTCTATTTACTCTATCCTATCTTGTGACAAAAGTCATTTTGCTATATAGACTTTGATTATAAAAATTTGTTCTTTCGAGCCGAGTTTATATCGTCTATTTATTTCTCGAAATATGTGTTTGTAACCTTTCGCTTTGGCCAAGTTCATCTTTACCTAGTGACGTAAGTCATGTTATGTTTCAATCACTTTAAAAATGGCTTTGACAAAAAAATAGTTTATGAATAACAACTATATACAACGTCCTATAAGAATGTCTCAATGATTGAAATGAAAGTTTAGATTATATAACCATTGTTGGATATAAGCATTATGTGGAAACACATATATGTATAAGTTCTTATTACTTGAACCAAAGTATGCGTATTTTGTTGATCAGGAAAACCGGAACAAGAGCTGTGAGCTCAGTCAGCGAACTGGCGGAAGTTATCTTCCTGAGAAAATCTTCTGGAGTTTGTGAACTCCTTTCCTTTCGGGAACTTAAGTCCATGTACTAAGTCCGCGTAGTTGAGTTGGTTATATCTAAAGACGATTTTTGTGAACTTAGATTTATATTAATATAAGGAATGCAATTTGTAAACCGTGGCTATAAAGTTCATGAATCGATTCGAGTGAATCAAATCTTTTTTTCTTTGATTGTGTCTTGTATACTTATATCAATCAAACAACTCTCTACTAGGAGAAGAGATCCCAAAAATAGAAACGAAACACATTAATGCAAAAACGAGAGAAGATGAAGAAAAATTAAAATCGTTAATAGTACCAATCTATCAAATTTATGAAACAAAAAAAGTTTGATATTACCATGATGATTTCAGGAGCAAAGTCGATATTGGGTTAAAATTTACAATTTTTTGCTTTTGATTTATGCTGATACATGGGTTTCGATTTTGAGGTAGGGTTTTTGATTTCTGATGAAAGATTCGATTGTTTGGGTTGCTTTCGATCTAGGCTCACGATTCTTCTTACTGAGAACATAAATTGGATTTATGGTTTCATAGAATCAAATGAAAGAAGATAACTAAGATTGTGAGAGAGAGAAGATTGTTTGGAGAGAGAGGCGGAGATAGAAAATGAATGAAGAGGAATCTGGGAACATGTAAAAGGAGATCTATTTTTTTACTAAAATAACCTCTAGTATTACGTCTTCCCCAAATACTCGATTTACTTTTCTGTGTAAAACGTCTATTATCGGAAGCCCATCTATTAAGAACTTTCTTGGAAGTCGTTTATATAAAGCCCAACCAGACTTAAAAATCTCATTTTCCACTAGTGCAGGAAAACTAAGACCTGTCATATTATCGCAACAAAATGACAAAATATGGATAAGGCAAGATCAATGGGTCTTTACATGCGAATGTAAGGACGTCCTGCGATTTTGCCGCGAAAACAAAGATTGGAAAAATAAGACCTTTACTTAGGAAGGCAAAATAAGACCAATAGAATAATCCCACACATTAATATTTTTTCTTTTCAGAATGCAGGAAATATTTGTTCATTCCAAGAAAGATAATGAGAGGAAAGTATGGGAATTGATAAATAAATTATCATTATATTTCTCGCGAATTCTTCAAAATAACAGAAGCATAACTAAAATTCAAAGTTGTATAAAAGTACATCACTAGCGAGAAAAGGAAAAGAAGAGAAAATAAAAGCATTACTCAAGCTTCACTATTAGTTTCGCCAATTTCAGCATTAGCTTCGCCCATGATACTTTCTTCGCCAATATGCTCCTTGTTATGATTATCTCGATCTTCTTCTTCATTGGGTTTCTTGCCAACTTTTGCTTCACCGCCAGTAATTATTTCTTCAAGAGGGATTTTTTCTTTATCTACTGAATATTCTTGAGAATTATCTTCTTCTCCACTTTCATATTCAAGATTAGCATCAATGGGACGAGGAATCTCATCATCATCTACATCTAGAGGCTTGATTGATATAGTAGGAAGGGAGTTTTCCAAAAAAGCTTCATTCACAAGAACTTCAGCGCTAAGATGAACTTTGCGAAGGAAAGCCCTATCGCGATTTCTAATCTCCATGTCTTTGAAGTATTCAAGATAATCATATTTTCTCTCTGCGCGATCGCGAGAATGAACAAGGCGAGTAGTAAGCAATCCATTTTCCTTGCGAATTTTAGCTAGTTGTCCATTTAAAGTAGAAATAGTTGAAAGAAGTTTCCTCTCAGATTCTGCGAAAAACAAGAGTAAAACATGAAAGGTATTCAAGCAAATGTTTCGCAAGAAGAATTAAAAAGAAATTTAATAGAGAAATTAATAGTTGAGGAAGCCAAAATGACTACCTTCCTTTTGTGAGGTTAAGTGTTGAATTAGTGTTAAATAAGAATTCTCCCAACGGTCCATGGCGTCATCAAACTTATCTCCAACTAAACCTTTCAGGCGAGACTTTATTTTTTCTTCTTTAGAAAGGAGGTAAGTATTTTCTTTTACTAATGAAGAGTAAGATTTTTCTAATTGGGAATATTCTTCTTTGAGTCGGTTAACCTTCACACTTAAAATTATCCTACCCTGGATAAGATTATTCTTCTCGTTGATAGATGATTCGGTTATTTCCTTAAGTTCATTCTTCAGCGAACGAAGAGACTGTTCTTGATTATCACATATTTTCTGAAGAATACTTAACTGCTGCGAGAAAATCGCCGTCTTGTTTAAAAAATCACGCTTCTCTTGAGATAAGGTCTTATTTTCATCTGATAAAGTTTTCATCGCCAGGTTAGCTCGGGTTAACAAATAAGAGAGGCGAGAAATTTCGCTACTTAAATTTTTTAGCTTCTGTACTAGTTGGACATTCTCATTTGTAAGGTTATCTATTTGATCAACGGAATATGTATAAAGGTTATCTAATCGATTATATTGGTCCATCCACGAATCTTTCTCAACGCGGGCTTCTTCAGCGACAGATTCAGATTTAAACCTCTCCATTAATCGTGTCTGATTTAAATCTTAATATGCGAACAAAGGATTTTAAAAGAAGAATTGAGTACAGAAAGAAGAGAATTTATCCAAACAAAAAAATCAAAGACAGAGGCAGAGATGTTATACCTTTTAATTCCTTATTTTTACTGTGAAGATTTTCACAGTCTAGCAAAGAGTTGCGAAGCTTTTGGCAAAGAGTATCGCATTCTAAAGTCTTGGCTTGAAGACTTTCATTTAGAGCTTCAACTTCATGTTCAAAAGATGCTTGCGAATCATTTCGGTCAGAACCAAAGTATTTGCTCAAAATCTCGCAGACACCATGCTTGACAGGATCAGTAGAATATCTCCTAGCATCATCCATAATATCAAATAAAACTTTAAAAGCAACATCTACTCCTATAGAAGTTTCTTTAGAAGAAGGGAGAGATGCAGATGGCGCAGTGGTGACAATGGAGAGTTAAAAATTTGAATCATTCGCAGGAAGTACATCATCCGAAGATGAAGTATCTGGAAAAGTAATAAATGGAATTGAAGAAGAGTTAACTTGAGAAGTAACTACAGTAGGAGGGGAAGAAACTTCATTCACAGTAATATAAGGAATTTCATTTATCAGAGGATCAGTGGAGGCAGGGATACTGGTGGCAATGTTCTTGCAAACAGAAACTAGAGGTTCAGTCTATGAAGGTTTTGGGACAGCACTCGCAGAAATTAATTTGGGAATAGTAATACCAAAATCAACAGTTTTAACTTTGCGAGATTTCTTGCGAGGATTAGCAATGTTTTCATCAGCCTGCGAATAACAATCTAGATAAGAAACATAGGCAACAATATTGTTATTAAGAAAGAAAATATTTCTTACTACCTTATCATTCACAGTCTTTCTTTTCTTTTCAGCGGGGTCTTGTTGCGAATCCCTGAAAGCATTAGGGTTTTGAATTATGAGTTTGGTATTAGAAACGATTCCGCTGAAACAGAAAAAACGAGTATGGGAATTACATAAAATCGAGTAAGAACAGATCATCTAATTTAGATGAACAAGAACAAGATCGAATTCAATAACAACAGAAGAACATATACCTTGATGACTCCATGAAAGCATTAGTAGATGAACCTTTAGAAGAATAAAGTTGTAGAAAATGAAGATATGAGGAAGACGAAGAAATAAAAGAAGAAGATTAATTCTTTAGTAGGTTTGCCCTTTTATAGACAGAGAGATGGTGACCGGATAATAATGAGAATACCGGTAAAAAGAGGAGTATTTGACACGTATAGGCGGTTATACTAAATTTATGGAACTTTGTCGGGGAAAGAATATGGAAAGATAGGAAATCGCAGCATCAATAAGAGGGAAAATTCTCATGATATTTTTTCTTCGCAGAAAAGACATGAGAAGAGGCAAGATGTAGGATCATAATATCACCACATCAATACTTCTGCAATATTTACAGCGACAGTTCTGCGAGCTCTTCAATAACACACTACGAGTGTCTCAGAATGATTGAAAGAATGACGTAGCGGATAACGATAACAGAAACATGAGAAAAGTGTAATGAGGCTGCGAAGATTACAAACGTCTGCGAGGGTTAACGTTACAACTACTGCGAGAATATCGCGAGTCAGATCCGAAATTAAAGGATAACTTAGCTGTCACCCATTATGTGATTTCCTATATAAAGAGTAGAACAAGTGAAAGGAGGAGAGATCAATTTTAGAGTCTGGAGAAATTTTTAAGGAGAGAGAAAGTTCTTGTGAGCGGTTGTATTCTTGATTTCTTCCGTTTCTTATAACATTTCTGAGAATTATAAAGTGTTGTTTTTAATCTTTAAATATGTGTAGATAATTGTGGATTCTTATGAGGGGTGTAGTGTAGGATTTCCTGCAACTACAACAATCATCATACAAGACGAAGGACTACTCAAGGAACCAGTGGATCTTCATCGACTAAAAGATATATGGAGACTTGAACTTATCTATCACTCAAAAGTCTATCTACTCTATCTCCTATCTTGAGACAAAAGTCGTATTACTATATAGAATAAGAATATACACATGGGACATTTCAAGCTGAGCATATCTCGCTTATCTATTTTTCAAAATGTGTGTTGGTAAATCTTTTGCTTTAGCCAAGTTCATCTTTGCCTAGTGACGAAAGTCATGTTATGTTTCAATCACTTTGGAAATTGCTCTGACGAAAACTAGTTTGGGAATAACAACTATATGACGACCTCTGAGAATGTTTCAATTGTTGAAATGAAAGTTTAGACAATATAACCACTGGGGAATATAAACATTGTTGCTCCATAGAAAAATCTTATGTCGAGTGTGGCCAATTAAATTGATTACTCTAGTAATTAGTTTGGTTGAGTTTGACAATTAGATTATTTGTGAGTGTTCTTGTGACTCAATCTAATTGAATTTTTAAGTCTCCATAACTTTACTTGTGTTGAGCATATTTAGTCAAATTAATCTTGGTTCTCTTTGGTTAATTTGATTGAATATTTCTTGTTGGATTCCAAATTCATACTTGTATGTAATTTGTTGAGTCTAAAGAAATCCTTCTTTTCTTTTTTAAATTAAGGTCGCTCTTTTTGTTCCTTAGGGAATGACATATTATGGGGGAGAGTTATTTTGAGCTTGTGCTTAATTGCCAAATCTTTGTGGGGAGTGCGACTGTGGAATATTAGAGGGGTTATCTTGCGCATTTATAAACTCCTTGATGAATGCATTTAGCTTCGGCTTTATGATTGCATCTAAACAAGATGATACACATTTACATTTGTTCATGAAATGTCTCTTATGGAAATTTCATTAGGATCCCGTTCTTGTACCTTTGCCAATTTTATTGACAAAAAGGGGAGAATTAATATGTAGTTCACACTACAAATACATATGGCTTTCAGATCATTATGTAAGGGGGAGTGGTTTTCATGTGAGATGGAGTATTGACTAAGGGGGAGTGAAGTATCACCATAGTATTGTTGTTGAAGTTGTGATGCAATTGGAATTTGACGTTGTGCAGTAATACTATGACACTATATAACAATGATTGAGAATCAATGCTTTTCTCATTGTTATAGCTACGGATTTTCAACAAATATGATTGGTCGGTTGTCATCCGGTCAATTATAATTTCACTTTTTTACTTCACTAAAATAAATGTAGTATGCGATAAGAAATAGTTCGTATCCACATAGAGGCTTTTTGTTGTTATGAAAATTTCATTTTCTTGGTAACCAAGGGGGGGTTTTGATTTATCAATGCAATAAAAATGAATTGAAAGCAAAGTAATAATAAAAGTAATCAATAAGGAGAAAATATTGGTCACGGGATAGTTTCATTCACAAACTCGAATTCTCAACAATGACTAGAATTGAAATTTTAATCTCTCATTTACTAAAAGTCCTAGGATACCTTGATCGCAAGAGTATCCCGCTATTTCCCTGATTTCATCGCAACCACATTAAAAGATGCATATGTGAATTCTTCCTAGAAAGCAACCTAAAGTGTAAAAGCACAATTAGATTTAACTCCCTAAAAGCAATAAGTTCTATGGAATAAGACTAATCAAGGCAATCAAAATGTGTAAAAGCACTAAATCGATTTAACCCAAGTTATGATTCATATGTGACTAGTAGGATATATCACTACAAGCACTACCCACATTTATGCTACTTAGAATCAGGGACAAACAACGTTTTCGTATTGAAAACCCTAATATAGCTCTAGATATGAATGCAAATCGGATTGATTCCGGACTCAGCCAAATAAACAATCAAATCATAAATAATATGAAGCATGAATCATAAACGGTAATTTATTGAGACAAAACTAATTCATTGATTCAAATCTTATTTGTGAAATCCACTTTATATCCCATAACCAATAAAAGGTATTTAGTTACTCATAGTGTTTGGATTCATCATATTCATATTCATAATCAATAATAAAAATGAAATAAAGAAGATGAAAAATAAGCGAAAGCAAACCCTAGTAGAATCGCTCTCCTCCAAAACTTCAGTAAAAAAATACGTGATCCCAAAAGAATAGAAACTTTTCTCTTTTATAGCTTCTCCACTTCCCAAATTAGGTCTTCAAATCCTAAGGTCCAATAACAAGAAATCCACCAAGCTCATGTGTGTGAAAAACTCATGTGAAAATATGACCCAAAAATTGTTCGACGGAAAACTATGTTTTGGCCGGAATCCGGCGTCGGAAAAGTATCTCTGGTAACCGGCAAAGTCCACCCGGTCACCGGTCAACGAGTCAACTCGGTTCAAGGACCGAGTCATACCAAGTCAAGACCGAATCAGCATCTGAGTCAACTAACTGGGCTGACTTGGTTTAGTTGCCATGTCTATTTCAACCATTGCGCTTCAGCCATGATGGCTGTGCTGCACCATCAGTCAGGGCCAAGATGACTGTACTCTGTTGCACGTTTTCTGTAGCTTCTTTGAATTCCACTGAGACCTTCAACAACATAAATATCAGCTGCTTCTTGTTGTTAACATCACCAGAGCCACCTCTGCCTTCTCCATCTCCGGGCCATCAACACCAATTGGCACCATCAGTATTTCCTAACACCAAGAACCAGCAAGAGAAACCCCATGAACTTCAGCACCACACATCTGCAACACAGTTAAGCCTAGCCTGTAATTTCTACTCTCATTCACAGCTCTCAACTTGAATTTCTCACAACTCCAACCACAGCAAAACTCCACGAACATAACCTTGGCAAAACAACACACTTTGATAGCTTACTTGCTCAGCTGACACTCATCTCAGATTCAAACCAACTTCTCATTGCTCCTCTATACAGTCCCATGGCAACCACAGTCAATCCCTGCTCAACCTCAGCAGCATATACCTAGCCAATTCAGTTCACCAGCTAACTCCTTAGCTTCTCCTAAATTTGAGTTCACCTGCAACTTCAAACAACCACTCTACCAGAATAGTTCATCCACAACAAACACACACACACATACAACAGCTCCATTCCCTGCAATGCAACTACTCCATAGCAGCACCTCAGTGTTATTGTTTTCTCTTGCAAGCCACCTGCAAAATCAGCAGCATCACAACATCATTTTAACCACCAGCTCCAACTCTTGCAATACCAGTCACCTTTCCATCTCTAGCTTCCAACACCTGCAACAATACAACCACCACCATCTCCAGTTTCCTGAAATCTTTCACTCCATTCTTTCTCTTCTGTAGCATCTTCAGATGCACAACACCAGGGATTCCACCTTATTGCAGCATCACCATTGCATCTTCTTGAGCATTTAATTGCACAATCACTGCAACATACCATTTCATTCTCCATCTGATTCTCAGAATCACCAACTCAAGCTCAACTGCACCTGCAATTCACAAATTAACAGCAACAACTCCTTGTAAATCATCTTTGGAACCCATTTGATCACCACCAGAACCCATAAATCATGGCCTCAACAAACCCTCTTCACCAGCAGCTACAGAAATCAAATCTTCCATTTTCCACCACCAACACAACCTGAATTGTGTTCATCTCCTCTAACCCATATAAATTTCCATCTCAGACCTCCACCACTATCTGCTTCACCTGTGAAATTTAGTTTTCACCAGCACCAGGCACAAACCCTATCTGAGCTTCTTTCTGAGACAAACCACAAATTCATCTCATCTCTTCCACAAAATACCATCAAATCCATCCAAATTCATCACAACCAACGAACCCATTAATCCGTTTTTCTGAATTGTCTCTTTAAACCCAATTTCATTTCCTTCAAAATCCATCAGATTCATATCAATTGAACCCTAAATTACACTTACAGCAACCATAGATCCCCTAAATCTGCTTCTGAATCTTACCAATTTCGTCTAAAACCCATCAATTTCTCACTTCATTAATCATCACGAACCCTAACTTCACCTCTGAGGTCTCAAGATCTCAATTTAACTAGCTACTACACAGCTGTTCTCAATTTCAGGGACTGATCAAATTTCTCGATTTAAGCTTCCATGGCTGGCTCTCTTTCATACAATGATTGAGAGAAGCAGTCTTCTCAATTTTAGGGTAAAGTATGATTAGGGTGGTTATATGCACTCCAGTTTATAGGCTAAGGGACACCCCACTGGGTACCCCATAACAGGTGGCCACCTCTTTAACATCAGCTGGATGTCTTAAGTGCTCCTATAGGACTGGTCGACCCTTAACCTTGGCTCGACTCTCCAGATAGTGTTCACCTAGGAAATGACAGCTTTGCCCCTTTATGCTCCAATTGAACGCTTTCTCCTTCTTTCGAGTTCCTCCGCTAACAGAAACGGTCCCTTATTTTTCATATCCACTTATACTCTTCAATGAGAGTCATCACTAAAGTTGTCATGCTTTTCAGACAGAAATTTGCATCACTAAAGCCGACATACTTTTCAGACAGAGATGAAGAAATAAAGGCAAATAATGAGAAATAGTCCGCCTCCAACACTTTTGCCATGTTTCCTCCTCTTTTGATCCAAATGACTCCAAAGTACCTAAATACTCAAAAACAAAACATAAGATACATAATTTACAAGAAAACTAGCAAAGAAATCATAAACAATAGATAAATAATACGGTGTTTTAGGCACCTATCAGATTCCCCCACACTTAGACTTTGCTAGTCCTCGAGCAAATCAAACAAAATAATTATAAAACGTACATACAACTCCATCTCGTCGAGGCTACGGTCACTTTTAGCATAAATAACAAGCCTTTAAACCCCTAGGTGTCTCTAGTGGACGAGTTTTAGTCTCGTGAAGGTTTACAAGAGGCCTGCCTACAAAACCTATATTTCCAACTCCGTATATTTGTGACAAATCAATGAACGAATCCACAATGACTACAGGAGGAGGTACCTTGTGCAAATTCAATTCATATATTAGTAAATAAACTCTAATTAGATAGTCGAACAAGCCACAATACTCGGAAACTAACAAACCACAATCACAATGAAAAAATTAAGAAGATGGATATAGATGTAGATGTTGGCGAATGTTCACAAGTGATCGATGTTTCCCATATCTGTCTGAAGGTCACTACCAAGATGAACCTATGCATCCTATTGGATTGAGCTACTCGGATGAATTATACATCAACTCATTGGTATATACAAGGGAACCATGAGTGACTTTATTCAACCAATATAATACTTTCTTTTTCTTTTTCTTAGACAGCATGATTAAATCTTTTGGATCCAAGCGCATGATTCTTGTCAACAAGTACATAGGCGACGGAGACAGGGATAACGTTTCACACATATTGCTATTCCTAAGTGTCATTTTTATTCCGTTTGGTCTAATTGGTCGGTCTCTTTTTTTTTTCTTTTTTTTTAGCAACTAAATCACTCTATTTCATCCTAGTAGTAATAACAACTCGATTTTTAGTGACCCATCAAAGCACTTAGAGAACAATAGATAAATATGGAAAAATAAAAGAAATAGAATGTGATATATGGTGATATTCCGAGATATGGTAACAACTATCATTTTATTTGTGATTTATGATCTATGTTCGTCCCTTTTAGTTAATTAGTTTCTCAACTCCTTCAATCAAAATGGTTCCATCCACTAATGGTGTCATCCTAAAGGCACAAGTTTCTAGATTTCGTAGTTCAAAAAGCACAAATTTATTCTTGGTTTTTCTTGGTTTTTCTATTTTTCTGATTTTTTTTTTGTTTACTAAAGGCATAAAACAAACTAAAACAAACTATAAAAACATATAAATGCCCCCCCACACTTAAACTTTACATTGTCCTCAATAAAAAATTGAATCGTCCAAAGAAAGTTCAAGGTGGGAAATTCCGCAAATGATATGCAAACACAAGAAAATAAAGATAAAATGCTTAAAGAATAAAAAGATAAAGGTAAAGATACAAAACCGGTGGGTTGCCTCCCACTTAGCGCTTGGTTTAAAGTCGTCAGCTCGACTTGCTCCTTGCTTTCTATGACTCCTCCAAAGGGAGTGCATCCACAAAATTGGCTCCTTCCACCACTTCGAAAGTGAAATTCTCATAATATGGTTTCAATCGGTGCCCATTAACTTTAAGTTCCTTTCCTGTAGCTATTCTACGAATTTCTACTGCACCATGAGAAAACACATTAGTAACAATGAAAGGTCCGATCCAACGTGACCTTAATTTACCCGGAAATAAATGCAAACGAGAATTAAACAAAAGCACTTTCTGCCCAACACAAAATTGTTTTCTAGAAATCATAGTATCATGAAAGGCCTTTGTTTTCTCCTTGTAAATGCGAGAGCTTTCAAATGCATCATTGTGAAGCTCTTCTAGCTCTTGGAGTTGTAGCTTCCTTTTCTTTCCAGCCCCATCCATTTCCATATTGCATTGCTTAATCGCCCAAAACGCTTTATGTTCAATATCCACGGGTAAGTGACAAGGTTAACCATACACAAGCCTAAAGGGAGACATCTCAATAGGTGTCTTGTATGCGGTTCTATAATCCCACAAAGCATCATTAAGTTTCATGCTCCAATCCTTCCTTGTTGGATTCACCGTCTTCTCTAGTATGGATTTCACCTCCCGGTTGGAAACCTCGGCTTGTCCATTTGTTTGAGGATGATAAGGAGTTGCAATCTTGTGTGACACATTGTACTTCTTCAACAAGCTTTGCAAAATCCTGTTTTTGAAGTGAGAACCCCCATCGCTAATTATGGCTCTTGGAATTCCAAACCTTGCAAAAATGTTAGCTTGCACAAAATCTGAAACAACCTTGGAATCATTAGTAGGGGTGGCCTTAGCTTCCACCCATTTAGAGACATAATCAACATCAAGTAAGATGTAAAAATTCCCATGAGAGTTGACAAAAGGACCCATAAAATCAATACCCCATACATCAAAAACTTCAATAAATTGAATAAAGGTTTGTGGCATTTGATTTCGAGCACCTAGATTGCCTGTTCTTTGGCACCTATCACAAGTTGTGCAAAATATATGTGCATCCTTAAACAAGGTTGGCCAATAGAAACCGCTTTCAATTACCTTGTGAGCGGTCCTCTTACTTCCAAAATGTCCTCCGCAAGCATAGGAGTGACAAAATGACAAGATAGAATTAAACTCAGATTCGGGAACGCACCTTCTTATTACTTGGTCGCTGCCATGTTTCCATAAGTATGGATCATACCATATATATTGGTTCCCTAACCTCTTAAGTTTGTCCCTCTCAACACGAGACAAGTTCCTTGGGATTTTTTTAGTTACCAAGTAATTCACAATATCTGCATAGCATGGTTCTCCAACGGCAATTGAGAATAGTTGCTCATCCGGGAAACTTTCACGCAATGGGATAGCTTCCTTGTCCACATCAAGATGGCTCAAGTGATCTGAAACGGTGTTCTCAATTCCTTTCTTGTCTTTGATTTCAATATCAAACTCTTGTAAGATTATAATCCATCGTATGAGCCTCGGTTTCGCTTCTTTCTTCATTAGCAAGTACCTAAGTGCTGCATGGTCAGAAAAAACAACAACTTTTGTGCCAATTAGATATTTCTCCAATGCAAATACAATAGCTAAAAACTCTTTTTCAGTGTTTGTGTAGTTTTGTTGGGCTTTATTTAACGTTCTAGAAGCATAATAAATGGCATGAGGTATCTTCCCCACACGCTGCCCAAGCACCGCACCAACCGCGTAGTCACTAGCATCACACATTAGCTCAAAAGGCTTGCTCCAATCCGGTGGTTTAATGATAGGGGATGAAATCAAAAGTTCTTTCAAACGATTGAATGCCGCCATACACTTTTCATCAAAGTTAAAAACCACATCTTTTTGCAATAAGCTGCAAAGTGGTGATGCTATCTTGGAAAAATCCTTGATAAATCTACGATAAAAACCTGCATGACCAAGAAAAGAGCGTATCTCCCTCACCATAGTGGGAGGGGTTAAAGCACGAATAAGGTCTATCTTATATTTATCAACTTCCAAGCCTTTAGAAGATATAATATGGCCTAAAATTATGCCATGAGTTACCATGAAATGGCACTTATCCCAATTAAGCACAAGGTTTGTTTCAACACATCGTTCAAGGATTAATGACAAGTTGTTCAAACAAAGGTCAAATGAATCACCAAAGACACTAAAGTCGTCCATGAACACTTCAATGATGTTTTCAACATACTCGGAAAAGATACTTACCATACACCTTTGAAAGGTAGCTGGAGCATTGCATAAGCCAAAAGGCATCCTTCTATAAGCAAAAGTACCAAACGGACAAGTGAAAGTGGTTTTCTCTTGATCCTCCGGCGCTATCAGAATCTGATTGTAACCTGAATAACCATCAAGAAAACAATAATATGCATGTTATTCTAAACGTTCAAGCATTTGATCAACAAAGGGTAAAGGAAAATGATCCTTCCTAGTAGTGGCATTCAACTTTTTATAATCAATACAAACCCTCCAACAGGTTTGCACACGAGTTGGGACAAGTTCGTTCTCATCATTCTCCACCACCGTTACCCCTGATTTCTTTGGTACAACTTTTACCGGGCTCACCCACTTGCTATCGGATATGGGGTAGATAACACCCACTTCCAAAAGCTTGAGTATCTCCTTTTTCACAACTTCCATCATGGGAGGGTTCAAACGACGTTGCGCTTCCCTTGTAGGCTTTGCATCATCCTCCAAACGAATCTTATGCATACAAACGGCAGGGCTTATACCCTTGATATCAGTGATTGTCCATCCTATGGCTGTCTTGTGCTTCCTTAGCACCCTTAGAAGTTTTTTCTCCTGTAATTCACTAAGCTCGTTAAAACAATCACATGTAACTCTTCATTATCACCCAAGTACAAGTACTTTGAGTGACTTGGAAGAGGTTTCAATTCCAACTTTGGAGATTTAACAATAGAAGGTAAAAGCTTTTCATCACTGCATGGTAAAGAAATAAAAGAGATATTATGAGTTTCCGAACATCCTTGTAGTGAGTTGAGATCACCAAGGGCTTCCTTGACTTCGTTACCACACTCTACACCATCATCCATGGATGTAGTTAAAACAATTTCCAAAGAATCATCACCATTCAATTCAAACACTTTTTGCGCCAATGCATCCATAACATCAACGGAGAAACAAGAGTGGATATCACTAGGATATCTCATCGTCTCTTAAATGTTGAAACATATTATTTCTCCATCAAACTCCATAGTCAACGTTCCCTTGTCTACATCAATAATCGTCTTAGCCGTTTTCATGAAGGGACGCCCAAGTAGAAATGGAAGAGACGAGTCCGGTGAACCTTCATCCATCTCTAACACACAAAATTCAGCTGGGAATACAAGTTGATTAACCTGCACAAGAACATCCTCAACAATACCCATTGGGTAAACATTAGAGCGATCGGATAATTGCAACACAATTTCAGCCTTTTTCAAAGGACCTAGATTAAGTGAATTATACATGGATGACGGCATAACATTAATGGATGCACCTAAGTCTAACATTGCTTTGTTAAAAGTGGTGTTACCAATTGTGACGGGAATGTAAAATTTACCGGGATCCTTGCATTTCAGTGGGAGTTTGTGTTGTAAGATTTCCGAAGCATTTTCCCCCACACTTAGCACTTCATTGCCTTTAAGCCTTTGCTTGTTGGTACACAAGTCCTTCAACACTTTTGCATACTTGGGAACTTGCTTGATAGCATCAATGAGTGGTATATTCATATGAATCTTCTTAAGAACGTCTAAAATCTCCTTTTCTAGTTCCGCCTTCTTAGAACTTGCAAATCTGCGAGGAAAAGGTGTAGGAGGAACATAAGTAGGAATAGGAGTTTAAGAGTTAGGAATAGGTACCTCGGGTGTTTGGGGAATTTCATCCCTCTTTTCCTCCAAACCGGCTCCTTTGGAACTTCCTCTTCACCCAAATCAGCAAATTTGGGTTACTCAAGTTGTGTACCACTTCTCAACGTAATAGCATTGACACCCTCTTTTGGGTTAATGGGTTGAGAAGGGAGTCTCCCACTATTTTGTGCTTTCAACTTGTTGATATCAATTGCCATGGAGCCCACTTGAGTCTGCAAATCCTTAATCGCACTCTTGGTTTCTTGTTGACTTTCTTTGAACATGGTAGAAATACCTTGCATCATTGTTTGCAACTTTGCATCGATATCGGAACCTTGGTTTTGAGCCGGTTGTTGTGGTTGCTGAAATTGTTGTTGTTGTTGTTGTTGAGGTTGAAATTGTTGTTGTTGCGGTTGAAATTATTGTTGTTGCGGTTGAAATCCACTCGGACGGTTGAAAGTAGGTTGTTGAACCGCACCTTGCTTGTTGGCATAGCTGAAATTTGGATGATCTCTTCATCCCGGATTGTAGGTGTTGGAATAGGGATCATACCGTCTTTGTTGGTTTGGAAAAACCGCATTAGCTTGCTCCAACTCTTCACCATACGAAGGTAATATAACCGCAGCCATCTTTTGCATCATGTGATCCATATTGTCCATCCTTTGATCACGGTGTGATGATGATGAATCACTAACTTCATGCACTCCTCTAACCATTGGTTCACCTCTTGTGTAGAATTGTTGCGAGTTTGCATCCATGCTTTCAATCAAATCGGTAGCTTGGGCCACCGTCTTGTTTACTAGTGCTCCACCACCCGCTGCATCAAGAAGATATCTATCACTTGATTGAAGACCTTCGTAGAAGTACTAGATTATCATAGCATCACTGAATTTATGGTGGGGACATCTTGCCACCAAACTCTTGTATCTCTCCCAACATTCATACAAAGATTCTCCCACATGTTGCTTTATTCCACAAATCTCTTTGCGAATTTGAGTGGCCTTTGATGCAGGAAAATACCTCTCTAAAAAGAGTTTCTTCAACCCGTTCCATGTAGTGACACTTGCGGCAGGCAAACAATACAACCAATCCTTAGCACTGTCTACCATAGAAAATGGAAAAACTTTCATCATTGCACCATCGGCTTCAGTCTCCGCTGGATGCATAGCCTTGACAATGGTATAGAACTCCATAAGATGCTTGTTTGGGTCTTCATTCGCCATGACATGAAACTTTGGCAACTCTCTAAGCAACCCCGGCTTAATCTCAAAAGTTAAGTTTGTTTGGATACACCACCGTTGTGCATCAAGCCTATGAGAAGCCAAATCCTTGAGTGTACGATTTGCGTCTTCCATTGCTTCTTCTTCTTCAACTAGTAGTTCTTCTACAAATGGAACCTCTTGTTCTCCTTCTAGTTGTAATTCTTCTTCCACTTCTTGATGAAGAGCTTCGTGTTCTACTTCCAAGACTTTTTCTTCCGTTGTGTCTTGACTTGGTTGGAGTATTGTGCCTCTTCGAGTAGCTATCCCGCACCTTGGATAATTCCAATCTTTAGAAGCCAGGGATTAGTACCTAAAAAACAATTCTCGCAAACAATTAAGAAACAAGACAAGAAACGGAAAGCAAATATGCAAGCAGAAAAATGATAAAAAGAAACTAAAAACTTAATAACAAGCCGTATGCCTCCCCGGCAACGGCGCCAAAATTTGGTCGGTTGTCAGCCGGTCAATTATAATTTCACTTTCTTACTTCACTAAAATAAATGTAGTATGCGATAAGAAAGAGTTCATATCCACAGAGAGTCTTTTTGTTGTTATTCATCAAAGCAATAAAAATGAATTGAAAGCAAAGTAATAATAAAAGTAATCAATAAGGAGAAAATATTGGTCACGGGATAGTTTCATTCACAAACTCGAATTCTCAACAATGACTAGAATTGAAATTTTAATCTCTCATTTACTAAAATTCCTAGGATACCTTGATCGCAAGAGTATCCCGCTATTTCCCTGATTTCATCACAACCACATTAAAAGATGCATATGTGAATTCTTCCTAGAAAGCAACCTAAAGTGTAAAAGCACAATTAGATTTAACTCCCTAAAAGCAATAAGTTCTATGGAATAAGACTAATCAAGGCAATCAAAATGTGTAAAATCACTAAATCGATTTAACCCAAGTTATGATTCATATGTGACTAGTAGGATATATCACTACAAGCACTACCCACATTTATGCTACTTAGAATCAGGGACAAACAACGTTTTCGTATTGAAAACCCTAATATAGCTCTAGATATGAATGCAAATCGGATTGATTCCGGACTCAACCAAATAAATAATCAAATCATAAACAATATGAACCATTAATCATAAACAGTAATTTATTGAGACAAAACTAATTCATTGATTCAAATCTTATTTGTGAAATCCACTTTATATCCCATAACCAATAAAAGGTATTTAGTTACTCATAGTGTTTGGATTCATCATATTCATATTCATAATCAATAATAAAAATGAAATAAAGAAGATGAAAAATAAACGAAAGCAAACCCTAGTAGAATCGCTCTCCTCCAAAACTTCAGTAGAAAAATACGTGATCCCAAAAGAATAGAAACTTTTCTCTTTTATAGCTTCTCCACTTCCCAAATTAGGTATTCAAAGCCCAAGGTCCAATAACAAGAAATCCACTAAGCTCATGTGTGTGAAAAACCCATGTGAAAATATGACCCCAAAATTGTTCGCCGGAATATGGCCGGAATCCGGCGTCGGAAAAGTATCTCCGGTGACCGGCAAAGTCCACCCGGTCAACGAGTCAACTCGGGTCAAGGACCGAGTCATACCAAGTCAAGACCGAATCAGTATCTGAGTCAACTAACTGGGCTGACTTGGTTTAGTTGCCATGTCTATTGAAACCATTGCGCTTCAGCCATGATGGCTGTGCTGCACCATCAGTCATGGCCAAGATGACTGTACTCTGCTGCACGTTTTCTGTAGCTTCTTTGAATTCCACTGAGACCTTCAACAACATAAATCTCAGCTGCTTCTTGTTGTTAACATCACCAGAGCCACCTCTGCCTTCTCCATCTCCAGGCCATCAACACCAATTGGCACCAGCATCGTTTCCTAATACCAAGAACCAGCAACATAAACCACATGAACATCAGCACCACACATCTGCAACACAGCTATGCCTAGCCTGCAATTTCTACTCTCATTCACAGCTCTCAACTTGAATTTCTCACAACTCCAACCACATAAAAATTCCACGAACAGAACCTTGGCAAAACAACACACTTTGATAGCTTACTTGCTCAGCTGACACCCAGCTCAGATTCAAACCAACTTCTCATTGCTCCTCTATACAGTCCCATGGCAACCACAGTCAATACCTGCTCAACCTCAGCAGCATATACCTAGCCAATTCAGTTCACCAACTAACTCCTTAGCTTCTCTTGAATTTTAGTTCACCTGCAACTTCAAACAACCACTCCACCAGAACAGTTCATCCACAGCAAACAAACACACACATATAACAGCTCCATTCCCTGCAATGCAACTGCTCCATAGCAGCACCTCAGTTTTGCTGCTTTCTCTTGCAAGCCACCTGCAAAATCAGCAGCATCACAGTATAATTTTAACCACCAGCTCCAGCTCTTGCAATACCAGTCACCTTTCCATCTCTAGCTTCCAACACCTGAAACAATACAACCACCACCAGCTCCAGTTTCCTGAAATCTTTCACTCCATTCTTTCTCTTCTGTAGCAGCTTCAGATGCACAACACCAGGGATTCCACCTTATTGCAGCATCACTATTGCATCTTCTTGAGCATTTAATTGCACAATCACTGCAACATTCCATTTCATTCTCCATCTGCTTCTCAGAATCACCAACTCAAGCTCAACTGCACCTGCAATTAATAAATTAACAGCAACAACTCCTTGTAAATCATCTTTGGAACCCATTTGATCACCACCAGAACCCATAAATCATGGCCTTAACAAACCCTCTTCACCAGCAGCTACAGAAATCAATTCTTTCATTTTCAACCACCAACACAACCTGAATTGTGTTCATCTCCTCTAACGCATATAAATTTTCATCTCAGACCTCCACCACTATCTGCTTCACCTGTGAAATTTAGTTTTCACCAGCACTAGGCACAAACCCTATCTGAGCTTCTTTCTGAGACAAACCACAGATTCATCTCATCTCTGCCACAAAATACCATCAAATCCATCCAAATTCATCACAACCAACGAACCCATTAATCCATTTTTCTGAATTGTCTCTTTAAACCCAATTTCATTTCCTTCAAAATCCATCGGATTCATATCAATTGAACCCTAAATTACACTTATAGCAACAACAGATCCCCTCAATCTGCTTCTGAATCTCACCAATTTCGTCTAAAACCCATCAATTTCTCACTTCATTAATCATCACGAACCCTAACTTCACCTCTGAGGTCTCAATCTCTCAATTTAAATAGCTACTACACAGCTTTTCTCAATTTCAGGGACTGATCAAATTTCTCGATTTAAGCTTCCATGGATGCCTCTCTTTCAGACAATGATTGAGAGAAGCAGTCTTCTCAAGTTTAGGGTGAAGTATGATTGGGGTGGTTATATGCACTCCAGTTTATAGGCTAAGGGACACCCCAATGGGTACCCCATAATAGGTGGCCACCTCTTTAACATCAGCTGGATGTCTTAAGTGCTCATGTAGGACTGGTCGACCCTTAACCTTGGCTCGACTCTCCAGATAGTGTTCACCTAGGAAATGATATCTTTGCCCCTTTATGCTCCAATTGAACGCTTTTTACTTCTTTCGAGTTCCTCCGCTAACATCAACCGTCCCTTATTTCTCATATCCACTTATACTATTCAATGAGAGTCATCACTAAAGTTGTCGTGCTTTTCAGACAGAAATTTGCATCACTAAAGCCGACATACTTTTCAGACAGAGATGAAGAAATAAATCCAAATAATGAGAAATAGTCCACCTCCAACAATTTTTCCATGTTTCCTCCTCTTTTGATCCATATGACTCCAAAGTACCTAAATACTCAAAAATAAAACATAATATACATAATTTAAAAGAAAACTAGCAAAGAAAGCATAAATAATAGATAAATAATACGGTGTTTTAGACACCTATCAATGATGCTAAACTTACAACCTTTGGGAACATTGGACTACTTGGATGTGATGAATATTTCGAGTATTGTTGAAGATTAGACATGTGGAATAGAAGCTACAAAGTTTATTTGTATATTTTTGGTATTCCATATGTAATAATAGTTTTTCCACTAAAATTGACAAAGGGGGGGATTGTTAGAGCATGGCTCGGTCGAACTCGCATGCGTTGCTATCTCAAGTATGTTTGTCAATGTTAGTGATCAAAACTATAAAGTCTTGATTTCTAGTCTACTATAGCTAAGGTCTCGAACTAGGATAGAAAGTGTAGTTGAGCTCAATAAATCCATGGCAATCATCATACAAGACGAAGGACTACTCAAGGAACCAGTGGATCTTTATCGACTAAAAGGTATGTGGAGACTTGAACTTATAAATCACTCAAAAGTCTATCTACTCTATCTCCTATCTTGAGATAAAAGTCGTATTACTATATAGACTAAGAATATACACATGTGACATTTCAAGCTTAGCATATCTCGCTTATTTATTTCTCTAAATGTGTATTGGTAAATCTTTTGCTTTAGCCAAGTTCATCTTTGCCTAGTGACGAAAGTCATGTTATGCTGCAATCACTTTGGAAATTGCTCTGACAAAAACTAGTTTGTGAATAACAACTATATGACGACCTCTAAGAATGTTTCAATGGTTGAAATGAGAGTTTAGACAATATGACCACTGGGGAATATAAACATTGTTGTGGTAACACATATATGTATAAGTCCTTAGCACTTGAACCGAAGTTTGCGAACTTTGTTGATCAAGTGAAAACCATAAGTTGAGCAGTCAACCCAGTCCACGAACTCAGTCCGCGAACGTGCGTAGTTCTCGAACTAGAGAATTTCTGCTGGAGTTGTAGCTCAGTTTCTGTCCGCGAACTGATAAAATTTCTCGAATCCGAGAATTTCTAATGGAGTTTGTGAACTCCAACCGGTTAACTTGAGTCCGCGAACTTGAGTGGTTATGTCTAAAAACGATGTTCGTGAACTTATATAAATTATCTAAGGAATGCTATTGGAAACCGTGGCTTTATATTTCATGAATCGATTCGAGTGAAGCACAATGTTTTTGCTTCAATTGTGTCTTGTGTAGTACATAAGATCTCATAGCAATTGAACAACTCTCTAACTAGTTCATTTGAGTCATTTGGACTAGTTATGGTGAAGAAGAATATGGTTGATATGAAATTTATCATTTGGATAACCATTTGGTTGACTAATATTGAACCAACTATTGTACACGTTTGGGTACGGTTACACAAACCTAAAATCGTCAAGTACATGTGTGTATGGCAAGCTAAGTTTTCGATCTAACAGTTGAAAGATATTAGCTTGTATTTAATCAGGTTTTCATCTAACGGTGAATATTGAATGCTTTGTTACTAAGCTAACATTGATTGCAAACCATGATTTGAAAGACTATATAAGGGAGAACTCTAGCAATTGGGAAACCTAATCCCCGCACATTCTGTGTGATACTAGTTTGCTAAGCTAGTGTCGATTCTCCTTTAACCTTTGGTTTTCTTCTTCTAAAACCAGGTTAACGACTTAAAGACTTCATTGGGATTCTGAAGCCAGACCGATACTACTTTTCTTGTAGTTGTGTGATTTAATCTTGCTATTTCTATCGTATGAGTACAATTGTAATAATTGGCTTGAGATTTCTATCTCTGATAGGAAAGATATAAAAGTAATCACAAACATCTTCGTATCATCGTTTGTGATTCCACAATATCTTTTTTCATTGCGTCGATTAAGGCTATTGTGATGTGATTAATAAAACTGAGCTGTTCTTCAGGAATATAAGTCTGGTTTTATTGATTGGTCCCTATTCACCTTGATTTATCAAAATATGGAACAAAACTCATAGGTTTATTCGTGGGAGACAAATTTATCTATCTTGTAGACTTTTCTGTGTGATACATATTTGTTTGCTAAAGTCTTCGACTTTGGGTTATAGAAACTCTTGGTTGTGGGGGAGATCAGCTAAGGGAATCAAGTGCACTGTATCCTGCTGGGATTAGAGGTGTAGGAGCATAACTGTACCTTGGATCAGTGTGAGATTTATTGGGGTTCAACTACAGTCCAGACCGAAGTTAATTTGGAGTAGGTTAGTGTCTGTAGCGGCTTAATATAGTGTATGTTTAATCTGGTATAGGTCCTGGGGTTTTTCTGCATTTGCGGTTTCCTATTTGATAAAATTCTGGTGTCTGTGTTATTTCTTTTCCGCATTATATTTTGTTATATAATTGAAATAATACAGGTTGTGCATTGTTCAATCAAATATAATATCCGACCTTATTGGTTGTTGATTTAAATTGATTGACACTTGGATATTGGTCTTTGGTACCATCCAAGTTATCTCTCTTTGATTAGACTCGCGAATCACATTTGCTTGAGTAATCAAATTGAGAGATTGAGATAATAACTCCTTGAGTATTTTCTATTGATTGAGTCTAGTTGATTCTCTAGAGAACAACTCAGAGTTGTCCATACAGATTGCTAAACGAAATATTGGGTGAGGTTGTTAGACCCCCGATTTTTCAATTGGTATCAGAGCAGGCGAACACGTTAAACCTGATAAGTTTGTGTTTGTTCGTTCCTTAAAAATTGTCCCATGGGAAATTTCTTTGGAAAATTTGCTCTTGGCATCTGTAACTTACGCCAGAATTTCTTAAAGATTGATCAAGAATTATTATGGTCAAAACCTCTAGTTTCTCATGATAATCCCGTGTCATCTAAAAAGGAAGTTTTAGATGATATATGTCAATCTAAAGAAAAAATTAAGAAGAAGGAGAAGTTGAAGAAACGTTCATGGCGCTCAAGGATATGGAACCTCACTAGATTAACCATCAATCTCTATGAGGAGCACTATCATAATGGATCATTTGATAAAGATCTATTCAGAGCATTCGAAGACAATTTTAGATCCTTAGAAAAACTTAATTATGTTAAGACTAAGAATTACTCCGAAAAGGAGTCTGTACATATTAAATCCCTGGATAATATTGTACAACCTGGGAATCAGAAGAATCTTCCTTCTAAGCATATCAACAAAGGATAGGAAGCTCAGAGTCCCCTAATTACCATCATTATGGTGATTACATTACAAGGATTGTTCACACGAATCAACCAGAAATGTTGCATGAGAATTTCTCTGCACATTATGCCTCTTGATAACAAGTTTGACACTACCCCATGTGTATATATCTTGATATGAGGCAATAAGTGGTTGAATTAGTGTAATGTTCTCAAACAAAGCTTTTTTCCTGCATCCATAGTCCCTCACAAAGTGTGTTGTCACAGGATGCATAACTTTGATATGCTAAGATATAAGAAAATCCCTTCTCCTTGTTCGGGTTGCGGTTCGCAAACGGGTCCAAGCCCATCTTTGGTCATATCAAGAAGAAGTTAGTGGACTCACCCCTCATTCTTTGTCCGTCCGCGTACGTGAACTTTTAGGGTTTTGTGAGTAACCTCCATTGAAGACTTTTTGGAGAAACTAAGAGAAGGGGTGTTGAAGATTCACTCCAAGAAAGTAAATTCCTCTTGTTCCTTTCAATTTCTTGGATATCATGATGAATTCTAAGGGCTCAAAAAGAATTCCCAAAGTCTCAAATAGCTCTAGTATGGATCCTCCTTGTGACCAAAATTCTCTTAGGATTAGGTTTGTGGATGATTCATGTGCTAGAAATTTTGATAAGATTTCATCTAAAGGTTTTATTTTAGAAAAGAAATTGGATTTGGCTAGTGGACATGATGAAGATTTAACTTGTTTCAAAAAGTTCAATCTTGGAAATATCTTTGATGGTCTTGGTCAAGGTTTTGATTCTCTAACAAGATTTTCTATGCCAACATTCATGATGTTGATCTTAATAAGATGGAATTCAAATCCATGGTAAACAGAAAAATGTTTCTTGTTGATAGAGAGTTAATTTCAAAGATTACCAACATACCGTTGGGAAACATGCATCTCCCTAGACAAAGTGATGAAAGTCCTTCATGTGATGATATCTCTGTGGGGATTTGTGGAAAGAAGGTATCTTGGAATCAAGGAAAGTTTCCTACTAATGATCTTAGTATTGCGTTAATGGAATTTGGAAAACTTGGTACTCCCAATCTTTGTCCCTCCGTAATTGAAAATTCTTGGTGGAGCCATGAGTTTGTTGAATTAGTCTATTTCCTTGAATCGGGTGTTTAAAGTCTTGATATTTGTGGATTCATTATACATCAAATGTTTTCAATGACTTCTCCCATCAAGGTATTAGGCTATTATTGTTTGATTATTCAAATCTGACATGATTGTGGTGTTGACTCAATTGGAAATTCCCTTGGGATACCAAAACCAGTTCGTCCCTGTACCTTCGGGCGCATAAGGGAGAATGTATGCAAAAGCAAAAGAGATGTTTCTTTGAATGAGTGTGATCCTACCACCTTGAGTTTACTTCAAAAAATTCACAAGGGAGTGTGTAAAGTCAATTCAAGGGTCAAATGCATTCAAGAACAATTATCTGTGGTTACAACTAAGTTTCCCGAGCTCAAGGAAGAGTTATACACAATTCGAGCATCATGGAGTATCTCCGATGAAGATGATAAGTAATGTGTTTGTCTAGTAAATCTTCTATTGTTTCTCTTTTGTTTAGAAGAATAACTAGTGTTTTGGAATAGCCATTATTGTGATTACACATAGATATATCCAACGTTTTTCATCTTCTTGTTTTTAGATTTATTGGTTTAAATTCTAAACTTGTTTGGAAGATGATGGTTGCAGTATTAATCTTTATGGTTTTACATATTGCAATATTTTTATGGGATATGTGTGTTTACGTCCGTGAACTTGATTATCCCATATTTTGACAAAAGTAAAGTCGTTCGTGAGTTGATTTGCAAATATTGATAAAAGGATGAATAGACTTTTAACAAACACAAAAGTTAAGCCTATATTGTCAATTATTGATATAAGATAGGTTAAAATCTTTTGTGATTCAAGGATTATGTCTATTGTGTGTCATTATGCAAATGGTGATGGAAACATAGAATGAATCCTTGTGAATTCCGCAGTAATTGAGCTTCCCTGTTCTATATTTTGTGTATTACTGTGAGACTCCGTATTGTGACTTATGTTGAATAATAGACAACCAAAGTTGATTATTTTGTGATTATCTTAGTTGTGTTCCGTAAGGCACTTTACGTCGAGTATTTTGAACTAAATCAATCATCTAGCATGGTTATTTATTTAGCACTCCGTAAGTTTTTCTCATGTTGAGCATGATTGACTATGATGGTTATTTTTATGATTAACTTAGTTATTGCTCCATAGAACGATCTTATGTCGAGTGTGGCCAATTAAATTGATTACTCTTGTAATTAGTTTGGTTGAGTATGACAATTAGATTATTTGCGAGTTTTCTTGTGAATCAATCTAATTGAATTTTTAAGTCTCCATAAGTTTACTTGTGTTGAGCATATTTAGTCAAATTAATCTTGGTTCGCTTTGGTTAATTTGATTGAAATTTTTTGTTGGATTCCAAATTCATACTTTTATGTAATTTGTTGAGTCTAAATAAATCCTTCTTTTCTTTTTGAAATTAAGGTCGATCTTGTTGTTCCTTAGGGAATGACATATTATGGGGGAGAGTTATTTTGAACTTGTGCTTAATTGCCAAATTTTTGTGGGGAATGCGGATGTGGAATATTAGAGGGGTTATCTTGCGTCTTTATAAACTCCTTGATGAATGCATTTAGCTTCGGATTTATGATTGCATCTAAACAAGATGATACACATTTACCTTTGGTCATGAACTGTCTCTTACGGAAATTTCATTAGGATCCCGTTCTTGTACCTTTGCCAATTTTATTGACAAAAAGGGGGAGAATTAATATGTAGTTCACACTACAAATACATATGGCTTTTGGATCATTAAGTAAGGGGGAGTAGTTTCCATGTGAGATGTCGTATTGACTAAGGGGGAGTGAAGTATCACCATAGTATTATTGTTAAAGTTGTGATGCAATTGGACTTTGACGCTTTGTAATGATACTATGACGTTGTATAACAATGATTGAGAACCATTGCTTTTCTCATTGTTATAGCTACGGATTTTCAACAAAGATGATGCTAAACTTACAACCTTTGGGAACATTGGACTACTTGGAAGTGATGAAGATTTCGAGTATTGTTGAAGATTAGACATGTGGAATAGAAGCTACAAAGTTTATTTATATATTTTTTGTATTCCATATGTAATAATAGTTTAGCCACTAAAATTGACATAGGGGGAGATTGTTAGAGCATTGCTCGGTCGAAATCGCATGCATTGATATCTCAAGCATGTTTGTCAATGTTAGTGATCAAAACTATAAAGTCTTGATTTCTAGTCTACTATAGCTAAGGTCGCGGACTAGGATAGAAAGTGTAGTTGAGCTAAAGAACTCCATGGCAATCATCATACAAGACGAATGACTACTCAAGGAACCAGTGGATCTTCATCGACTAAAATGTATGTGGATACTTGAACTTATCTATCACTCAAAAGTCTATATACTCTATCTCCTATCTTGAGACAAAAGTCGTATTACTATATAGACTAAGAATAGACTAAGAATATACACATGTGACATTTCAAGATGAGCATATCTCGCTTATCTATTTCTCAAAATATGTGTTGGTAAAGCTTTTGACTTATCCAAGTTCATCTTTGCCTAGTGACGAAAGTCACGTTATGCTTCAATCACTTTGGAAATTGCTCTGACGAAAACTAGTTTGTGAATAACAACTATATGACGACCTCTAAGAATGTTTCAATGGTTGAAATGAGAGTTTAGACAATATGACCACTGGGGAATATAAACATTGTTGTGGTAACACATATATGTATAAGTCCTTAGCACTTGAACCGAAGTTTGTGAACTTTGTTGATCAAGTGAAAACCAGAAGTTGAGCAGTCAACCCAGTCCACGAACTCAGTCCGCGAACGTGCGTAGTTCTCGAACCAGAGAATTTTTGCTGGAGTTGTAGCTCAGTTTCAGTCCGCGAACTGATAAAAGTTCTCGAATCCGAGAATTTCTGCTGGAGTTTGTGAACCGGTTAACTTGAGTCTGTGAACCCAGTCCGCGAACTTGAGTGGTTATGTCTAAAAACGATGTTCGTGAACTTATATAAATTATCTAAGGAATGCTATTGCAAACCGTGGCTTTATATTTCATGAATCGATTCGAGTGAAGCATAATGTTTTTGCTTCAATTGTGTCTTGTGTAGTACATAAGATCTCATAGAAATTGAACAACTCTCTAACTAGTTCATTTGAGTCATTTGGACTAGTTATGGTGAAGAAGAATATGGTTGATATGAAAGTTATCATTTGGCTAACCATTTGGTTGACTAATATTGAACCAACTATTGTACACGTTTGGGTACGGTTACACAAACCCAAAATCATCAAGTACATGTGTGTATGGCAAGCTAAGTTTTCGATCTAACAGTTGAAAGATATTAGCTTGTATTTAATCAGGTTTTCATCTAACGGTGAATATTGAATGCTTTGTCACTAAGCTAACATTGATTGCAAACCCTGATTTGAAAGAATATATAAGGGAGAACTCTAGCAACTGGGAAACCTAATCCTCGCACATTCTGTGTGATACTAGTTTTCTAAGCTAGAGTCGATTCTCCTTTAACCTTTGGTTTTCTTCTTCTAAAACCAGGTTCACGTCTTAAAGACTTCATTGGGATTGTGAAGCCAGACCGATACTACTTTTCTTGTAGTTGTGTGATCTAATCTTGTTATTTCTATCGTACGAGTACAATTGTAATAATTGGCTTGAGATTTCTATCTCTGATAGGCAAGATATAAAAGTAATCACAAACATCTTCGTCTCATCGTTTGTGATTCCACAATATCTTTTTTCGTTGCGTCGATTAAGGCTATTGTGATGTGATTAATAAAACTGAGCTGTTCTTCGGGAATATAAGTCTGGTTTTATTGATTGGTTCCTGTTCACCTTGATTTATCAAAATATGGAACAAAACTCATAGGTTTATTCATGGGAAATGGATTTATCTATCTTGTGGACTTTTCTGTGTGAGACAGATTTGTTTGCTAAAGTCTTCGACTTTGGGTCATAAAAACTCTTGGTTGTTGGTGAGATCAGCTAAGGGAATCAAGTGCGCAATATCCTGCTGGGATAAGAGGCGTAGGAGCATAACTGTACCTTGGATCAGTGTGAGATTTATTGGGGTTCAACTACAGTCCAGACCGAAGTTAATTTGGAGTAGGCTAGTGTCTGTAGCGGCTTAATACATCGTATATTTAATTTGGACTAGGTCCTGGAGTTTTTCTGCATTTGCGGTTTCCTCGTTAACAAAATTCTGGTGTCTGTGTTATTTCTTTTCCGCATTATATTTTGTTATATAATTGAAATAATACAGGTTGTGCGTTGTTCAATCAAATAGAATATCCGACCTTATTGGTTGTTGATTTAAATTGATTGACACTTGGATATTGGTCTTTGGTACCATCCAAGTTATCTCTCTTTGATTAGACTCGCGAATCACATTTGCTTGAGTAAATCAAATTGAGAGATTGAGATAATAACTCCTTGAGTATTTTCTATTGATTGAGTCTAGTTGATTCTATAGAAAACAACTCGGAGTTGTCCATACAGATTTCTAATCGAAATATTGGGTGAGGTAGTTAGACCCCCGCTTTTTCAAATATGTTATGGGATATGTGTGTTTGCGTCCGTGAACTATTATTGTCCCATACAATGTCAAAAGTTATCTCTTTTATATGTCGATATGAAAGTATTGATACAAGATTGATGAACTTTAGATAAACAAAAATTGAACCTATTATGTCATTAATTATGCAAATAATTGATTGAAGATATAATGAATTTTCGTTTACGAGGATTATGTCTATTGTATGTCATTGTGAAAACAATGATGGAAAATAGGATGAATCCTTGTTTATTCCGTAGTATTGATCTTTCCTGATCCATATTTTATGTATATATTGTGCAGCTCCATAAGTCTTCTTGTGTGAGAATTCCCAACTAGAGTAATCTTAGATTCGCTTGTGGTTATTTTGGTTGTGTATTTTGATTAAAATAATCATGGGTTTTCTTGTGATTAGTTTAATTAAAAATTTTGGATACAAAATCATTTTTGTGGTTTTTGATGTCCAATGAAATCCTTCTTTTCTTGTAAAAGTAAGGTCGCTCTTGTTGTTCTCTCAGGAATGACATCAAATGGGGGAGAGTTCTTTTGAACTTGCGCTTAATTTCCATATCTTTGTAGGGTGTGCGGCTGTTGATTTTTTTAGGGGTTATCTTGTATCTTTATAAACTCCTTGATGAATGCATTTAGCTTCGGCTTTATGATTGCATCTAAACAAAGTTGATATGTACTTTTCTTTGGTCTTGAAGCGTCTCCGTGGAAATTTCATTAGAATCCCGTTTTCGTACCTTTGCCAATTTTATTGACAAAAAGGGAGAGAATTAATATGTAGTTCACACTATAAATACATATGGTTTTCGGATCATTATGTAAGGGAGAGTGGTTTTCGTGTTGAGACGAAAGTATTGACTAAGGAGGAGTGATACATATCACCATAGTATTGTTGTCAAGGTTGTGATATCAGAACTTTGATGCTGTGTAATAATACTATGACACTGTATAATAATGATCGAAATCTTTTGTTTTCTCATTGTTATGGCTACGGATCTTCAACAATTATGATGCTGAAATGAACATCTATGGAATCATGGGAGTACTTGGAAAAGACGAAGCTTTGGAATAATATTGAAGCACCAAGGAGATCAAGCATGTGGATGAGAAACTACAAAGTTTTATCTATTTTGTAATCCATATATATTGATAGTTTTGTCACTAAAATTGATAAAGGGGGAGATTGTTAGAGCATTGCTCGGTCGAACTCGCATGCATTGCTATCTCAAGCATGTTTTTCAATATTAGTTATCAAAACTATATGTCCCGGTTTCTAGTTTACTTATGACTAAGTTTCGGTCTAGGATAGTTAAGTATAGTTGAGCTCCAGATTTCGTGATGATTATCTTACGAAGACGAAAAACTACTCAAGGAACCAGTGGAACTTCATCCGACCAAAAGGTATGTGGAGACTTGAACTCATCTGTCATTCAAAAGTCTATCTACTCTATCTCCTACTCTTGAGACAACATTCGTATAATTATGATAGTTTTCATATATACATATTTGCTATTTAGAGCTGAGTTTACTCGCCTATCTTTTTCTCGAAATATGTGTTGGTAAGATTTTGCTTTAACCACTTTTTATCTTTACCCGTGAAGAAATTCATGATGAAGTTTCGATCTTGAAAATAGCTTTGATGACGATAGTCGTGAATAATGATTGTTATAACATTATAGAAGAATATTTCAATGATTGAAATGTAGAGTTGAGATTACGTAACCATCTATGGATATAAGCATATATAGTGTGTTCGCACATTAGTGTTGGTAGAGCATTGCTCGGTCGAACTCGCATGAGTTGCTATCTCAAGCATGTTTGTCAATATTAGTGGTCAAAACTATACGTCTTGATTTCTAGTTTACTTATGACTAAGTAACGATCAAGGATAGTTAAGTATAGTTGAGCTTCAAACTCCATGAAGATTATCTTATGAAGATGAAGAACTACTCAAGGAACCAGTGGAACTTCATCCGACCAAAAAGTACGTGGAGACTTGAAATCATCTGTCACTCAAAAGTCTATCTACTCTATCTCCTACTCTTGAGACAACAGTCGTATAAGTATGATAGTTTTCAAACATACACATTTTCTATTTTGATCCAAGTTTACTCGCCTATCTTTTCTCAAAATATGTGTTGGTAAGCATTATCTTTGACCACTTTTCATTTTTACCCGTGACGAAAGTCATGATGACGTTTCAATCTTGAAAATAGATTTGATGATGATTTTCGTGAATAACGATTGTTATAACATTATAGAAGAATGTTTCAATGATTTAAATGTAGAGTTGAGATCACGTAACCATATATGGATATATGCATATATAGTGTGTTCGCACATTAGTGTATAAATCCATGTACCGGAAACCAAGTGCGTGCATATGTGTGCATGCAGTATTGGTGAAGGAGACATGTTAGGTATGCGTACCAGTACACGTAATGGTGGAAGTTTTCGAACCGAAAATTTCTGCTGAGTTTTAAGTTTGAAAACTGTTAAACTGGTCACCTTAGGTACGCATACCCGTACGTGTACCCACGGAAGTTTTCAAACCAAAAATTTATGCTGAGTTTGTAAACTCAAATCCGGTAGCTAAGGTACGCGTACTCAAGCTGGTTATATTTCTCAAATCAGTAAGCTCATGAACTTAAACAATAAATAAATAAGGAATGCAATCTTTACAAACCGTGGATATATTTTTCATGAATTGATTCGAGTGAATCAAACCAATTTTGTTTCAATTATTTCTACTTATAAAGATCTAAGCAATTGAACAAGTCTTCAACTAGTTCTTTTGAGTCATTTGAGATAGTTGTGAAGAAGATGAATATGGTTGATATGAAAACTATATAAAGAAGACATATAGCAATTGAAAAAACTAATCCCCACACCTCCTGTGTGATATTAGTTAGTTTTGCTAGAGTCGATTCTATTTTAACTGTAGGTTTCTTCTCGAGACCCTATCGTTTAACGACTTAAAGATATCACTGGGATTGTGAAGCCAGACGAAACTACTTCTCTTGTAGTTGAGCGATCTGATCTTTCCATTTTCTATCATACGAGTTCAATTGAATAATTGGCTTGAGATTATATCTCCGATAGGGAAAGATAGAATGAAATCACAAACACCTTCGTCTCATCGTTTGTGATTATGCAATATCTAGTTTCGCTACCATACGATTTAGATTATTGTGAGGTGATCAATAATTCTAGGATGTTCTTAGGGAATATAAATCCGGGTTATTGATTGGTTCTTGTTCACCTTGATTTTATCAAAAGACGGAACAAAGCTTGTAGGTTTATCTGTGGAAGACAGATTTATCTATTATCATAGACATTTCTTTGTGATACATTTTTGTTTATTCAAGTCTTCGACTTTGGGTCATAGAAACTCTTGGTTGTGGGTGAGATCATCTAAGGGAATCAAGTGCATAGTATCCTTCTAGGATCAGAGATGTAAGGGGTGCAACTATACCTTGAATCAGTGTGATATTGATTAGGATTCAACTACAGTCCAGACCGAAGTTAGTTTGTAATAGGCTAGTGTCTGTAGCGGCTTAATACAGTGTGGTGTTCAATCTGGACTAGGTCCCGGGGTTTTTATGCATTTTTGGTTTCCTCGTTAACAAAATTTCTGGTGTCTGTGTTATTTCTATTCCCCATTATATTTTGTTATATAATTGAAATATCACAGGTTGTGCGTTGTATCGATCAATTGTGAAATCCAACCTTTGGTTGTTGATTGGAAATTGATTGATCCTTGGATATTAGTCTTTCGTACCATCAAAGTTTATATCTCTTGTATTTGATAAAGACTCGCAGATTTCTATTTGCTTGAGTATAGATCAAATCGAGAGATGGAGATATTAACTCCTTGATATACTTTTTATTAAGATTGAGTCTGACTGTCTAGTTGATTCTCTTAAAAGTATATTATAGTTATTCCATACAGATTGATAATCGAAATATTGGGTGAGGTTGTTAGACCCCCTCTTTTTCAATTGGTATCAGAGCAGGCAAACACGTTTAAAGACCTTACAAGTCTGTGTTTGTAGCGATCGGACTTTATAACGATCTAAAGATATCTTGTGATAATCCATTGTTAACAGACTCCATTTTGTGCGTATTAGAGCATAAATCGGTTGAACCCACCAAGCGTTGATATGTCAAGTTTGGTTGTCATATTTTAATGAATCAAAACTCATTTAAAGAGTCGCTTGATTATTTACTAGAGTCAACTTCTTATAGGTTAGCTAGAAAGTTACTAGGATATGAGACTTACAAGTATTACGTGAAGACTTGAAGAATGTGAAGAAGTAAAGAGCTACATTGACGACATCATCCTTCCACTTGAAATTAGTAATATTTGACTTGATCTGTTTCATTCCTAACGTATCTTTCAAGTAGTGCATATTGAAAACATAACTGCGAAGCTGTGAATGATTATACTCTAGTTAGACATAGTATTAAGGAATTACAATACGAAGTATAACGTCTATCTTTTGAACTTCATATATAAGACATCGACATAATCGTATGAATGCTATTGTGATTGGAGAAACGTGTCCTAACCTAAGATTAAGGGGCTATGCAAATCGGTCCTCTAACTTAGTGCAAAATAGTTTGAAATTTCTCCTTCCCTCTTTACTGAATCTTCAGTTCCATGATATGATTATTTGATTTAAACATAGTCTCTTTTGATTTATGATTTAACTAATTCTTTCAGGTTTTATTTTATGCTACTGTAAATCTTTCTCTGGAATTTTTAATTTTCTTTCCAAAAGTATGTCTTTCTAACTTCTCCATATTTCTCCCCTAATGTGTTTACAGTTGTTTCTTTCAATGGCATTTGCCAAATCCAAAGTTGTGTTTATAACGCTTGCTCTGCAAGTTAAAGTGCTTTTTGAAGCCATTTTGTATCCATTGTTTCATCATCAGAAGAGGTACTATCTCCATCTATACCGATTCATCAGTTCTCAAGACCGATTCAATTTCCCTCACAAAACAAGTCAAAACCAGAAAAAGCGGAACAAAAGAAAATTCAAATTTCAAAAATTCCGGTACAAATCAGGCAACAAAATCCTTATTTTTCTCCCCATGATTTTAGCCTTACCTTCTTTATCCTGTAGAGAATTATTCTCCCATAATTTCAATTTATCCTTTCCCCTAAATATCTGCAAATCTAACCATTATTATGGTAACCAAAACCCTATATTACTAGATTGCGGTTCTAATATAGATACACCCCAATCAAAAGTAATAGAGATTACCAGAAATCTCAGGAAAATCAATACTATGGCGTCTAATTCAAAAAACCAAGTTTTGGATCTTGCAGAAAAGTTCAAACAAGCTACACTCGAACTGGATAATGATCTGGAAATCTTGAATCAACTTTCAGAAGAAGTAATAATTGAAGGAAAAGAAGAATGGGAGCACTGTCTCATAGGTATGATAATTATGGAAGAAGGTTCTATGGGTTTCAAGAATGTAGAGCATCACCTCAAATTCACATGGGCTTTTCTACCTGAAGATGCTTTCAAGGTTGTGGAAGTGGATAAAAATGTCATGGTATTCAAATTTAAAGAACAAGAAACAAAAGATAATATTTTCAAGACAAGACCATGGTCCATCAACAAATACATGGTAATTCTACATCCTTATAATTCTTTGGTCATATATCAAGATTTAGATTGGAATCATCAATGCTTCTGGATGCAGTTAAAAAAGTTATTACCAGAACACAAGAATGTTACTTCTGTAACTAAAATAGGAAGACTAATGGGGGAAGTGATTGGTATTGAACCTGAAGATGCAATCCCAATTGACAAGTATGGTGTTAAAGTGTGTGTGGTAATTGACATCAACAATCCTTTGAGAAGAGGAGTTATGGCAAAGACTGATACAGGTTTCACTAGGTGGATCAAGTTTTTCTATGAAAAACAACCACACAACATTTGTCCTAACTGCTACATTATAAAACATTCCAAAGGAGCATGTAGTACAGAAGAAAATTACTTACAAAAATCCCATGTCAAGCCTTATTATCTGGGTAAATCTAATATTCCTACAAAGAACAAGATAACAGATGGAAAAACTGGGGATACTACTCCTATGATACAGAACAAAAAAAGAGAACAAGACTACTCCTTTTGTCCCTCCCAAAGATGGTTATTTGATTGGTACAATGATAGCAGGCCAAGCTGAAGAAGGAAATGATACTACAAGGCTTGGGAAAAGACTTAGGATAACTAAACATGGAAACAACTCAGGAAACTACTCTACTTCTTCTCAGTATGAAAGTACCCTTAACTTCAAGGATGATAAACAATTGGATACATAAGCTGCATATGGACTCACAACTAAAGAGAAACATCCAAACAACACCACAGGGGAATTAAAGTTACAGAACATAAAACCTACAACTTATTTTTTTCAATTGTTTATAGTTAATTTTGCTCATATTGTTTTGAACTATTTGCATCATCTTAGCATCCCTCAAAAAATGAAAATTATTTCTTGGAATGTCTGTGGATTTGGTAATAAGGATACTAGAAACCATCTTCATATGCTCATAAAATCCCAAAACCCTGATATTGTTTTCCTTTCTGAAACCAAAAATCAAGAAAAGAGAATGAAATATCTTCTTGCTGGATTCAAATACCCAAATGTCATTCTTTTAAATCCTATTGGCCTGTCTGGAGGTTTGGTTCTCATGTGGAAAGATAACATAGACCTTCAAATCATAGATAGTCAGTTCAATATGATTAATTGCCTTGTTAAGCTTGACAGTCAAAATGTTAGTTCTTTACTAACTTGCCTATATGCTGCTCTTAATGATGTTGACAAGCAGATTCAGTGGAACCATTTAAGAAGCATTAGGATGACCTATACAAACCCTTGGATTATTATAGGTGATTTGAATTTCATTATTCATAGAGACGAAAAATAAGGGGGCAACCCTATTGCCCAATCTGAGTTGAATGAAAACAATTTCTGCTTAGCAATAATAACCTTCACAGTATGAATTTCATAGGAAACCCTTTTACCTGGTCCAATATGAGAAGTGGAGATGAATTGATTTTGGAAAGGCTTGATAGAACTCTAAACTCTATGGATTGGAGTGACCTATACCATAATGCTGCTCTTTATCACTTGAATGTTGTAGGTAGTGATCACTGTCCTATAATGCTTCTTACTAGCAAAGTAGGAAACAATACCAAAAAAACCTTTAGAGTCAACAAGGCTTGGTTTAGAGACTCTAGCTGTCAAGATCTTATTAAAACAAAATGGAAATCTGAACAAAATGGCTCTGCTGCTTTCCAAATTGTTCACTGTCTTAGTAATACTAAGCTTGGCCTAAGGAACTGGAATTATAACCATTTTGGAAATATAAACACTCGGATCATGAACTTAGAATCCCAATTGGCTAATATAACAACCACTGGTAGAAATATCAATGATAGTATTGTTTCTGACTTAACTCAAAAACAAAAAAATTGGTATGACATAGAGTTTGATTTTTAGAGACAAAAAAACAAGGATGAAGCTTTATTGCAGGATGACAGAGATACTGCCTATTTCCACCAAAAATCTAACTACAGGAGACAAAGAACTCAAATTGAATCACTTCAAAATAATTTAGGTATCTGGCTTGAGAGTAAATATGATATTGAAGCTGAATTGCTAAACCACTTTAGTAGTATGAGTAAGACTTCTTCTCCCCCAGATCCTAATGATTTTTTTGTTAATGTTTCTGGTGTTTTAACTGAGGCTGACAATGCTATGTTAACTGTTATGCCAAATGATGATGAAGTTAAGAAAATTATCTTTGATATGAAACCTTGGACAACACCAGGGCCAGATGGTTTTCCTCCAGGTTTTTACCAGCTAATGTGGGAAACAGTTGGCCCTAATGTTGTCAAAATGGTGAAAGCTTTCTTTCATAGTCACCATCTCCTTAAACAACTCAACCACAATTTCACTACCCTGATACCTAAAAAATAAAAGTCCCAAAAATGCCGTTGATTTTAGACCTATTAGTCTTTGCAATGTTTCCTATAAGAACATCTCAAAACTTCTTGCTTCTAGATTAAAAACTATTTTGCATAAAATTATCTCTCATGCACAAACAACTTTTTTATCTGGTAGATTGATTCATGATAATATCATAATTGCTCATGAACTTATACATAGTATGAAAAAGACTAAAGATTCTGATGGGTGTGTGGCTATAAAATTAGATATGTCAAAGGCTTTTGACAAGGTTGAATGGAGTTTTCTTATAGCTAGTTTAAGAAAACTAGGCTTCTCTAATGATTGGTGTAGCATGATTAAACAATGTGTCACTACTGTTTCCACATTAATACTTCTTAATGGCTCACCAGGTAATGTTTACTTTCCTCAAAGGGGTCTTAGACATGGAGACCTCTTATCTCCTTACTTGTTTATACTTTGTATGGAATCTCTATCTAGAAGTCTTTATCAGGCTGAGCAAAACAATCTTATTCATGGTGTCAAAGCTACTAAGAATTTCCCTCCTATTTCTCATTTATTCTTTGCTGATGATTGTTTGATTATCATAAAATCTAGAAATAAAGATGCTAGAAACTTAGCTACCATCATTGATCAGTTTAGAAAATTCTATGGCCAAGCTGTTAATTTTGATAAATCATCTCTTGCTTTTAGCAAAAAGGTTCCCACTCATGTTAAAAATAAAATATCTAATATTCTGAGAATTAGAAGAATGTCACTGCAAGAGAAATATTTAGGAGTCCCTCTACTACTTCAAAAAAGGAAATTTGATACTTTTGCTCATCTTCTAGAAAAATACAATGGTAGATTGGATATTTGGAAGACCATTTTTGTATCCCCACCAGGAAGAGTTGTCATGAATCAATATGTTCTAGGAAGTCTAGCTAATCACCACTTAGTTGTTTTCCCCATGCCAAAAGAACTCACTGATAAGATGGATAGCATTCAAATGAAATTTTGGTGGGGGAAAAAAGAAGGTGAAAAAGGCTATTACCCCAAAGGTTGGTATGATATTGCCCTTCCAAAAGATCTAGGAGGTCTTAACATTAGAAAAACTGATGTTCTTTACCTTGCCTTGCTCACCAAATTAGCTTGGAGATTATTAAACTCCCCTGATGATCAATGGGAAATTTTACTAAGAGAAAAATATTTTGCTAATGTAAATCTGTTGAGTAACTGTATAGGTACCCATGGATCTTGGATTTGGAAAGGAATATGCACAGGTTTGAACATTGTTAAAAAACATTATGTTTGGGAAATTGGGGAGGGCTCTGCTCTTCATATATGGAAATCTAATTGGATTCCTAATATGCACAAACCACCAAATTCTAGAATGAGCTCTACAAGTATGGCTTTTGTTAGCCAGTTGATTAACCAAGATACTAAAGAGTGGAAGGTAGATACTTTATCTGCCTTATTTGATGAGAACACTTTAAAAGAAATTACTAATATTAGAATTCCTTTAGTTGGTCATGATAAAATTAGATGGGAGCCATCCAACAATGGAAATTCTTAGTCAAGTATGCCTATAGGGTTATCTTGGAAGATCAGTTAAGAATAAAACCTTCTAAAAACAACCATTGGCAATCATTTGGATGAGTCTTTAGCAAAATTTGCAAGATCACATTCTCTTTGTTTCAATTGGCATAATAATACTCCAGAATGGTCTAAAGTTCTGATTCATCAGGACAAGAACATTTTATAATCTTGAGTTTTAATTCAATAGATTTAACTTTCCTATTAAAAAAAAGAATGCTATTTTGATTATGTTTTGGTATGGGTGAAGATTTCGTCTTAGTAAACAATGTTTTACATTCATTTAAAGGAAGTAAATTCATGAACTTGTTTTGTGAATCGAAAGGTAAATCGCTAGGCTTATTGGTATTTGTTATTCATTGCAAATCTTTGGATTACCAATATGTGTGTTTAGTATAACCGCTCATAACTTGTTTATGTATCTTGGTAAAACTATTCACAAGGCCTGACTTTTGTATTAGTATGACTTTTATTAGTGAAACCGATCTTAAGTAATCACCTGAGATGGTATGATCGATTCATTTTAATTGGTATGACCAACTCTAGACATTGGGGAACCGATCCTAATAAGAGGTGCAACCGATCACAAAATGGAATCAATCCTTGTAAGAGGTGCAACAAGCTTTTATTTATTGGGGAACCGATCATATGAACATGTGTAACAAATACAAGTTAGATACCATATATATGTGGGAACCGATCCTAGTACCTAGTCAACCAAGTTTTGATAACTAGTGTGACTAATTCTAGTACCTACATGGAGGTAGAACCGAAACTTATTTTGGTAGAATCGTGAAACCCATGATTGGTGATTTGATAGGATAATCAATCACATAGTTCTTGGAAGTTAGATGAACCAATTCTAAACTTGTTTGGAAGTATGGCAAATCGGTTCCAAGATGGTAAATATGAAAAAGGATTTACCAAGTAAATATGTCGACATACTTTGCACACGTGCAGTAATTCTTACCTTTTATTGTTCAAAGATATTCCTTAATACCTAAAGGAGAATCCCAGATCGAAATAAATTGAGAATCTTTTAATTAAGGTTTTTAGTTTTATATGCTTTTAATTTCCAGCAATCAAAATGCATATATTTAGAAAATAATAATTAGTAATGTGCATTTACTAGTTGGAGATTTTCTAAGAGATTTCGGTCAATATTTGGACAGTGCATTTCCAGGAATTATGAAAACCGAATTTGGAAATATATTGCATATCTTGAGAATATTTTCGTTTTTGGAAATTCCTTGGTGTCCAAACTTCCATGGTCTATAAATATTGAAGTTTGCATTTCAAGCAATAACCTGGGGTATGATCGGGTTGTGAGTGTCTGAACTTATTACTGGGAGAAGGGGAACCGATCCTAGTAAGAGGTGCAGTGCATCACAAGGGGAACCGGTCCTTGTATGAGGTGCAACAAGGTTTTTGAAAGAAAGGGGAACCGATCCTATGAACATGTGCAACACGTTTTTGGGAAGGGGGAACCGATCCTATGGACATGTGCAGTGCATACAAGTTAGATACCAAATATATGTGGGGAACCGATCCTAGTACCTAGTCATCCGTATCTTTGGTAAGCTAGTGTAACTATGCACAGTACTCATATGGAGGTAGAACCAAAACTTGTTTTGGTAGAACCGTAAACCCATGATTGGTGATTGAGTGTTACTTGATCAATCACGTAGTTCTCAAAAGTCAGATGAACCAATTCTAAACTTGTTTGGAAGTGTGGTAAATCGGTTTCAAGTGAGCAAGTATGAAAAAAGACTTTCAAGAGTAAGATGTTGACACACTTTGAACATGGTACATTAATGCTTATTCTATATTGTTCAAAGATATTCCTTAATGGCTAAATAGGAAGTAAATCCCAAGATCGAATTTAAATAAGTTAAGAATCTTTTTAATTAAGGGTTTTTAATTATATATGGAAAATAAGAATTAGTAATGTGTATTTGCTAATTAAATATTTTACAAGGAGATTTTGATCATGTATTTTTGGACAGTGCATTCACATGAATTATGGAAACTGAATTTGGTGGAGTAATGAAAAATATCTTAAGAATATTTTCGGTTTTGGAAATTCCTTGGTGTCCAAACTTCCTTGTCTATAAATACTTTGAGTTTGCATTTCTAGCAAACTAATCCTACGTAACACAGAATTCCTATTTTGTCTTTGTTACTGGTGAAGCAGCTTATCGGAGAGGAGAGTAATCTAATTAGGTAAAATATCTTACGGGCGCTCAATTTAAAGTCTTCTTTGGGATTGAGAAGCTCTAGCGCGACCCGTTGGTGGGAAACTAGATATTGCGGTTTATTTTTAGCTTTCGTATTGATTTGATTGACTAATGGTGGTTGAACTTTGATTGCACCTAGTTTGTTTATGCTTTAGAATCTTCTCTTTTGATATAAGATTCACTCAAACTAGTTCAAGGTTTCGACAGGGATATTTAAACTGTTGTTAGATCTAAAGACGTTCTTGTGATAATCCATTATTAACAGACTCCGTTGTGTGTGTGTGATTGATCACAAGAGATTCAAGTAGTTGTGTGCAGGTGTTTATTGAAGATCTAAGAAGATTTGAATACAAAGAAGATATTGAATATTTCTGACTTGGTTTTTATAATCTTTTGTGTGCACAACACTTGTTTGGGAAAAAGAGGATTTGACTATAATTGATTTATCCTTTTGGGTATTTTGATAGAATAGTTGAGGAAGATTGGAATCAATACATTTCCTTGTGATTAAAGGTATTGATTGGCTTAATCTTAACGATTGCCTTTGGGTGATCGAACATAAGATAGATATTGGAACCTTGCAAAAGAGTTTATGTTAAGATAAACAAGGGAACCTTTGCGCAACTCATATCACTTGGTTGAAGAAAGTTGATACCAAACAGATTTGTTGTTCCTTTACTGTTTGGAATACGAACCAAAGGAATTGGTCCAAGTACGTGACTTGTTTACAGGTTGGAGGCGTAGTAATACAGACGAAACTAAGTGAAATATAGGTTTATTTGTTTGGTCTCAACTGTACGAAGTTGGTTTATTTTGTATAGCGGCTTAATCCTGAGCGTATTCAATTCTGGACTAGGTCCTGGGGTTTTTATGCATTTGCGGTTTCCTCGTTAACAAAATCTTGCCGTGTCATTTACTTTATATTTTCGCATTATAATTGTTTTATTATAATTAAAGTAAATTGCACAAACGTTAATACCTATTTACTTGATACGTAAATCCTATTGAGTTTGGTTAGGTCCGAACCTTTGTATCAAGTAAACACACTTTGTTATTATATTGTCTCGATCTCGTATCCATAGACGATCACACAAAGTGTGAACCGATTTGTTGTATTGTCTCGAATCAGTCCATAGACAATCACTTTCGGGCAAAGGACTTATAGGAAGTAAAAGTAATAGCTTGAGGTATATTTGGGGTACCCTCACCTTTTCATATTGCAAACCCTGATTTGTAAGATTATATAAGGGAGAACTCTAGCAACTGGGAAACCTAATCCCCACACCTCTTGTGTGATACTAGTTTTATTAGCTATAGTTGATTCTCCTTTAACCTTAGGTTTATTCTCGAGACCCTGTAGGTTAACGACTTGAAGACTTCATCAGGATTGTGAAGCCAGACCGATACTACTTTCTCGTAGTTGTGTGATCTTAATGATTCCATCGTGTTGAGTACAATTGTAACGATTGGATTGAGATTAATATCTCCGGTAGGCAAGATATAAAAGTAATCACAAACATCTTCGTATCATCGTTTGTGATTCCACAATATCTTCTTTTTCCGCGTCGATTAAGATTATTGTGAGGTGATTGATAATACTGAGCTGTTCTTCGGGAATATAAGTCTGGTTTATCAATTGGTTCATGTTCACCTTGATTTATCAAAAGACGGAACAAAAACTTGTAGGTATTTCTGTGGGAGACAGATTTATCTTTTATTATAGACTTTTCTGTGTGATACAAATTTGTTTATTAAAGTCTTCGACTTTGGGTCGTAGCAACTCTTAGTTGTGGGTAAGATCAGTTAAGGGAATCAAGTGTATAGCATCCTGCTGGGATCAGAGACGTAAGGAGCGCAACTGTACCTTGGATCAATGTGATATTGATTGGGGTTCAATTACAGTCCAGACCGAAGTTAGTTTGTAGTAGGCTAGTGTCTGTAGTGGCTTAATACAGTATGTGTTCAATCTGGACTAGGTCCCGGGGTTTTTCTACATTTGCGGTTTCCTCATTAACAAAATTCTGGTTTCCGTGTTATTTCTATTTCCGTAATTATAATTGTTTTCATTATAATCAGAAGTAAAATACACAAACGTTAATTCATATTTACTTTATAACAACCCTATTGTGTTTGGTTAGGTACGAACCTATTATCAAGTAAACATACTTCGTTATTGTATTGTCTCAATCTTACATCCATATTCAATCACACAAGTTATCTTATTGTCGTATTGTGTTGATCTTATATCCATAGATGATCACACGAAGTGTAAACCAATTAGTTGTATTATCTCGACTTAGTCCATAGACAATTACTTTCGGAGAAAGGACTTATAGGTGGAAAAGTTTTAGATTGAGGTATATTTGGGTACCCTCGTCTTTTCAATTGGTATCAGAGTAGGCAAACACGAAAAAGATCTAGCAATTTGTGTTTGGTGCGATCCAACCTATGGATGATTTAGTAACGTAAAGCAAGATATCAAGAGTTTTGAATTAACACTTGATGATGGCATATACGATTCAATATCTGAAAACGTTCATGAAATCATAACTAGAGATTCTACTAGACAAGATAATCTTATTAATAATGTAAAAACCGATGACGACTGGAAAATACGTCTACAAGAAGGGTTAGATGAAATTTCCGATGATGATGACTCAAATTTTGAACAACAAGTAGAAGAGGATATCTCAGAATACTCTAAACTGCTGGAACCTTTGAAAAATGAAAAACTTAGAACTTAGGATTTTCTTGGTTTTATGACTCCTTTTTGTCGTGAGAATAAGAAACCGAGGAGGGTTTTTCAAGGATGTTACAAGGGTTAACGCACCAGTGATTATCTTCTTAAAGATCATACAGATGAGCTGAATTCTAAGAAATTAGAATGTGAAAATCGTCGAAGAAATCTCTTTTTGTCGGAAAAGAAACTTGTTGAATATGAAGTAAGGGTTAATTCTCAACAAAAGAGTTTTGAAGAGAAATAAGATGAATATCTTTCACGAGAAAAATGCCTTAAGACTGATCTTACTGTTGCTCTTAATAAAATCAAGATTTCGGAAGAAGAAAATTTGAACATGAAAAAGTTCAATGATAGCTCAAACAATTTAACCTCAATATTAGAAGCAAGTAGAAATCATCGTGATACACGAGGATTGGGCTATAAGGGAATATATACTTCAAATATTAGCAAAGAGGTAAAATTTGTTAAAGCTACAAATTCTTCTCAACCAGAGGCTTCCACTTATATAAAAAATGATACTATTTCTTGTAAAGAAGTAAATCCAGATAAGCCTAAGAATGGTGTTCAACCAGGCTCGTCAAGTGAGGAATTCAAAGAGAGCACTTATGTTAATGTGAACAAATCAAAACCGTTGAACAAAGACAAGAAAAAGAATAAAAAAACTCGTCGAGCTCCAATGCAAGCAGATCCACAAAAAGGTAACATTAAAACTCAGACTTTGTATGTTTCTAAGCATTTTTATTATTGTGGTAATAAAGGGCACTTGCAATGGGGATGAAATATTCGTAAGATGCAGGATGCACTTTCCTTTGTATCAAACGAATTGGATAAGATTGCTCCCCAAAGGAACTCAAATCGACATTTTCTAAAGTTTAGGCAAAAGAATTATTATAATGATAAATCATGTTTTGCTCATCGCTCGACAATAACATCTTATAAAAGACCCTATTATAGAAAAAGAGATGACTTTGCAAATACTAAGACAAGATCTGATGTTCCAAATTGGAGAAAGGTTGTTTCGAAAAATGTCCAAATGGACAATGATCCTAATGGTATGAAGGAAAAATATGTTCATGTGAAATCCAACTCTAAATGGGTCCCAAAGTCCTACATAGCCAAGAAGGGACCAAAAGTTAGTCATAAGAATAACTCTCAGCTGTTAATTATTGGTGAAAATAATTGTAAGAGTTTTCTTGAAAGACTAGAGAAAGTCATCTTGTATGAAATCACTTGTACTAGTGAACATTGTGATAATGACATTCTTCATCACAAGTCAAAGAAGAAAAACAAGAGAAAACAAACCGCGCAAGAGGTCAAGAATGATAATTCTGTCTTAGTCACTCGTGATGAACAAGAAAAGGATCAACTCAACACAACCTAGTTGTGGTGAATTGTGCATGCTCACCTTTGTGCTCAATCTTATGAAGGGTGAGGAAGCACATGAAACTAAGAACATGATCTCTCGGTTATTATATGACTAATTAACATCTTTAGGGATATTGCTTTTCTTCTATACTCGTGCCTTATCTATATATATTTGAGATTTTTTATAGAAATGGTAATTTTGAATTTATGATGTTGATATCTACTAATCATATATGTGTAGCTCTTGTTTTTACGGTTAAAACGAGCCAAAAATCACTAAATTCGGACATTGCATGCAAAAGTAATGTCAAAAAATAGTTTAGTGTTGTGATCCATCACAAGTAACTACTATAACCGATCATAGTGAGAGGTGTAAGAGATCCTAGTGATTGGTGTGATTGGTTCATACGAAGGAGTGTAAAACTTTTTTTCCCATAACTTCTTCGTCCGAACTCGGAATAACCTCATTATTTTTACGTTGGTTTCATAATTAAATTTCCTATAAGATTGAGGTAATTGCAATAATTGATTTTATGTTGAATATTTATGGTGTATTGCATTTGAGTTTATGAGATGTCTGATTTCGGTTTTCATAACCTTAATATTCGATCCCATATTGTGTGAACTCTTATGGTTTGGGTGACTTTTTTATTTAGCGGGATTAAGTTCTATCCCATGTTGGTAGGCTTTATCGAAGAATCATGAGGGGTTCTGATTGAAACTAATATGTGAAAAAGTCACAATATGTTGAATCTTTTGGTTTAGCATAAAAGCATATGTGTTTTGGGGTTTCAACTTTTGCATTGCAATAGTTAAAACCAGTTTTCAACCTTTTTCTGGTAAAGGTTAGTCTTTTTTGTTGTTCTTTTGTCTTGAGAGAGGATGACAACATAACGGGGGAGAGTTCTATCTTGAACTGGCGCTTAATGATATATCTTAAGGGGATAAGAGGATGCGGAATTTGAGGTAATGAATTTGTTAGTTAATCGTTTTCCTGTTTAAGAAAAGCCTGATTTTATTCCATTATTTGTGTATGGATGTGTGTGCGATTCAATTGTTTTCGGTTAAGAAAAACTATTGTTATCTTGCTTTATTGTTTGGTATTAATTGTTTAGGCTTAAATTTCGGTGAAATTGCGGTACTATAATGTCTATGTTTGTTTCAATTGCTTCCGGTTGAGGTAAATAATTATGCAAGTTGATTTTATTTGGTTTGTATGAATTGTTTATGGATTAAAAAAAAGGTTTTCGGGATTCGGTTTTGATATTGATTATCAAAAATGGTGTATGGAACCCTCGTGCTTAACTCTTATAGGTTTTGCAGGTCTTTTGAGATTTGTAAGATCCTTTCGGTTTGTCCTTTATTTGATCGTACCTTTGTCATTTTGTGACAAAAATGGGGAGAAATATATGGAGTAAACAAGTGATTTGGTATCACTAAGGGAAAGGACAATGGTGCTTAAACGTTATATCTAACGAAAGAGTAAAGCATAGACTAAGGGGGAGTAACATATCATATGATGATGGGAATAACAAAAAACGTGCGGATTGAAAATCTACCTATCTTACCTTTAGGGGGAGTATTAGCTTTGTAATTATAATGTCAACAACGACATTTATGTTTTTTTTTTTTTTTTTTTTTGATAAGTCAAAAAATTGTATTGAAAAAATAATATTTACAAGATAGATAGTGAGAAAAGAGGTCACAGCAACCCCAAAAACTCACAAAACTATTTTAAACGAAAATAAGAAACATTTGGTAATTCAATTGAATGTAGAAAAGCTGGACGACCGACATAACTAATCCTTATACCGTAGTCCAATAAACATCCACTCTTCGCCATTTTATCAGCTGCAAAATTAGCTTCATGGTATGTGTGCTAAAAAATAATAGAATCGTAAAGACTCTTGGCATCAACCCATCTTTGTTGCGCAAACCAGGGCAACTTATCTTCCTCCAAGGCTGTTAAAGGCTGTTATCACACTAGATAAATCAGACCGAATCAAAATATTTCTATAACCCCATTGAACTGCCCATTCAAGTCCAAGAAGAATCCCATAAAACTCTGCCATATAATTAGAAGTTACTCCAAGACCAATGCACATCGCGCCAATAACATCACTAATAGCATTTCTAGCAACAACTCCTACCCCTGCCACCCCCGGATTGCCCCTAGAATCCCCGTCGCAGCAATTCAAAAGTTGATTATGCTCAGGAGGAGAACAACGACATTCCACAGGTTCCACAAACTTCACTCTTCGGCATTTAACTCTGAAAAAATTTAAAATCTGTAAATCCTCAACAGAATTGAACATAACCCCTTCAATCTTGACGAGCATTCAATGATAAGATTGAGAACTCGATGTTTGAAAAAATTCCAGCATGGATTCTTCTTCTCATACACCATCTTGTTTCGTTGATGCCACAATTCAGATCGCAGCACCAAAATTGAAACCAACCACATGTCTTTAACCATTATACTACAACCTTTCGCTGCTTTGTTAGCAGCAATCAAATTATAATGCGGGTGAAGATTGAAAATACTTGCCAGCCAATGTCAGGCTTGCTTCACAGCACTACAGCCCCAAAGAACATGCTCCAAAGAATCCTCCTCAGTTTGGCAGACGCTGCACCTAGACGGTGAAGCTATCTTGAATCTGCTTTTGACTTTTTACAGAGTTACGAAAGCTCCCCTGACAAATTTCCAATTTTGAGCCGCCAAAGAAGGGTGAACCATGCTCTTCCAAAACATCTTAGCCTCCTCCAGAATCGTGTATTTACTTCTCACAAGACCCCTTGCAGACCTGACAGAGAACGAACCTTTTAAATCTGGCATCCAAATATTCTTATCACTGCCATTACGACGCCTTGGCAGATTCTCCAGCACAACACCAGCATTCGTTAGGTCTTGCAAATGAACACCCTCCAACTGCCACTGTTCATGCACAATAATGTCACTAACTCTTGCATTTCTATAAAGGTAAGTGCAGTTCAAAACTTCAGCTAAAGCAACAGTTCCGTACCAAACATCATAAAAAAGTGAAGTCGCTCTCCCATCCCCAATCAAAGATTTGGTATTGCGCATTACATCATTGTATACCCAACGAATCCCAGGAAGAATCGAAGATTTTACTCTAGCCAACTTCAGTCGACCATCTCTACAAGTGAATTTCGATTCCAAGAACCTAGCCCATTTCTTCTTAGAAGCTTTAATGCTCCACCACAACTTCATAATCAGCGCCTTGTTCATAGTTATTAAGCTAGTTAGCCCAAGACCCCCTTCACGCACTGGACTGCAAATCTTGTCATACCCGACCACAAAATCTCTAGACAAATTTGAATCTCCCGACCAAAGGAAATTACGAATCACTCTTTCACATTGTTTAACAAATTTGACAGGCCATTTATACACAACCATGTTATGAATCGCATAGCTCGAAAGGACAATTTTAACAAGAACCACACGATCTTGAAAGGAAAGCATCTTACCTTTATAAACCGACAGTTGATCCTTAAGCTTGTCCACAACATTACTAATATGACTATACTTCACCACTCCAGGTATCATCTTAACCCCCAAATAACGATCCGGGAAATAAGTAACTCCCATGCCTAAGAAATCCACAATTGTTCGACGCCTATTCGAAGACCCACCTCCAAAATAAATTTTGCTTTTCTCCCTACATACATGCTGACCAGAAGCCTGTTGATAATCATCCAGCAGCTTCACCAAGTTTGTCAGACTCTTCATATTTCCCTTGCAAAAGATCATAATATCATCAGCAATAAATAAATGAGTGATAAGATCCGGAGATACCTATATATAATAAACCGCAATCGCACGGTGTCTAACTAGTAGACAGAGGCAAGTACGGGTCGAACCCACATGGAGCGGTGGAAATACCGATAACCAATAATTCTGATCGACTAACCTGAGACGATGTTTTTGAGATTTTTTAGAATTAAGAATTTAAAAGAATAAAATTAAAAAGAATTAATTAAATGCAACAAGAAAGAAGGTAACTAGGGAATCTGGTTTCCACCAATCTAATCATGCAAACACATAGTCAATTTCCAAAACTTATACTCCATAAAATTGTTTCACCGTTGTAATTTCCTTCGCTTCTAAGTTGATAGTTCTAGAGATTTATTTATTAATCGTAAAGCATGTCCCATCAAAAATTACTAAGCATGGCACATCAATTTAAAAGTATAAATAAACAATAGAGCTATCTAAACAATATAAAGTTGCAAAGTATCAAATATTAATCCAGAAGCATACCTCGTCAAAGAACCTAACCCTAGCACAACGCATCAAACGAAAAACATATTTGATCGATTCAACTATTTATGCAATTATTAACCAAGCATATTGAAGAAAAATTACTAGATAGTGAAATCATTATTATGAGTATTATTAATAAATGAGTCTACATTATCAAATTAGTTTTCACCAAAAACCCTAACAAAGATTTAGCAAGACATGGTTATGGGTTTCTTAAAACCCATCAAAATAAATAACAAAAATAATGGAGTGCGATTTTGTGCACCCCTTAGTTAACTGGGGTGCACATTCCTCACACTGCTATTCGTCTAAATTTTCAATGATTTTTTATTTTCCTTTTCTTTGTAAAAGGAGCCATCTAGCGCTTTTATTAAAAGATACAATATTTAAATATATATCTGGAAAGTAAAAAAAGTCTGCTCGTCTCTTTAACTCTTTTCCTCCTGGACTCTTCTCCGCATCTTCTATTTCTGATTTTGTTTTCAGTTAATGAGTTGGATCTGATTGCAATCTTCTGTCTATGAATAATACTAGGGGATTCTTAGATTTAATATCCATCTGTGTTCCCAAGATAAACAATTAACGGAATATATGCTTAGGATTACACTTCAAAAAATCAAAAAAATTGGAAAGCCATCAAATCATGATCTTGATGATCAATAATATATTTAAAGATCCTGCCGATGGTTTAATAAGCATGAACTACATGCTTCTTCACAACTATTATTTTATGAGAAAAATTGCTACCTAGCTGGACTTGGCTAGTTGGTTATGTATGTATATACTTGTTTCTCAAATGAGTTTCACATTAGGTCACCACTAAATCTAATTGATCACCTACGATCTAAGAATCCACGATTAGATTTCTACAAGGAACTATCTATTTTATTATTAAGTTTTTTTTTTTGTTTTAGAATGGATTTAAGATGCATTTTCCTCATGAATCTTCAATTAGATTTTTAGAATCAACCAGCTTAAAAGGTAATCAAGGAATCACCATAAAATACAGGAATGGGAGATTAATTAGGAAAGAGAAATATATAGTATCATTAAATAATTAATTTTGAAAAAATAAAATATCTTTGAAATGATAGATAACGTCCGTTTAAACTCATCCAGTAGTAGTGTCCGGAATGTGCACCTGCGGGTGCACAAAGTTGCACTCAGAATAATGAGAAGAAGATTAAACCCCGTTGTAATCACAACGTCGTCTTCTTTCACCTCCGGATCTGCCAATAGTCCAGCCACCGTCAATGTTCTTCTCCCCTCTGTCTGTCACGGACATAGATAAAACCCTCTGATGATCCTCTAACCGGCCCCCCCTCTGAGTTTCTGTTCGTGAGTCAATATATACCCTTGCAAATCCTAAAGTCGCAACACTTAAGACCCAGTAGCTACCTAAGCCCAGTCTATCCACCAACTTCCAAATCCAAACCATCTTGCCACAGTCCGACTTTCCAAAACCCACAACACCAAATACGTTCTCAGTTCTTTCCCCCAGCTGCCGAGAAAACTTCAAAGAGTCCGTGACACTACCAAGAACAAATTGAAAGCTACACACAAGTTCCGTTTCTCCCAACTCCGGCCACATACAATGAATCACCAGCAACCCGAATATCTCCATCGAATCGAGCTTCAATTTCGATCAACAACAAACCAGCACTGTCTGTTTTAAGTCCATCTTGAATTCGAAAACACAGTCGAGAACCCAAACTCCATTCGCTGCTATACAATCATTTCACTATTGGAATAATGAAGTTTGTTGCCATTCTTCCATCCATCTAACTCCATCTAACTCTGGTTACGGCATCAACTCTTTCGCTTCATCTTCTCACTGTTCAGTCCGTAGATAATTCACCATGAACTATTCCTCTTCTCTCTCTCACCTTTCAAAAACTAGAGAAAAACTTATCAACTTCTTCTTCTCCCTTTGCTCAGATTTAGTCCTTTAGGGGCTAGATCTGAGTAAAGCTTTCTTGTTTTTAGTTATTTTTGTTGTTTTCCAATAATTTCTTCGCTATTAGAGCAATTTTTATCTTCGCCATTTGGGCGATTTTATCTACACTTTTATAGTGTTTCTTTCTAACGATTTGTTCATGTTTGGTTTTTTTGATAAAGTACATCGGCGATTCAGCAAGGGCGAAGATCAATTTCTTCTTCATCAGAAAAATAGATCTTGAGTTCGGGTCAATTGCACATGAAGAATTTTTGAGCATATCACTCCTCTGTCATAGGAGTATCTCTTTTCTAAGAAGAAAAAATCTATCAAAATGAATTATGGTTTCGTATGCCATTCCTTCTCCAATCTCATAGTACAAGATTTGGGTGCTATCGTGGTAGATTGTTCTTTCTCTTCGCGATTTATTTACGTTTTGTATCTTTCTTTGTATTTTTTCCATGTTATGATGTACTTGTTTCTCTTTAAAACCATCATTAAACGTTTCTTATGGAATGAAATACTTGTGATTTGATGATCAAAAAAAAGCTACAACACCACTCGCAACAAGTTCAGCCTTCTCCATCTCAAACACAGCTCTCATCCACCAGCATCTGTAAGTTGCTTTGCTGCTGCCACTAATCAATTATGCTAAATCCACCAGCAGCAGCAACTGTTCCGCCAAAACCATCATGAACCGAAACTCCACTCCATCTCCAGTCAGTTCAAATCATCCCCATTTTATGCCCGAGTCCAGCTACACAACCTAAATCCGATCATAGCACCAAAGGCAGCAACATCCATTTCTTCTCTTCATCATTTTCCATTCGACTGCTCTTCTTTGCTATCATAGAATCCATCTCTGCCACGAGTAGGGCATCCATGCAAATCTCCATTTCTCCATTCAACTATTTCAAGTCATCTCTAAAAACCGATTGGAAAGAACCCTTGAGCATCACTGATTCATGATCGAACCAAGTACTTCCTTGCTGCAACCGTAGATTGCCATCGATACACAGCAAACAAACCCCATATTCAGTTCATACCAAGATTACAACATCACCTGTATCTTCACGGCAACTTCCAATTCTCTCCGTATGCGGCCCAGCTATCTTCCTAATCTTTTGGACGAGTAGCTTGAGCTCCATGTGAACTCGTAGCTGCTGTAGAGACCGAGAACCAGCAACAATCTTCTCGACGCACCAACTTCTCCTTGGCATAAGGCTACCATCAGCTGTTAGCATGTTTGAATCAGTCACAGCCATTTACAATCAATACAGCCACCACTAAACCAAATATCCAGACCAATACCGGTATGAGAATACCAAACACTTCACTGCCGTTAGTAATCTCAACAAACGAATCCCTCTTTTCTGTGAACAATCAACACCATAAATCTGATACCAAATGTTGCTGACACTCGATCAATTTGCTGCATGGACTGATGCCATTAAGAACTGTTATGACTTTGTCTTGGAGGAGATTCAAATTCAGTTGCCGAGAATCGAAGATAACCAACACTCCAGTCCCGGCTCTGAATCCCGTCAACCTGTGCAGCTGCACAGGGCGGATTTTTTTTGAACCATCTTTTGGGGACTACCCAATAAATGTGGGGACTACCCAGTAATACAAATGTCAACCCTACATTATAAGGGGTGTCCTAAAATGTGAAAATGACTAACCTACCCTTAACATATATATATATATATATATATATATATTACCACTTCCTCCCATCACCACCACCTATATATATAACCACCTCCTCCCATTACCCCCGCCGCTGACCACCACAGACCACCTCGAACCACCACCATAGCCACCTCTATATATAGCTTAATTTAAATCATTAACAAAACAAAATCAAAATCAAAATCAAAATTATAACAAACCCATTACTTGTCATTCGTTTTTGGTTGCAAAAATGAGTTGAAAACGTAAGTTGCAGAGAGAAGTTCGGCTAGGAATTATGTGAAAAACTTTGTCGAACTAGCCGAACTCAACTTTTAATGGAGGTTTTTCCTTTTTCCAGAGAAAAGTTCGGTTACGTCACAAAAAGTTCGGTTACGTCGCAAAAAATTCTGTAACACCACAATTTTTTCTCCTAACCGAATTTTACTCTGAAAAACCTATATATTGAGTTCGGTTACGTCGCAATTTTTTTCTTCTAATCGAACTTTTCTCTGAAAACCTATATATTGAGTTCGGTTACGTCGCAACTTTTGTCATTTTTTTTTGCCAGCCGAACTTTTAGTTTGGTTACGTCGTAATTTTTTTTTCCTAACCAAACTTTTCTCTAAAACAAAAAACTCCATTGAAGCTGAGTTCGGCTACCTGTGTTTTTAGAATGATTAACCGAACTACACTTGCAGATGAGTTCGGTAACCTGTTCTTCAAATGTTGTAGCCGAACTTTGTTAACTAAACGGAAATCAATTTGTAAATTGTTCATTTTTAGGAATGTTTTGGCCAATTCAAGCACCATTAACTAAATTTGAAATATCCATGAGTACCCAAACCATCATACTCTTGTTGTGGCTCTTAAAGAAAAAGATCTAAGGTATCATCACATGAATCACTCATATCATAATTACTAAACTCAAAAAAATATTTTTGGGTTCACCCATCTTCTTCTTCCTATTTCCTTCTTCTCATCTCTCAAAAAAAATGTTAAAAACAAAACAATCCAACTTATAAAACACTAATCACTAATCAGTTTTTAACTAATCACTAATCACTAACTAAGTTTATCATCAAGGGTAAAGTGGGTATAATTTTTTTTTTATAAAAGGTGATCAAATATTACTTCTAATATCCTCCCCAAAAACTTATGGGTAGTCCCCCATATTTATTGGGTAGTCCCCAAAAGATGGTTCTTTTTTTTAAAGCTGTTATGGGCTTGTATTGATGACCCAATATTTTTTGATAGTACTGAAATTCACCATACGTGACATAGTTCCCTGATCAAATTCGCTAATCCAACATTTTTTTAAAAAGAAAGTTGAGACTTCCTTTGCTAGTTTCAATTTATTTCCCTCCAAGTCTTATCCAACTGTTTTGTTTTTATTTTGCAAATGGTTTTTCAATTTTAAGGCACAATTTATGAATCATAAATTCTTGGTTACATCAAGTATGTTTAAAAAATTGGGCTTCTCTTAAATGTAGCCCATGCTTTTATTAACCATAGCCCACATAAAATAAGTCATTAATCTAACCAAACAGATTCTTAAGATTATTAACATAACCCATAAAATCATACACAATTTTTATATATAGCCCAAAATAAATTATCAAATCCCTAAATCAAAAAAATAAAAGTTAATCATATAATTTTTGTAATACAATTTACGTTAGATCTATGACATAATTGATGATTTTTAAGGGTACTTGGTTGAATGTAATCAATAATCATGATTGAGAAAGAAACAAATCATCTTAGAGTTTTTATAAAATAATAATGCTTATGGAGTTTTAAAAAATTGATTTTATGAAAAGAATCAAAACCTTAGTTGATTTGATTTCGATTTTTTATTGATATTGTTGTGGAGATTTCTTAAAGGAACAATTAGAATATATAACCTTGATCGATATACCGATACTTCTGTAATCATGATTTAGGAAAAGTAATCCCATTTTAGAGAAAATGTGAAAAATTGGGTTTAGTGTGTTTTGAGGGAAAAATATAAGTTAAAGTTTGGAAATCTGTAAGAATAATAACATCCATTGATATCAAATTGAAGAATAATTTATTTTGGATCTACAAAGAAAAGTTAGGGTTTATATTTTGATTTTGAGGAAGAAGTAGGATTCTTAGTTAAATAAAATTAAGACTTGTTTGGTAATTGTGACTTTTTGTTTTAACTTAAACTTTTTGGGCTATAGTTAATAAAAGCATGGACTACATTTAAGAGAAGCCAAAAATTGATGGTTGTTAAGATTTTGATTGCTTCATCCTAATAGTCTTCTATTAAGATTATTGAACCAATTCTTGTTAGCTTGTGAAATGGTTGTGGAATATTGTTGTAGGGAATCTCACTGACCTGGGTGGACTTTTTTTTGGATCCTCCAAAGAGCTAATAAAGTTCGATTTATGTACTAATTATCTTGCCTCTGCATGTACTCTTGGTTAATTTACTTACATATGCGTTCTACTATATGGTCATGACTCATACCAGTTGAAGACAGATTCGCTAGACGTAAAAAAAAAAGTAATGCAGTAGTAAAACTTTAATTAAGATCCCTTGATAAGTTTATTGTTAAAATGTCACGTAATTTAGTAGGGAGTTTGTCAGCCGGAAACGAAAGGGTTCATAATGTAAGTCATGAGCATGATAAATGGAAAATATAAGCGTCACGTGCTCTTTTTCACAAGGTCATCTATACGTCAGAGACGGCCCTGCAACACTCTCTTGTAAGAGTGCAACAACAGTGAACGTCTTCTTGACCTTTCTGTTCGTAAAAAACTGGGAAGTGGTGATTGAAACACCACAAAATGCAATTGTCAAAGAGATACACAGGTTTCCTCTAGTGGGTTCCATGTGTCTGCACAAAGAAAAACAATTCTCTGTTTGGTTTATGCTTTGATGAGATATCCATGGTGTTGTCGGCTTAGTTAGCTGACTTGGTGGCCCAAAATTAACTCAGCTGGTACCATGAGCAGCTTTGGCGATTTTTACAGCAACCCCATTTAACTCATCCATTTAGCCACTTATTCTCCGAATGAATGGATTTTTTTGTACTTTTTACAAAAGTACTAAAATAGTGTTATTAGTCAAATCATCGAGTCCTAACTAATATAAATATGGGTATAAAATGTAGCATTTACGTGTTTATAAACACCCCCACACTTATATTTTTCTAGTCCTCGAGCAAAATAGAAGAAGACCCACTACACAGCTGGTCATATAATAAGAGGGAGTTAGACCCACTACACAGCTGGTCATGACAAATTCCATACACAAGACCCGCGACATATTTTGTTTTTGTTTTTTTAGACCCACTACACAACTGGTCATAACATGCAAGGAAAGAAAAAGACCCGCTACACAGCTGGTCATAACCCTAACAACCATAGTAATAATATATTTTTTTATAGACCCGCTACACAGCTGATTATTCATTTTTTTTTAGAGACCCACTACACAGCTGGTCATAAAATGCAATTTTTTTTTAATTTTTTTGGGTCAAAATTCCCAACGAAAGTGTCACTCCCCCACACTTAAACATTACATTGTCCTCAATGTAATTAAGTCATCCAACGTAGAAATTAAGATGGAAAAAAAAATGCAATATGCAAAAAAAATAAAATAAAATAAAAAAATAAAAATATATAAATAAATGATAGAGAATAGGGAACAAATATGATGGGTTGACTCCCATGAAGCGAAAAGTATTTGTTTCCCTGCTTGCAGACAAAGAATCTCAAACAGGGTGATAATACACCAAAGTAGCTTGCAAGGCATATATATAGAGTCTGAAAAGTTGGGGATGAATCCAACAAATCAGGTCAGCTGCAAATGTGAACCTGCAAACACTATAAACCTCAAAACAAATGTGTAAATCCATTCTCAATAAAAAGCAATCCTTAGTCAAGATAAGTATATCACTCTCATGGAAAACAAATATATTAGTTCCTATTTCGGAAACACGCTCTAAATCAAGTTCTAAATCAGCTGAAATACGTTCAGTCGACACATTATCTTCACTAGAAATCATAGGAATCAATGCATTGACAACGTAAAAAGGCACAAAATTATCGGCACAATGGTTTAAACATGATCTAGTGATTCAAGTTTGTCAAAATTATTAACTCTTAAGTCTGGTTCTAAGTCCACGGAAATAACTTCCATAGGTGAGTTACCTTGATTAACTATTGGAAGTCGCAATGCATTGACAATATCAATAAGCATCGGGTTGTCCGAATCAACACAGTGCGCTAAACAAACAGATAAAGGCTCAAAATCATCGGTACAAGTTATCTGACCAATATCAATATGTTCAACATTCACATCTGCATTTATAAAATCACAAGATGGATCAGCGGAAGAGGAGCTCAATGGGACAACAATATCATGAATCGACTCATCATTATTTGCAACTAGAATCTCACTAATCGAATGACTTGAAGGTATCTCATGATGAATGTCTACTGTCTCAAAATCGTTAGACTCAACAATAGTATCTGATGTATAAACAGATTCCTCTAAATCATCATCTGCATATAACTCTTGGCATGCTGGAATTCTTAACCTTTGTTCCAAACTAGGTGGTGCGTGTTTGTAATACTTCTCATATATCATTAGAGACGATTCTTCACTCACCATATGTGGAGAAAAAACTCCATATTGTTGCCCATGCATATACTCTCCAAGCGTCATCTCAAATGAAGTTTCCTGATATTTTGAATTTCTACGCTTATATTCTGCAAGTGTCATCTTAGATGACGTCTCCTGAGAAGCACCCATCATCCTCAAAAGTTACCTGAAATAAAATTCTAAAACACAAACAAGTTAAATGGAATTAAAATAAAATAAAAAGACTATACAAAAAGAAAAATAAATAAAAAACCAAACTATTTACAAATCAAAAATACTAATTACAATATTCCACATCCGCTCCCCGGCAACGGCGCCAAGAATTGATAGGATCCGAAGATACCTATATATAATAAACCGCAATCGCACGGTGTCTAACTAGTAGACAGAGGAAAGTATGGGTCGAACCCACAGGGAGCGGTGGAAATACCGATAACCAATAATTCTGATCGACTAACCTGAAACGATGTTTTTGAGATTTTTTAGAATTAAGAATTTAAAAGAATAAAATTAAAAAGAATTAATTAAATGCAACAAAAAAGAAGGTAACTAGGGAATCTGGTTTCCACCAATCTAATCATGCAAACACATAGTCAATTTCCAAATCTTATACTCCATAAAATTATTTCACCGTTGTAATTTCCTTCGCTTCTAAGTTGATAGTTCTAGAGATTTATTTATCAATCGTAAAGCATGTCCCATCAAAAATTACTAAGCATGGCACATCAATTTAAAAGTATAAATAAACAATATAGCTATTTAACCATTATAAAGTCGCAAAGTATCAAATATTAATCCAGAAGCATACCTCGTCAAAGAACCTAACCCAAGCACGACGCATCAAACGAAAAACATATTTGATCGATTCAACTATTTATGCAATTATTAACCAAGCATATTGAAGAAAAATTACTAGACAATTAAATCATTATTATGAGTATTATTAATAAATGAGTGTACATTATCAAATTAGTTTTCACCAAAAACCCTAACAAATATTTAGCAATACATGGCTATGGGTTTCTTAAAACCCATCAAAATAAATAACAAGAATAATGAGAAGAAGATTAAACCCCGTTGTAATCACAACGTCGTCTTCTTTCACCTCTGGATCTGCCAATAGTCCAGCCGCCGGCAATGTTCTTCTCCCCTCTGTCTGTCACGGACAGAGATAAAACCCTCTGATGATCCTCCAACCGGCCTCCCCCTCTGAGTTTCTGTTCGTGAATCAATATATACCCTTGCAAATCCTAAAGTCGCAACACTTAAGACCTAGTAGCTGCCTAGGCCCAGTCCATCCACCAACTTCCAAATCCAAACCATCTTGCCATAGTCCGACTTTCCAAAACCCACAGCACCAAATACGTTCTCAGTTCTTTCCCCCAGCTGCCGAGCAAACTTCAAAGAGTCCATGACACTACCAAGAACAAATCGAAAGCTACACACAAGTTCCGTTTCACCCAACTCCGGCCACATACAATGAATCACCAGCAACCCGAATATCTCCATCGACTCAAGCTTCCATTTTTATCAACAAAAAACCAGCACTGTCTGTTTTAAGTCCATCTTGAATTCGAAAACTCAGTCGAGAACCGAAACTCCATTCGTTGTTATACAATCATTTCACTTTTGGAACAATGAAGTTTGTTGACATTCTTACGTCCATCTAACTATGGTCACGACATCAACTATTTCACTTCATCTTCTAATTGTTCAGTCCGTTGATAATTCGCCAGCTACAACACCACTCGCAACAAGTTCAACATTCTCCATCTCAAACACAACTCCCATCCACCAACATATGTAAGTTGCTTTGCTTCTGCCACTAATCAATTATGCTAAATCCACCACCAGCAACAACTGTTCCGCCAAAACCATCATAAACCGAAACTCCACTTCATCTCCAGTCAGTTAAAATCATCCTCATTATATGCCCGACTCCAGCTGCACAACCTAAACCCGATCAGAGAACCAAAGGCAGCAACATCCATTTGTTCCCTTCATCATTTTTCATTCGACTGCTCTTCTTTGTCCTCCTAGAATCCATATCTGCCACGAGTAGGGCATCCATGAAAATCTCCATTTCTCCATTCAACTATTTCAAGTCACCTCTAAAAACTGATTGGAAAGAACCCTTGAGCATCACTGATTCATAATCGAATTCAATACTTCCTTGCTGCAACCGCAGATTTCCATCGATACACAGCAAACAAACCCAATATTCAGTTCATACCAAGACTACAACATCACCTGTATCTTCACAGAAACTGCCAATTCTCTCCGTATGTATCCCATATATCTTCCTAATCTTTTGGACGAGTATCTTGAGCTCCATGTGAACTCGTAGCTGCTGTAGAGACCGAGAACTAGCAACAATCTTCTCGACGCACCAACTTCTCCTTGGCATAAGGATACCATCAGCTATTAGCATGTTTGACTCAGTGTTAGGGTACCGGCCCTAAACGCGTCACAAGCCCATGGGTAGAACTCAACTAGAAAACCGGTTGACTATATGAGGGAACCCATTGACTTATAAACTACCAATTAATCCACATCTAACCAATGTGGGAATAGGATCCCAACACTCATTTACAGCCATTTACAATCAATACATCCACCACTAAACCAACTATCTAGACCAATACCGGTATGAGAATACCAAACACTTCACTTCCATTAGTAATCTCAGCAAACGAATCCCTCTTTTTTGTGAACAATCGACACCATAAATCAGATACCAAATGTTGCTGACACTTAATCAATTTGCTGCATGGACTGATGCCATTAAGAACTGTTATAACTTTGTCTTGCAGGAGATACAAAATCAGTTGCCGAGAATCGAAGATAACCAACAATCTCTTGTAAGAGTGCAGCAACAGTGAACGTCTCCTTGACCTTTCTGTTCGTAAAAAACTGGGTAGTGGTGATTGAAACACCACAAAATGCAATGGTCAAAGAGATACACATGTTTCCTCTAGTGGGTTGCATGTGTCTGCACAAAGAAAAACAATTCTCTGTTTGGTTTATGCTTTGATGAGATATTGTTGATGGTGGATTTTCATTTAAGGGTAAAATTATAAAACCTAAAAATTATGCGCCAACATATTGTAAAAGATAAGGCCATTATTAAGCGATGGATACTCCTTCATTTTATTAATTCACCTATAATGGAGCATGTGGCAACAATCCCATTCTGTGAATAAAATACACGAAATTCATCCAGGTTGGAGCATGTAGCAACAATCCCATATACCCTGTGAATTTCCAGCATTATTAAATAATGCGCAACCAGCCTTGTATTTCCTATACTCATTGTCAGTGCGGCATGACGACTGAGTGTTATTCTCAGCAAAGCAACATGAATCTCCAAGCATTATAATGAAACATGTACGAAATACCCGTACAAGCTGCAACTATCGGTGTGTTATACTAGCCCGATTGAGCGTCTGGACTGACCGTATCAGTCTGGATATGATCACGACCATCCAACTCTACCAGCATGATTGGACGGCCCAGATCGATTCCATAACCCCCAAGCTGGTATGGAATATCCGTTGCCGAACCAATGCGGGCCACGCATGGTCGGTCTCCCCAAAAGATTGGCCTAGCTTGCCAAAACGTCCAAACCAAAGCAGTATGGGCGCGAAAACCCTAAATTAGGGTTTGCGTCACATTACATGTGTCGCAAAACAGTCTCAACCATCCATCTTCGCAGGTATAGATGGAGGGTGCAAATGTAGATTCAAAGGGCACGGAGTATGTCAACACAATCACCGTGGGCCCACCTACATACCTGACTAATCGGTCAGGACCAACCATGGTTGGTCGTTCCAAATCGTGCGCCTGAATGGAGCATGACGCACGGCCTTAAAACCCAAAATTAGGGTTTTGAATCACGAGCGTCCATTTTCTCTGGCACGAATGGAGGGTCCGAGACTAGATCAAAGCAGGTCCGGCCATACCAACATGACCGCCGTTGACCCATCTACCCCCTCACATGATCGGCCAAGACATACCATGCCTGGTTATCCCAAATCGTTCACCCAAACTAGCGTGGTCGCACCTCCCAAGCTGCAAACTAATCTCAACCGCTCGATTTCTCCGGACGAATTGAGTGGCTTAGATCATATTTTCATGGTACGGTAAGGCATAGATGTGAACACCAGCCTACCACCTACACGTTGGAGCAATCGTCCAAGACTGACCAAGCCAGGTCGTCTTGGAACGCCCGCTCAAGGTTGGTACGACGTGCGGCTTTTGCGGCACCAATTTTCTGTCGCAAATGGATCTCAACCACACAACTTCGCAGGACGAATTGAGTGGCCTAGATCACACTTTCGTGAGACAATGAGGTATGGGCGCTTACACCGTCATGTTGTCTACAAACATGCACAACCGGCCTATCCAAAGTTACGTCCCAAGCTTGGATTCGACCAAGCTGAAAAGTGATGCTTGCGCTCCTTTTCATAAACCCTAATTTCATCAACGGTCGCAGATGAGTGTCTCAAAGATCATCTCGTCCGTCCAACTTCACTGGCTTGGATATACATCCCTGGTTAGAAGTTAATTATTCAGTGTGGCATCATGGTGATCACCACCCGACACTCTACCACACCATGTGATCGGTCAAAGGAGGGTTTGCATGCGCAACTTCCAAACTATCACATGAAGTAGGATGAACATGAAGTTTTTTTGAGACTACCAAACAGCGATGCTTCATACATGCTAAATATACTCGATGCAGTACCTACATAATATACAAACGATACTTCACAAGTATCAATTTCCTAAATAACGTAGCATTACATGCTACTTTCTGTGGGTCCCACGATCCACACACACACTCGAGACATCAATCATGTCACAAACTTGGGGATACAAACTAGGGTATTGGTCTGGCGGTTTACAGCGTGGAGCGCCCAATGTGACATCACAAGAACGTGTCAGGAAGTCATGGACGGTTAGCGATGATGGGAGAAGTGGGCAAGCCTGGTCGTGTAACACCAACACACTACTCCATCACTCCACTTTCTCCACTTCCCACGAGATACGAAGGTTAGGCTAAAAGACTTGTATAAATAGGTTCTCCGCCCTATTTTCAAACAGAAGACAAGATAGAACAGAGAGAGCATAACACAGAAACCAAGTGTTAACATCCAGGTCCTGATTGCATTAATTACAAGCCTGCTCACCTTTCTGTTGCAAGTCATACATAGACAACACCTTCTTCACTTCCCTCCTTAAGATCAACCCCATCTCCTTCACTTTGTGACCGAAACAAGTCTGGAACGACCATTCTTTTTGGTTTAGGCAGGACTTGCACAGATTGACCTCTCGAATCTAGAAGCACTCACCGCGCAGTGCATTGTTTAAGTTTTAGATTCATTCCTCATCCACACACCCCAAATTACCAAAATCGGCAGGAATAGTTTTCACCCACAATAATTGGCGACCACAGTGGGAGGTTGATCTCTCGGTTGTAAAGTCAATTTCTTCGAAATCCGATTCGATTTTTTCAATTTCAAAAGGGTAGATCTTAGAATAAATTCAATCAACAACTCATTTCAAGATGGTGGAACTCAGGTCCGGATCAGCAATCAATTATGATGGAACTAGTATGGATAACACTCCCGGTGTCGATGTACCTGTCAGTGGATCTAACGCGGTCAATACATATCGTGGATCCGTCACCTCTACCATCAGCACCAACGTAGCAGGAAATATTCTAGTAAGAGTAACACCTCCCATCACCAGATCCAAAGCAGTCGCTAATCCCGGAATATCCTCAAGCGTAACGCCTCCGGTGGTCACCATAGAAACAACTTTCACTCCTTCATCAGGACGAGGATCCGGAGGGACAAGAGGAGGACCACCACCCATTACCATTGCAGACTTAATGGAGAAACATGAAGTTCTGGCTAAGACACAAACGGATATGGCCGCAACTCAGAAAGAGGTACTCACTTTCCTCAAAAATTTGACTGAAAGATTGCCACAAGGTTCACGACAACCCGGGGGAGACGTTTCCATCCTGGCCCACACAGAAGAGGAAACTCTCATTTCCCCTGAACTCCCAAGAGGAAGGAACCAACCATCCAACTTCATCACACGTGAGGACCTGGAATGACTTCTCCAAAATCGAGGCAAAGGGGACTGAACGGATGTACACCAGCATCAGCCGTCGTACCCTCAAGATGTGCAACGAATTCCTCTTCCCAGAGGTTACACCTCTCCCCAATTCTCTCTCTACGATGGTACTAGTAATGCTCGTGAACACGTCTCTCGATTCTTAGAATCTTTGGGGGAGCATGAATACAATCATTTTCTCCGCCTAAAAGAATTTTCAAAGTCACTTACGGGAAGGGCGTACACCTGGTACAACAACATCGCACCTAACAGCATATCCAATTGGAACGAGATGGTCAGTGCTTTCTACAGAAAATATTTCTTCATATCTGAACAGATCACATTTTCAGATCTGGGAAGAATTCTTTAGCGGAACAACGAGCATCCCAACAACTTCGTTAAGAGCTTCAGAACCCATGCACTGGATTGTCATGACCCGAAAGTCACCGAACGACAATTGGTAGAATTGTGCATCAATGGGATGATACCCATATACCGCGCTCTATTAGAGAATCTGGGATTTCAAACATTCTCTGAACTCCATGAAGCTGCCAAACGTTCAGAAACAACCGCACCAGCATTGCTAGAAAGAACTAGAGTTTTTCGAAGTGAAGATTCACGTGAAAGTCGAGGAAGCAGGCATCTCACGAACAAGCAATACAACACTGGTCCTTCTGTGAGTGTAGTAGGCGGAGGAAAAAAAAAGGAAAGCTTTAGCGACGGAACAACAAACCAAGCGGGCATCCCCGACACATAAGACTTAATCTCGGAAAGGAGGGGGAAAAACTCCTACACAAGACGACGAAGATACAGGTTTTCCTTTCCCCATGAATGAAGTGATAGAACTCTTAGAAGCGTGGATCCAAGACGACGCGATCAAGATGCCTCCTATCAGACGTCCTCTGAGAAATACATGGCGGACCCTAAATACTGCTGCTACCATAGATTCATTCACCATCCAACCAAAGATTGTAATAGGCTGAAACAAATCTTCAGGGAAACGATAGAGACAGGAGAACTTCAACTTGGGAATGAAAGTGTTAATAGAGATCCTCTTCCTATCAGGAACTGTATGATTTCTAGGGATTCTGTTCGTAAGAATGTACAATCTATGATGGAGCGCTTGTGTGAAATCTTGTATTTATCCAAGGGACAGCGTCAAGACATATTTATAGCTCTCAATCGCGTTGTATCAGGCAGGCATTTGTATCCAGAAGTAGTCCAGGGGCCCCATTCTTTCCTGAAAGATGCGAGCAAAGGAAAATGGGGACTCCTAACCGTCACTCATTTGAGAAATGTTGAGTTCGATAGCGAGTTGATTGATACGGCCTCCAAATTTAACATATTTTCAAGACCTTGAGAGTGGCAAAGATCCCGAAGCAGGAAGCTACTCGTCACCCAACTATGATTAAGGATCCAGAAGGAGAATTCAGAGATGCATATGGATACATTGATCTTGAAGTCAAATTGGGTGATGCCTCGACACAATCAAAGTTCTACATAGTCAAAGATCATCCCAACTATGACATGATCCTAGGACGCCCTTGGATACATGAAAACTGGGCAACGCTAGGAGTCTGTCCTCTACCGATTTCGATACATGAAAGAATCTCCAACATGCCTTCTGGACCTGATGACTGTTTGTTGCTGCACCAAAAACTTGCCAATGTGACGCAACTTCCCGGGGAGAGCCTGTCAGCGTACGTTGAAAGGTTCCGATCTCTAGTAAGTATCATCACGCAACCCTTTTTACAACCAACCGCCCCTCATTCTGGTAAGTCCTGGGGACTGGCACTAGCCAAGAAACCAACCTTGGCTAAGAGGTGTGAATGGGAGGCCAACCCCTTTAAAAAGTTTATCAGGAGTCTAGAAGTTGTCTCGATCAAAGACGACAAAACCAAGACCCTGATATCTACACGCCCAAACCCATTCGGAATTGGAGACCTACCAACGAAGGAAACCGCGTTCAAGGTTGGAAGAATTACAATGAAAATGGATACCTCACCTAATTCACCCACCGAAAAGGAGGATGAATCGTACCTGGTAGCAGATGTCATCTTAGGCGGCTACTGCAAACTCAGCAACGCTGACAAGCTAGAAGGCATAACAATTCACTCGCGATGGCTCAAACCCTACTGTACTTAAAACGATGTGCTACCACTTTCCAATATCCTACACGCTTTAAGATGCTGTGCTACTTCCTCCAGCATGTTTTCCCTTACAATTTCACATTATATTTGTAATTCCTCTAGAAAATGATTGCAATACTTGCGTTCATAGTTAGGGTTTCAATTTTCAATTTTCAAAATCAATTAAAGTATTATTTCCATCTGATAGCCTCTTTATCCCTAAAGATACAAAATCCAGCCTAAACCAATCTACTAGAGAAGAAAAGAAACCCTAAGCAAAAACATCCTGAAAAAGAGTCGAGGGAAAAGATGTGCGTGGAAAGGGAAGGGGATTTGAACCACTCACCCCAGCAAAGCCAGGAAGATCTTGCTTCAGGAACACATAGGATTATAAAGTAAAACCTTTATTCAATTAATCAAATGATAGAATAAAACCTTGAACTCAGCGACCACTGAATACAAGGAAGATGTTCAAAAATTACGGAATATACTTGAAAAAAAAAAAGAGGTTTGGCTATACAGCCCTGGTCAGGAGTTAATTGGTCAGTATGGCGTCATGGTGATCACCACACGTCACTTTACCACACCATGTGATCGGTCAAAGGAGGGTTTGCATGCACAACTTCCAAACTATCACATGAAGTAGGCTGAACATGAAGTTTCTTTGAGACTCTCAAACAGCGATGCTTCATACATGCTGAATTTACTCGATGTAGTACCTGCATAGTATACACACGATACTTCACAAGTATCAACTTCCTAAATAACGTAGCATTACATGCTACTTTCTATGGGTCCCACGATCAACACACACACTCGAGACATCAATCATGTTACAAAATGGGGGATACATACTGGGGTATTGGTATGGCGGTTTGCAGCGTGCATCACCCAACGCGCCATCACAAGAACGTGTCAGGAAGTCATGGATGGTTAGTGATGATGGGAGATGTAGGCAAGCCTGGTCGTGTAACACCAACACACTACTCCATCACTCCACTTTCTCCACTTCCCACGAGATACGAAGGTTAGGCTAAAAGACTTGTATAAATAGGTTCTCCGCCCTATTTTTCAAACAGAAGACATGACAGAACAGAGAGAGCATAACACAGAAACCAAGTGTTAACATCCAGAGCCTGCTTGCATTAATTACAAGCCTGCTCACCTTTCTATTGCAAGTCATACACAACCAACATCTTCACAATCTCAACACCTTCTTCGCTTCCCTCCCTAAGATCAACCCCATATCCTTCACTTTGTGACCGAAACAAATCTGGAACGGCCATTCTTTTTGGTTTAGGCCGGACTTGCACAGATTGCCCTCTCGAATCTACAAGCATCACAGCGCAGTGCATTGTTTAAGGTTTATATTCATTCCTCATCCACACACCCAAAATTACCAAAATCAGCAGGAATAGTTTTCACCCACAAACAGATATCCATGGTGATGTCGTCTTAATTAGCTGACTTGGTGTCCCAAAATTAACTCAGCTGGTACCATGAGCAGCTTTGGCGATTTTTGCAGCAAACCCCATTTAACTCATCCATTTATCCACTTATTCTCCGAATGAATAGTTTTTTTTTTTTACTTTCTACAAAAGTACTAAAATAATGTTATTAGTCAAATCATCGAGTCCTAGATAATATAAATATGGGTATAAAATGTAGCACTTACGTGCTTATAAATGAGTTGGAGCAATACCATTACGCTTCACCATATGATTCATGCTTTTATTTTGAAAGAGCTTAGTGATGTTCCTACTTAGAACATCCTCTATCAAAATAAAAATAAGAGGGGAAAGAGGATCCCCCTGATGCAAACCCTTATTAATCTTGAAGAAACCCTCCAGACTCCCATTAAGAAGAATAGAAATTCTAGCAGATTTCCGAATATTGTGAATCCAAGTACACCAATCCTCCAAAAAACCATACCTTCTAAACACCTCCAAAATAAAAGACCAACTGACTGTATCAAAAGCCTGAGAAATATTAAGTTTAAGACCCGGATTACCATCCTTCCTTTTAATGTACAACTCATTCACCATCTCCGAAGCTAAACTAATGTTTTCATGAATATTCCTCCCCTTCATAAAAGCCACTTGTTCTTCCGAGACCAAATTATCCAAGACCTTACCAAGTCTAGTATCCAAGCTTTTCGTAACAATTTTGAAGAAAAAAATTACTTAAACCAATTGGTCTATATTTCCTTAAACTATCTGCACCTCTCACCTTAGCCAGCAAAATAATGAGACTAGAATTAGCCCCATTTGGAATAGATTTGTTATTCCAGCAAAATATAATAGCACTAGTTAGATCTTGATGAATTAAATCCCAATATCGGCATTTATGGATTGATGTATACAGGTTATTGTGCTTTTAAAACATGGAATCAAGCGTATGTCTAATGAATTCTTGTAATTTTTTTATCCATATGATGTAAGAGTTTTGTCACTAAAATTGACAAAGGGGGAGATTATTAGATCATAGCTAGGTTGAACCCACCAAGCGTTGGTATGTCAATTTTGGTTGTCATATTTTAGTGAATCAAAACTCATTTAAAGAGTCGCTTGATTATTTACTAGAGTCAACTTAGTATATGTTAGATGGAAAGTTATTAGGATATGATACTTATAAGTATTACGTGAATACTTGAAGAATGTGAAGAAGTAAAGAGATACATCGACGACATCATCCTTCCACTTGAGGTTAGTAATATTTGACTTGAATTGTTTCATTCCTAACGTATCTTTCAATTCATGCATATTGAAAACATAAATGCGAAGCTGTAAATTATTATACTCTAGTTAGACATAGTATTAAGGAATTATAATACGAAGTATAACGTATATCTTTTGAACTTCCTATATAAGACATTGACATAATCGTATGAATGATATTGTGATTATGTATGGGTATGGGTGAAGATTTCGTCATAGGAAACAATGTTTTACATTCTTTTAAAGGAAATAAATTCATGAACTTGTTTTGTGAATCGAAAGGGAAATCGCTAGGCTTATTGGTATTTGTTATTCATTGCAAATATTTGGATTACCAATATGTGTGTTTAGTATAACCGCTCATAACTTGTTTACGTATCTTGGTAAAACTACTCACAAGGCCTGACTTTTGTATTGGTATGCCTTTTATTAGTGAAACCGATCTTAAGTAATCACCTGAGATGGTATGATCGATTTATTGTAATTGGTATGACCAACTGTAGACATAGGGGAACTGATCCTAGTAAGAGGTGCAACTGATCACAAAATGGGAATAGATCCTTGTAAGAGGTGCAACAAGTTTTTAGTTATTGGGGAACCGATCCTATGAACATGTGCAACAAATACAAGTTAGATACCATATATATGTGGGAACCGATCCTAGTACCTAGTCAACCAAGTTTTGGTAACTAGTGTGACTAATTATAGTACCCACATAGAGGTAGAACTGAAACTTGTTTTGGTAGAACCGTGAAACACATTATTGGTGATTTGATAGGATAATCAATCACATAGTTCTTGGAAGTCAGATGAACTAATTCTAAACTTGTTTGGAAGTGTGGTAAATCGCTTCCAAGATGGTAAATATGAAAATGGATTTACCAAGTAAAGATGTCGACATACTTTGAACATATGCAGTAATTCTTACATTTTATTGTTCAAAGATATTCCTTAATATCTAAAGGAGAATCCCGGATCGAAATAAATTGAGAATCGTTTAATTAAGGTTTTTAGTTTTATATGCTTTTAATTTCCAGCAATTAAAATGCATATCTTTAGAAAATAAAAATTAGTAATGTGCATTTACTAGTTGGATATTTTCTAATAGATTTCGGTCAATATTTGGATAGAGCATTTCCAGGAATTATGAAAACCGAATTTGGAAATATATTGCATATCTTGAGAATATTTTCGGTTTTGGAAATTCCTTGGTGTCCAAACTTCCTTGGTCTATAGATATTGAAGTTTTCATTTCAAGCAAACTAATCCTCAGAGCTAGAAAAACTACCTAGTTGTGTTGTTACTGATGGAGCCGCCTATTCGGGGAAGAAAGTAACCTAATTAGGAAAAATCCCTTACGTTCTCTCGGTTTAAATACTTCTTTGGGATTGATAAGCTCTATTAGTACCGTTGGAGGGAAACTAGATAATTGTAGTTTATTATTAGTTTTTGATTGATTTGATTGACTAACGGTTGTTGAACTTTGATTGCACCTAGTTTTTTTATGCTTGAGAATCTTCTCCTCTGATATAAGATTCACTCAAACTAGATCGAAGTTTCGACGGGAGATATTTTGACTGTTTGTAGATCTAAAGATGTCTTGTGATAATCCATTATTAACAGACTATGTTCTGTGTATGATTGATCACAAAATATTCAAGTTGATTGTGTGCAGGTGTTTATTGAAGATCTAAGAAGATTTGAAGGCGAAGAAGATTTGTGATTTGGGTTCATAATCATTGGTGTGCACAAAACTTGATCAGCTGGGGATCCAACTATAATCGGTTTATCTTTGTGATAATCTTTATTGATTAGTTGAGTAGATCGGCATCAATACGTTTCTTTGTGATTCAAAGTATTGATTGCAAATCTTGACAATTACTTTGGTAGTTGTTTATTGGATAAATCTAAGAACCTGGAAAAGGAGTTTATTGGGATAAACGGAAGAGCCTTTTGTCAAACTCATATCACGTTGTTTGAAAAGAGTTGTTACCGAACATATTTGTTATTCCTTTACTGTTTGGAATATGAACCAAAAGAATTTTTCCAAGCGCGTGACTTACTGCAAGTTGGAGGCGCAGGGATACAGACGGAACTAGGTGAACTATAGGTTTAGTTGCTTGGTCTCAACTATACGAAGTTAGTTTGATTTTGTATAGCGGCTTAATCCTGGGAGTATTCAATTTTGGACAAGGTCCTGGGAGTTTTCTGCATTTGCGGTTTCCTCGTCAACAAAATCTTGACGTGTATTTTACTTTTCTATTTCCACAATTATAATTGTTTTTATTATAATTATAAGTAAAACACACAAACGTTAATTCATATTTACTTGATAGCAATCATATTATGTTTGGTTAAGTCCGAACCTATTATCAAGTAAACATACTTCGTTGTTGTATTGTCTCAATCTTGCATCCATAGTCAATCACACAAGTTATCTTGTTGTCGTATTGCGTTGATATTGTATCCATAGACGATCACAAGAAGTGTGAACCGATTAGTTGTATTATCTCGACTAAGTCCATAGACAATCACTTTCGGAGAAAGGACTTAAAGGTGGAAAAGTTTTACATTGAGGTATATTTGGGTACCCTCGTCTTTTCAGTGCGTGATTGATCACTAGAGATTAAAGTGGTATTGTATAGGTTTTAATTGAAGATTCAAAAAATTTGAATGTCTATATTTTTGCTATGTGTTTTCGCTTTATGGGATGTCTAATTTCGGTTTTCATTAACCTTAATATTTGATCTCATATGATATGTCCCTTATGGTTTGTGTAGATTTTTGATTTAGCGAGATTAAGTTCTAGGACTTGTTGGTAGGCTTTATCAAAGGATCATAATGTGTTCCGATTGAAACTCATATGTGAAAAGTCATATGTTGAATCAATTTGTGTTTTCATGAGTTTTATTTAGCATAAACATATCTGTTTCGGGTTTTCAAATTTTGTTATTGGCACACATTAGTTAAAAACCGTTTCAAACTTTTTCTAGTAAAGGTTGCCTTTGTTTTTGTTCTTTTATTCTTGCGAGAGGATAACAACATACTTGGGGAGAGTTCTAACTTGAACTTGCGCTTAATGATATATATTTTTGGGGAGAAGAGGATTCGGAATCTGAGGTAACGAATTTGTTAGTTAATCGTTTTCCTGTTTAAGAAAATCCTGTTTATATTGCATATATTTTGCTTTTGCTTAACAAAATTTTGGTACAATTGATATATTATATTATGATGTGTATGGATCTGTGTGTGTGTGATTCAATTGTTTCTGGTTAAGAAAAAATGTGTCAATTTATTTGGCTTATTATTTGGTATCAAGTGTTTTTGCTTAACGAAATTTCGGTGCAATTGCGGTGTTATAATATCTATGTTTGTTTATTTTGGTTAAGAAAATAATTGTGCAAGTCAATTTATTTTGGTTTGTATGTATTGTTTATGGCTTAACAAAATTCAGGATGATTTGTTTAGTCCAATTCGATTCCGGATAAGAGAAACTAAGTTAATTCAGATCTTAGTTAGATTTATCAAATTGAAGGATTCGGTTATTCAAGTCTAATTGAATGCCTTGACAAGAAATACTAGTTAACTAACCTAGTGCTTGTATTGTCTAAATATAAAGGTCTAAGTTATTATCTGAATACTTAGAACCTGATGAGAGAAATAAAGTTAATTCTGATCTTTATTTTGGTCTTATGGAAATAAGCGATTGTATGTTTACAATCGGTTTAACAAGGGAACTAAGTTTCTTAGTCAATTTGTCAAACTATTAGGGAAAATTGCTTCGGTAAATGGTTTCCTTGATAACATATTAAAACTAAATTACTTGTAGTTTCGGTTTTAATATTGGTTATCTAAAGTGGTATCTGAAACCTTCGTGCTTAACTCTTATAGGCTGTTTACAAGTCTTTTAGATTTGAAAGATCCTTATGGTTTGACCTATATTCGCTCGAACCTTTGTCATTTTGTGACAAAAATAGGGAGAAATATATGGAGTAAACAAGTGATTTGCAATCACTAAGGAAAGGACAATTGTGCTTAAACGTTATATCTAACGAAATAAGTAAAGCATTGGCTAAGGGGGAGAAACGTATCATATGGATGTGTAGTTATTTGGACTACAAAAGGGGAATAACAAAGATGTTCGGATTGAATATCTACCTATATATCTTACCTTTAGGGGGAGTATAATTTTTGTTATTCAGATGTCAACAACGTCATTTATTGATTGAATATATACATGTTATTGTGTTGTTGAAACTTGGAATCAAGCGTATGTATAATGAATTCTTGTAATTTTTTTATCCATATGTATTAAGAGTTTTGTCACTAAAGTTGATAAAGGGGGAGATTGTTAGAGCATAGCTCGTTTGAACCCACCAAGCGTTGGTATGTCAATCTTGGTTGTCATATTTTAGTGAGTCAAAACTCATCTAGGAGTCGCTTGATTATATACTAGAGACAACTTCGTTTAGGTTAGACTATAAAGTCAGGGAATGTTGAGACATACAAGTATTACTCGAAGACCTGAAGAACGTGAAGAAGTAACAAGCTACAATGATGACATCATCCTTCCTCTTTAGGTTAGTAATTGTTAGAGCATTGCTCGATCGAACTCGCATGCGTTGTTATCTCAAGCATGTTTGTCAATATTAGTGATCCAAATTATATGTCTTGATTTCTAGTTTACTTATGACTAAGTCCCGGTCTAGGATAGTTAAGTATAGATGAGCTCCAGACTCCATGGCGATTATCTTACGAAGACATAGAACTACTCAAGGAACCATTGGAACTTCATCCGACCAAAAGGTATATGGAGACTTGAACTTATCTATCACTCAAAAGTCTATCTACTCTATCTCCTACTCTTGAGCCAATAGTCGTATAAGTATGATAGTTTTCATATATACACATTTGCTATTTCGAGCCGAGTTTACTCACCTATTTTTTTCTCGAAATATGTGTTAGTAAGATTTCGCATTAACCACTTTTCGTCTTTACCCGTGACGAAAGTCATGATGACGTTTCAATCTTGAAAATAACTTAAATGATGATTGTCGTGAATAACGATTGTTATAACATTATAGAAGAATGTTTCAATGTTTGAAATGAAGAGTTGAGATTACGTAACCATCAATGGATATAAGCATATATAGTGTTTTCGCACATTAGTGTATAAATCCATGTACCCGAAACCAAGTGCGTGCATATGTGTGCATGTGGTATTGGTGAAGGAGACAGGTTAGGTACGCGTACCCGTACGTGTACTGGCTAAAGTTTTCGAGCCGAAATTTTTTGCTGAGTTTGTAAGTTTGAAAACTGTCAAACCAGTCACCTTAGGTACGCGTGTACCCGTACGTGTACTCACAGAAGTTTTCGAGCGAAAATTTCTGCTGAGTTTGTAAACTCAAATCTGGTAGCTAAGGTACACATAACTGTATAAGTACCCCAAGCTGGTTATATTTCTCAAATCGGTAAGCTCATGAACTTAAACAATAAATCAATAAGGAATTCAATCTTTCCAAACCTTGGCTATATTATTCATGAATTGATTCGAGTGAATCAAACCAATTTTGTTTCAATTATGTCTATGTATAAAGATCTATGCAATTGAATAACTCTTCAACTAGTTCTTTTGAGTCATTTGAACTAGTTATGAAGAAGATGAATACGGTTGATATGAAAGTGCTCATATGGCTAACCATTGGTTAACTATTTTTGAACCAACCAAATGTACACGTTTATGTATGGTTACTCAAACCTAAATGATATACATTTCATTTGTGTGTGACAAGCTAAGTTTTGATCTAACGGTTGAAAGATATTAGCTTGGATGAATCAGGTTTTTCATCTAACGATGTATATTGAATGCTTTGTTACCAAGGTAACTTAAATTTCAAACCCTGATATGAAAACTATATAAAGGATACGTCTAGCAACTGGAAAAACTAATTCCCACACCTCCTGTGTGATACTAGTTGGTTTTCCTAGAGTCTATTCTCCTTTCACCGTAGGTTTCTTCTCGAGACCCTGTCGGTTAACGACTTAAAGATTTCATTGGGATTGTGAAGCAAGATGAAACTACTTCTCTTGTAGTTGAGCGATCGGATCTTGCCATTTTATATCGTACGATTTCAATTAAATAATTATCTTGAGATTATATCTCCGATAGGGCAAGATAAAAAGAAATCACAAACATCTTCATCTTATCGTTTGTGATTCCGCAATATCTAGTTTCGTTACCATGCGATTTAGATTATTGTCAGGTGATTAATAATTCTAGGTTGTTCTACGGGAATATAAGTCCGAGTTATTGATCAATTCTTGTTCACCGTGATTTTATCAAAAGACGAAACTAAACTCGTAGGTTTATCTGTGGGAGACAGATTTATCTATTATCGTAGAGTTTTCTGTGTGATACATATTTGTTTATTAAAGTCTTAGACTTTGGGTCGTAGCAACTATTGGTTGTGGGTGAGATCATCTAAGGGAATTAAGTGTGTAGTATCCTGTTGGGATCAGAGATGTAAGGAGCACAACAGTACCTTGAATCAGTGTGATATTGATTAGGGGTTCAGCTACAGTCCAGACCGAAGTTAGTTTATAGTACGCTAGTGTCTATAGTGGCTTAATACAATGGGGTGTTCAACCTGGACTAGGTCCCATATTTTTTCTATATTTGCAGTTTCCTCATTAACAAAATTTCAGGTGTCTGTGTTATTTTTATTCCGCATTATATTTTGTTGTATAATTGAAATATCACAGGTTGTGCGTTGTATCGATCAATTTTGAAATCCAACCTTTGGTTGTTGATTGGAAATTGATCGATCCTTGGATATTGGTCTTTGGTACCATCCAAGTTTATTTCTCTTGTATTTGATAAAGACTCGCAGATTTTTATTTGCTTGAGTATAGATCAAATTGAGAGATAGAGATATTAACTCATTGATATACTTTTTATTAAGATTGAGTCTGACTGTCTAGTTGATTCTCTTAAAAGTATATTAGAGTTAGTCCATACAGATTGCCAATCAAAATATTAGGTGAGTTTGTTAGACCCCCGCTTTTTCAATTGGTATCAGAGAAGACAAACATATTTAGAGACCTTATCAGTCTGCGTTTGTAGCGATCTAACTCTATGGACAGAGGTGCTATCTCTATTAACGTACCACCAGTCTTCGATGGCTCAAATTACTTATGGTGGAAAATTGACATGCGAGCATTTCTTCAAGCGCGTGATTTTGAATCATGGGTATATGTTGTTAATGGTATGATGCTCCCGTTGTGGCAATAGGTAACGCTACTGTTGAGATACTTGCTTCAAAGCAAAACTCCGACGGTCTGAATGCCATCATACATGCCATTACCCCAAATCTTCAGCACCATGTGTCAAATTGCACTAGGTCTAAAGATGCGTGGGATATCTTAGAAACCATATTCGAAGGAAATACCAGTGAAAAGTGTAGTTGCAGGATTTCCCACACTAAATCCTTGTTAAGATTTTGCTATAATCAATTCATAATTGAAGATTAAAAACGACACTTTATTATTTTGTTTTCAGAAATGTTTACAGAAATGGAATAATTCAAGATTACAACTATTCTCTTAAAGTTTTTCTCTCCTCAAGACTTTCTTAACTCTCAAAAATACACCATCTTTTTATGGACACATTGGGTCTATATTTATAGGGTAGTTACATAGTAGATGACAGCTAAGTTATCCTCTTATTTCAGGTTGAATCTGCGATTGTACCGCGATAGTTACAATGTTCACTCTCGCAAGTTTTGTAACCATCACAGAACAAACATGCTTTTCTCAAGTTTTCTTCAATTTTCAGTTATTACGTCACTCTTTTGAAGGCTTTTGTGACACTCGTGAAGCGTTGTTGAAAATCTTGCGGTGATGCTCGCTGGGAAGTGTTGTTAATCTCGCAGAGAATAAATGTAGCGATATTTTGTTCCTACATCTTAGTGTGGGAAATCCTGCAACTACATTTTGGCGCTAGAAACAACGAGAATCAAGCTAAAAAATCTCTAATTACAATTTGAGGATTTGAAGAAATTGTTAGAGTTGAAGAAATGGCTAGAAGAAGAAGAAATACATCAGAACCACCAACAACTGTAAGGAGGAGTAAAAGACTTGCAGGAGAAGAAACAAATGAATTAGGAGAATATCCAAGGATAAGTACAAGAAGAAATAGAACAAGGACTGAAGGAGAAGATCAAATTCCACAACCTAATCAACAAACACCGATACAAAATAGAAATGTGGATTATGATAGAGTGAGTGTGCATACTTGGAGATCGGATTCGATGGAAGGTGTAGAAGATCAACAATTAAGAGACGGAAGAAGAGAAGCAAGAAATCAAGGAGTGATTGAAGGATTAATTCATAGAGAAGGCGAAAATGAAACAACAGGTGATCCAAGACGAAGAATACAAGAGGAAAGAAGATTAGAGGTGGAAGAACGTGCAAATTTAACAAGACAAAATCACGAGTTAAGAATGGAGAATTCGAGGTTACAAGATAGAAGATCAAGAAGTACTGTTAGATCGAATTCAAGATCATTAAGAGAAGAATTAAGGAGAAATTCTCCAATAAGAAATGCTAGAGGAAATATCCAGGAGGAAATGCAAAATCCAAATGAAGAACAACGTCATGGAGAAGAATAGGTAATAGAAGATCGCCATGATCCACGTGGCGAAAATTTGGATAATAGATTTAACAACAGAAATCAAGAGGGAAGAGACAACCAAAATGATGAAGATAATCCAGAAGAGGGTAGGAGGATATTACATGGGCGAGAGATCCAAAGAAATCGAAGAATAATTGAGGAAGAAATTGAGAGACATTATGTTGAACAAGCACGACTAGCTCGCGAGATAGAAAGATTAAGGGCAGAGGTAGAAGAACAAGAATTCCAAGAGGTAGTACGACAGAATAACCATGAAAATCGAGAAAGGAGACGTACACAAAATCGTTATAATAATAATATCCAGGAAGAGTTTGATAGAATACAAAGGAGAATAGAAATACAGCGAATAGAAATGATGAGAAATGTAGAAACTCGCAGAGAAGTATAGCTGCGATTGCAAGAAGAAGGTGAAGAAGAAGATCGCAGAAGAAGGAATGTGGGAGTAGATGAAGACACATAAGATCTTGCAAGACAAGAGGTACATGAACGCAGGAGAAGGGAAGCAGCATTAAAAAGACCGATGGAACCAAATTCAACGGCGAATGAGAAAATTTTAAGAGAATTAGCAGAGATGAGGGGAATAATAAATAACAGAAGAGAAGGAGGTAGAAGGAAACTTTATGAAGCTATTGAAGAAGCTGCGAGAACTCCATTCACTCAAGAAGTACAGTTAAGAGGAATACCTCCAAAGTGTAATTTACCAGCATTTTTGATGGAACTACCTGTGCTGTAGAACATGTTAAGGCTTATGTTAGGTGTATGCTGCAATGGGAGAATCATGATGCTGTATTGTGCAAATATTTTGCATCTATCTTAACTGGCGAGGCGCTAAAATGGTTTGAGGGATTGCCAAAAAATACTATAACTTCTTTTGATCATTTACAAACTACATTTTTGGGAGCATATATAAGCAACAATTCATCGCGGCCAGGTATTGAAGATGTGTTTGGGTTAAAACAGAGGGTTGGCGAGAGTCTGAAACATTTAACCATAATATGGAAGACAATGTGCAGTGAGATGGCAGGAAGAGTAGGTGAGAGATATCCTATCTTGTCTTATATCAATGCAATGTTCGCGACCAATCTGCTGTACATACAAATTTTCAGAGTCAAGAATACAATCACTATGACTGAACTACGAGAACGACAAGAAGAATACATTGCTTTGGAGGAGAAACAAAATGAGATGGAATTATATCCAATCGCGAATACCAATTCAGTAGCAGCAAATGGGAGTTTACTTCCTAAAATGATTAACAATGTGGCGAGCAGCTCGCAAGCACAGCTAGAGAAAGTGGATACTGATAACCAGCAGAAGTTGGTAGTTATGGGAAGTCGAGATCAAGAAGAATATGAAAGGGAGAAGAATTATTACAATCGCGGTGGGAATAATAAGATTCAAAGGCTTGATCAGCCGCAAGAAACTTATGGTGGACAGAGGCAAAAAAATTTCAGAAGCCAAGGAAATCAGAAGATCATATGGGAAGAAATTAAGATGCCTCCTCTAAATGCTAGTATAGAAAAAATCTGGGAAGCTATCATTTTGATGGAAAATATACCATCTCCATGGAATATGGGAAAAGAACCACATCCTAATAATCGTAGTCAAGAATTTTGTTCTTACCATCACTTTCATGGTCACACAGTAAATGATTGCAGGAATGTAAAGAGAATAATTTTAAGGATGATTGACCAAGGAAAGCTAAACCACTTTTTAGTAGGACATCCAAAATCTCAGCGATTGCCTCCAGCACCAGAAATTCGCAGGGTAAATACAGTAAAAGGAGCAGAATCATTCGTAATAGAAATTGGGGCTAAAGCAAAGAATTTGTTTTGTAATTCCATTGTACATTCACACATAACTATAGAGGATTTCCATGATAATGTTCTAAGCAGAGTCTTCGCGAGAGACACAGATAGAAGAGAGATAATGAATATCGCGAGAGCCTCGCCATTAGAAGAATGGCAGAAATAAATTATATCTTTCACTGCACAAGAAGTACCAGAACCAGGCGAGCATCATGATAACCCATTGGTGGTAAGATTAGAGATAAATCCAAAGCAAATAGAAGAAAAAGATGAAGAAAATGGCGATGAAAATGAAGATTCTTGGGATATCAATAGAGTTCTAATAGACACAGGAAGCTCAATTGACATACTATTTTATCATACCTATAAGACCATGGGTGGAAGAGACGAAGATATAATTCCCTCAACATATAAAATCTATGGTTTTAATGGTACTTCCAATAAACCCAAAGGGGAAATTGAAATGCGGATTCCATTGAAAGGGATAACTTCCAAGATCTTGTTCTGTGTTGTTGACATTGAATCACTTTACAATTCCCTGATTGGTCGACCTTGGCTACATGAGATATTAGGTGTAGCATCTACTTTCCACCAGTGTGTTAAATTTCCTCATCCTAATGGTGTTGGAGTTATTAAGGGAGATTGGGGAGAAAGCAAGAAATGTTATGAGATTGATATAAAATCTTGCGAGGAAAGAGCTGAGAAGAAGAGCAATTGGAAGTACAACATCAAGCAACGACAGAGATGTGAAAGATTGATGATTGATTCAATAGAGCATCGAGAGGAAGATGATAACGAGCAGCTCGCAGATAAAGAAAAAATAGCAAAACATAACAGAAAATCAGAACCAGAAGATAGTAAGTAGAAAGGTAAAATGATGAAATTTAAAGAAGCTTACGCAAAATTTGTTTGAAGAAAATGCAATTGAAAAGAGTACTCTGTTTGAAAGAATTGCAAAATTTTACAAGAAAATCAAAGAAATGAAATTTTATCAGAGTTACAATACTCGCGAGAAATGCGAATAAAATTTCGCAGAGATTAATAGAATATGACGAACCTTTATGGCGTGCACCTTAGTTCGCAGATAAAATTTCGCAAGAGGCAAATGTAAGACCTAATAGTGCGTCATATAAGGGGGTAAATCTTTACATGACTCGGGGATAAGGTTATACGCTGCTGGAACCTGAGTCATGAAGATGTTGGGGTTAAAGAAAACCTATCCAGGAGAGAGATCTTGGATTTCCAACTATATAAGGTTATACCCTGGTTGGACGACTGAGAATCTCTTGTAAGAGGTGCAAAGTATGACCAAGGCGCCGAGGTACACGGTTGAGCCAAGGGTGCCCGTGGAGTACGAAACTACCCTGTCCATTCTTGGTAAGTCTTGGCTATGATGCACTTGGCCTGAAGAAAACCCCACTTAGGGTGCAGTCTTGTAACTATAAGCTATATAGGCATAAAGTACAAGAGGCTACGAAAACAGCTGGTTGTTGGTAAATCTGGATGGGAGGATCTAGTCTTGTATGGCCGATGTTCCCTCCTTGAATGGGCAACCAGGGGGAAGATAAGGGCGGCACCCTCCATTAGGGAGCTGATAAGTGTCTAAAGACGGCAATGTCATGGGGATTTATGATCGCAAGAACATTTAGGCCTGTCATATTGTCGCGTGACGAAAGTTATACAAAGGAAACAAGCCAAAAGAGAAAAAGTTAAGATGAGATCAATGGGTTTTTACATGAAAGTGTAAAGACGTCCCGTGATTTCATCGCAAGACAGCAATGTCATAAGGTTTAATTCTTGAAAGAGAGTTTATACTTATCATATTGTCGTAGAGATGTTGAAAAAATATTGATAAGACAATATCAATGGGTCAATACATGCAAATGTAAAGACGTCCTGCGATTTTGTCGCAGAAAGAAAAGATGTGGCAAACTAAGACCTTTAATTAGGAAGGCATAATAAGACCATAAGATTATTGCGATAATGCTCACAAAATTTATGAGATTTACCCTTCTACGCAGAAATCATAAAGTTATGCAATTATTGCTAGCGATAACATCGCCGATATTGAGGCAAATTTAATTTGATTCACAACTAATATCTAATTTCTACTCAATTTTTTCATATTGCAGATGAATAATAGAGGCAAGTATGGGAATGCATAGAATGATGAAATTATTATCCATCCATCATATGATAAAATTGAGTAGAGATTAGATATTAGTTGTGAATCAAATTAAATTTGCCTCAATATCGGCGATGTTATCGCTAGCAATAATTGCATAACTTTATGATTTCTGGGTAGAAGCGCAAATCTCATAAATTCTGCGAGCATTATCGCAATAATCTTATGGTCTTATTATGCCTTCTTAATTAAAGGTATTATTTTGCCACATATTTTCTTTCTGCGACAAAACCGCAGGACGTCTTTACATTTGCATGTCGCAGGGTAAATACAGTAAAAGGAGCAGAATCATTCGTAATAGAAGTTGGGGCTAAAGAAAAGAATTTGTTTTGTAATTCCATTGTACATTCACACGGAACTATAGAGAATTTACATGATAATGTTCTAAGAAGAGTCTTCGCGAGAGACACATATGGAGGAGATAAAATGAATATCGCGAGAGCCTCGCCATTAGAATAATGGCAGAAACAAATTATATCTTTCACTGCACAAGAAGTACCAGAACCAGGCGAGAAGAATGATAACCCATTGGTGATAAGATTAGAGATAAATCCAAAGCAAATAGAAGAAGAAGATGAAGAAAATGGTGATGAAAATGAAGATTCTTGGGCCATCAATAGAGTTCTAATAGACACAGGCATCTCAGTTGACATACTATTTTATCATACATATAAGACCATGGGTGGAAGAGTCGAAGATCTAATTCCCTCAACATATAAAATCTATGGTTTTAATGGTACTGCCAATAAACCCAAAGGGGAAATTGAAATGCGGATTCCATTGAAAGGGATAACTTCCAATATCTTGTTCTGTGTTGTTGACATTGAATCACCTTACAATGCCATGATTGGTAGACCTTGGCTACATGGGATATTAGGTGTAGCATCTACTTTCCACCAGTGTGTTAAATTTCCTCATCCTAATGGTGTTGGAGTTATTAAGGGAGATTGGGGAGAAAGAAAGAAATGTTATGAGATTGATATAAAATCTTGCAAAGAAAGAGCTGAGAACAAGAGCAATTGGAAGTACAACATCAAGCAAAAACAGAGATGTGAAAGATTGATGATTGATTCAATAGATCATCGATAGGGAGATGATAACGAGCAGCTCGCAGATAAAGAAAAAACAGCAAAACGTAACAGAAAAGCAGAACCAGAAGATAGTAAGTAGAAAGGTAAAATGATGAAATTTAAAGAAGCTTACGCAAAATTTGTTTGAAGAAAATGCAATTGAAAAGAGTACTATGTTTGAAAGAATTGCAATAATCTTTCTACTTAATATAAATATGCGTTTATACTCTGTTATTATAATTATAAATGCAATAAGAAAGAAAATCAAAGAAATGAAATTTTTCAGAGTTACAATACTCGCGAGAAACACGAATAAAATTTCGCAGAGATTAATAGAATGGGACGAACATTTATTGCATTCACCTTCTTCTATAAATACTTCTTTCATTCTTTTCTTTTCCTCTTTTACTTTCTTCTTCTTTCTCTCCGTAATTTCTCTGCAAGTTTACTGTTCTTCCGTAAATTGCGCGTTTGTTTTCACTGTGATTCTTTCCTTATTTTCCAACCTTCTTTTTCATTCCCATACTTGAAAATGGTTGCCGATGGTGCTAAAAATTTGATTGCTTTTAGAGAGATGCAAGAAAAACTCAAAAGCAAAGGTTTCACTTTGTCTTCAATTCCAAATCAGACCCCTAAATCCGAAATTTCTCTCAGATTATTCACTGATTATCAATGCTCTCGCGAGAAAATCATAGTATTGCTAGGTCAACTTGAAGCTGGTCTTCCCATCCCTCTCTATGATCCAGAACTTCTACTATTCTATGAAATAATTTCTGACGAGAGATTCTCGCGAGCGATATATCAATTGGGTGGAGATTGTATTCGATTGTTGCTTGAATATGCTTCTCGCGGTGCTGACAAAGGATCTCTCTACCCTGAAGCTGCGAAGAATCCTCAATTTAAAGATGTTCCCATTGTCTCTGCAGATTATACTGTGGACAACTTCTTTGAAAATTATAAAATAGTCCCTATGAAGAAGGATAGCAATTGCTGGGGTGTTCGCTTGAAGAAAGAAAAGGTCGCTGATGATAAAGCTCTTATGCTAGATATTGATTGGCATACATCTACTAATCAAGGCCCTCGCCATTCCAGCGATGACAAGTGGTTCATTTTTCCATTATGCCTTGAGGGTCCTTATATTTCTGGTTCTTGTGTATTACCCGCGAATCTTTCAGAATATCAACCTTGGGTTTTCAACTGGCCCGAAAGAACTAAAGAGGTATGTTCTCTCCAATCTTTGGTATAATCATTATTCACTATCTTCCCCACGTTTTTATATTTTCGCTAATTACTTCAATCTTTTCTAGATTGACAGAATGAAACTCAGCTATCAGGCTTTGAGGAAACCCATCACTTTCTTATCTCTTAAATCCTTCACAGATGAAGTAAGAAATATTGTTTTATTAGCTTTAACAATATATTGTAGCCCCTATTTATTATCTTTATTTGTGTTCACAGGAGATTGAAGAACTAGAACCAATAAAACCCGCGAGAACTAAGGAGAAATCTTTAAAGGATAAATCTATTGTTCCTCCCAAAGGGAAGTCTTCTGCCCCTCGCGGTGAAGAATCTGGCGATCCTCCTTTGAAGAAAAGGAAAACTCGGCCTTCTTCTTCTTCAACTCCTCAACTCATTCCAGAAAATCCAAGTGTTGATTTGGATACAGACAATAATGATGAGGATTTCAATGATAACAACTTCCTTTCTATAAAGAATTCTTCTGATTCTGATTCTGATTCTTCGATGGCTCATTTATCCAAATTTTTTGGCAAGAATATGTTTGGTATCCCAAATGAGTATGGAGATGAAGCTATTAATGAAATATCCCAGTCCCTCGCCAAAGTCTGCGATGCTCCCATACTAGCTGATAGTGATACCCTTCGTGGGGTTTCAAGATCGCTGACTCCAAGTCTCTTAAATTCACTTGGCAGCCTGGTATGTTTCTACTTGTTCATCCTTTTTTATGTATCTACTGATATTTTTGTCAGAAATTGATTTATATAGTTCTATCGCAGGTTGGAAGAGCCGCTTTTGTTGTTGCTTATGATTTAGATAATAGGCGTATCACTTATGAAAAGAAAACTGCTAATCTTCTTCAAGATAAAGAAAAACTAGAAGTTGAAGTTGTTGAGCTTCGCAGGAAAAATAAGAAGCTAGAGACTGAAGCTTCAGTTGACAAGCAAAAAATCTCTGATCTTGATAAAGCTAATCAACAACTCTATGGTATGATTTATTTCTTTTCTCTTTTAATTCTTCTTGTAGGTACTGAATATCACAAGGCATTAACTTAGGAACATCGTGACAAATATAAGAGGAAAGAGTTACAAAACAATACGAAGATAGAAGAAGCACGGGGAAGTATGAAGATTTGCGAAGATAGAATAATCTTGCGAAAATGAATTGCGATACTTTGAAATTCATATACAGCTGTACAAATTTCACTATAAATAGGAGTTCAAATGTAAAATTCGAGAGGTTCTTTTAGTGAGTGTTAGAAAATATCTTAGGAAAGAGAATAGAGAAAGTTGTAACTATTCTAGTTCCATTTAGATACTTTTATGTAATCAATTGAGAGAATTAATAAAAAAGTTGTCATTCAACATTAAGAACTTCTCAAGTTTTACTAATTCTACTGAGGGTGTAGTTATAGGTTATGTTGCAACTACATAATTGGCGCTAGAAACAGGGACTTGAGGATTGTGATAGCCAAAATTTGAAGGAATTGTGGAAAATTTGAAGATCAAATGGAGTTAGTAGATGGAGATTGCAAAAAAGAAGAATGTAATATGATCACAAGGACAATGATTGATGAATTTCATAATAACATGAAGGGAAAGATATACAAGCAAGATTGTAGAGGAAGAAAGATCATGGAGAAGGAGAAAATAACAACTTTAGAAGAATGGGAAAAACAGAAAATCACATTTTCAGTAGCAGAAATTCCAAATGAAGACTTGAACCACACTTCACCATTGGTGATCACAGTTCCAGTCATGCGAGAAGAGAAGAAAGCTATAGAAAAATGGAAATTAAACCGAATCTTGGTTGATACAGGGAGTTCTGTTAATATCATATTATATCATGAACTTAAAGGGATGGGAATTAAAGATGAAGAAATCACAAATTCAAAATGTCTCATTCATGGATTAGGAAAATCTACAACAAAATCTAAGGGGGAAATAGCACTGCGAATATTGCTAGGAGAAATCGAAACACATATAGTCTTATGTGTGATAGATATGGAATCTCCATATAATATGCTGATAGGAAGGTCGTGGATTCATGCGATCAAAGCTGTTGCTTCAACATTACATCAGAAAATAAAATTTCCTACACCAAATGGAATACAGGAAATAAAAGGAGATCTTGATAGGGAAAAATTTTGTTATCAAATTGAAGTAAAACAGTGTGGGGGAAGAGAAAGAAAGAACCAGTTTCGTAGAAAACTTGCGAAGGAGGTAAAAAAGGAAGAAGAATTTAGAGTGTATACAATAAGAGTAAAGGAAGGGAGAGGAATACCAAGTGAGATTTCATAAAAAGAAGGGGAACCAGCAAAAATAATCAAAGAACCAACACCTATGGGGGAGCAAAGTCCAAGCTATGTTGCAGCTGAACCAACTAAAGAAGTAAATATTGGAAGTAAAGAGGAGCCTTTATTCTTGCGAATTGGAACTAAGATGGATGAAGAAGAAGAAAAGAGAACTATTGATCTCTTACGATAATATAAAGATATATTCGCTGGAAGTGTAGATGAGATACCAGGAATTGATCCATCAGTGGCGTGTCATAGATTGGACATTGATAAAAACGTAAGACCATTCAAACAGAGAATAAGGAAGATATCACAAAGTTATCATGCACAGATAGAAGAAGAATTACAAAAGATGTTGGATGCAGGAATCATAAGGGAATCAAAATACCCAGAATGGATTGCGAATATGGTCATTGTTCCGAAAAACAATAAAGGGATAAGAATTTGTATAGATTTCACTGATCTAAAGAAAGCCTGCCCCAAAGATAGCTTTCCATTACCAGACATACCACAAATGGTGGAATCAGCTGCAGGACATGATATAGTCACTTCACTTGATGGATATAAAGGGTATAATCAAATATCACTCGCAGAGGAAGATCAAGAACATACTGCCTTTTTTTCTCCAAGAGGTTTGTATTGTTATGTGAAGATGCCATTTGGTTTGCGAAATACAGGCGCTACATATCAACGAATGGTTGAAAAAGTGTTCGCAAAGTGGATACATAAAACTTTGGAAGTATATGTAGATGATATGTTGATAAAAATCAAAGAAGCCAAAGATCATGTGCAAGATTTGAAGGAAATATTTGAACAAATGAGAAAGTTCAACATCAAATTAAATCCTGAGAAATGTATAGTTGGAGTTGCATCTGGAAAATTCTTGGGATATATAGTATCAAAGGAGGGAATACAAGTTGATCCAGAAAAGTTACAAGCAATTCGTGACATGCCAACACCTGCAACAGTAAAGGAAGTACAAAAGCTAAATGGACTCTTGGCTTCACTCGGAAGATTTATTTCGCGAATATCAGATAAGTGCAAATATTTTTTCAACATACTTAAGAAGGGAGCAAAATTAAAGTGGACTGATGAATGTGAAAAATCTTTTCAAGGAATCAAAGAATATCTCACAAATACATCCATATTACAGAAACCAGAGAAAAACGAAGAATTATTGGTATACCTCGCAACAACTCCATATGCTCTAAGTGCAGTTCTGTTGCGAACAGACGCAGGAATAGAAAGGCCCATTTACTACATCAGTAAAACTTTTAACGCAGCAGAGAGAAATTATTCTAAAATGGAGAAGTTAATCTTAGCCCTGGTTTATGCATCATTCAAGTTACGAATATACTTCCAAGCACATGTGATAAAAGTGGTAACCAAGGTTCCAATTGAATCAGTTATGAAGAACACCAAAAGGTCAGGGAGAATAGAAAGGTGGAATGCACAAGTAAACCATTACAAGATAAAATACGAAGTATTATCATCGCAAAAGTCACAAGTTGTCGCAGATTTCTTGACATAATTTCCTTTGGAAGAAGATGAAGCAGTAGAAGAAATGATGGATGTTGAAGAAGAGTTTGGGAATCCAAAAGACTTGTTAACAGAACCAAATAGATGGGAAATTTTAGTAGACGGATCATACAACAGTGAGGGGAATGGAATTGGAGTTGTGTTGATCTCACCATAAGGAGAAAGAACAACATTCTCATTCAGACTAGAATTTGCATCCACGAACAATGAAACAGAGTACGAAGCTGTAGTGCACGCATTGAATATCGCAATATAAAAGAAGCTTGAAAGTATAAGGATAACAAGTGATTCGTAGCTGGTAATTTGTCAAATTAAAGGGTAATATACCACAAATGAGTATTCCTTGAAGAAATACAAGAAACTTGTTGCTGAATTATCTGCGAAGATACCAAAATTAAAGTGGAGGCATATAACAAGGAAATACAATCGGCTCGCAGATGCTTTTGCATTCATTCCAAGTATGATGACAAATCCTAATACAAGAAGTATCAAAATTCAGACGATTCAACACCCATCGATAAACAAAGAAAAAGAAATTGAGGAGGTAGTTGCGATGGAAGTAGAAAGAGAATTACCAAATAACATCGCAGATTGGAGAAAATAAATTCATGCATATCTCGCAACAGGAGAAGTATCCAGGAACAGACTAGAAGCACATAAATTAAAGAGTCGTGCAACAAACTATGAGCTACGAGAATGAATTTTATACATAAAATCTTTCAGTGGACCACCTCTCAGGTGCTTAACTCGTGAAGAAGGAGAAAAGATATTTAAGATGTTACATGGAGGAGAAGCTGGCAATCATAGTGTGGGGAGATCTCTAGCGTACAGAGCAAAGATACAAGGATATTATTGGCCTTATATGCATACAGACGCAAAAATTTTCGTACGAAGATGCAAGGAATGTCAACGACATGGTAAAAGAATTCATGCACCAGGGGCAACATTAACTTCTTCAACAAGCTGCTGGCCTTTTGGGAAATGGGGGTTGGATATTATTGGACCATTTCTCACCGGATCCTGACAAAGGCGATATTTGATAGTCGCAAATGATTATTTCACGAAGCTTGCAGAAGTAAAAGCAAGACAAAGATATTCGTGATAAAGATGTTTTTACATTCATATTGGAGAACATCATTTGCAGATACGGAGTTCCAGCACAGTTAGTATCTGATAATGGAAAACAATTTGAAGGGAAGAATATAGAGATGTTACTAAGTGCTTTTAGGATAAAATGTGGGAAATCAACTCTGTTATATCCACAAGCTAATGGACAGGCAGAGGCAACAAATAAAACAATTGTAGATACAATCAAAAAGAAATTAGAAGGACATCTCAAAGGGTGGTGCGAGCAAGTACCTAGTGCAGTCTGGGCATACAATATAACTAGAAGAGAGGCAACTGGAATGTCTCCTTATTGCTTAACATATGGAGTAGAAGCAGTATTACCAACAAAGGTTGTAATTCCGACAACAAAGAAAGAAGCTTGGGAAAGAAATTTAAGTGCAGGGGTAATATTAAGTGAACTGGATGATTTGGAAGAAAAAAGAGAAAAGGTGTTGCATCACATGAAGATTTATCAGGAACGATTAGCTCGAGAATACAACAAGAGAGTCATTGAACGTGAATATCAACCAGGTGATTTGGTTATGTGAGAAACACCTCCGTATCAGAAAGAAAATGGAGGAAAATTAGCACCAAAATGGGATGGACCATATGTTATCAAAGAGGTTGTGGGAAGCGGAGCTTATCGGCTGATGGATCCATAAGGGAGAGACATGGGTTTGAGACTTGGTAGACCTTGGAATAGACTGTATTTGAAAAGGTATTATCCATAAAACTCATGATAAATTTTACGAATATTGTTTGCTCGCAGGAAATTTGCAAAAGTTACGAATTTCAAAAATTTTATTGTGATTAACTTTCATTAAATAAAGATGCACACATTAACTTGCGAAGAAAAGACCGCAATCTGTGATCATCTTTCAAAAAAGAAAGAAAGCCGCAGAAATATTACACATGCAAACCTTTGCGGCGTACAACCTAGTTCGCGAAGCAACATTTCGTAAGAGGCAAAGTCCTAAAGTACGTCATTTAAGGGGGTACCTATAAGCATGGCTCAGGGACACCGGAACACCACCAAGGCACCTGAGTACATGGAACTTTACGGGGTACAACCCAATAACGGGGTACCTATCCGGGTTAGACACCTTGGATTCTCACCTAATCTTGCGACATTACGCAATACTATGCGGTGTAACATGATTTAGGTTGGGCGACTAAGGCATACTGTCTTTCCCAAGAAGTGCATAAAACGATCAAGGCGCCGAGGTACACGGTTGAGTCAAGAGTGCCGGGTGGGCTTGAAGCACATCTGCCATTTTTGACAAGTCTTGGCAAATGATGCACTTGGCCCAAAGATACCCCATAGGGTGCAACCTCGTAACTATAAGCCCTATAGGCAAAAAGGATAAGAGGTTGCGATCAAAAGATGGTTGTTTGCAGAACCGTATGGGAAGAGCTAACCTTGTATGGTCGATGTACGCTTCCTTGAAGGGGCAACCAAGGGGAAGATAAAGGGCATCACCCTCCATTAGGGAGCTGATACGTGCTATAAGACGCAAATGTCACGAGGCTTTTTGTTTGCAAAAACATAAAGGCTTGTCATATTTGTGCAACAACTGAATTTCTGCGAGCATTCTAAAAAAAAAAAAAAAAAAGGGAGAAATAAAAAGAGAACTCGCGGAACATAACAAAGAAGTTAAGATGAGATCAATGGGTTATTACATGAAAGTGTAAAAACGTCCTGCGATTTCATCGCAAGACGACAATGTCACGAGATTGTATATTCGCAAGAATGTTCAAGCTTGTCATATTATCGCAAATACAAAAATATTATCACAAAAGAGGTGGCAAAATAAGACCTTTACTTAGGAAGGCATGATAAGACCACATCAATTAATGAAAATTATTACATCAATATCATTGGAGAATTTTTACAAGAATATATATATCATGAAGTTCTGACAAAGAATGCAGCTCCGTCAATATCATTGAAGAATTTTTACAAGAATATAAATCATGAAGTTCTAAAAAAGAAGACAGCCCTATTGAATAATTTTCAAGAAGACATAACAAAAGATGCGATTTTGCTCGCAATCAAAAACAGATAGTGAAGAATTCATTAAATTTTACGAGAATTACATACTTCTTATACTTCTTCATATACTGAATATTTCTTCACAACTTGAATACTTCTTATAATTCTTCAAGAACGTCCCATATTTATTATACTTCTTAAATGGATACTTTATTTTGCGAAGGTTAAAGTACTTATTATACTTCTTCATAAATTGAGTAATTCTTCATAGATTGAATAATTCTTATACTTCTTCATACATTGGATAATTCTTTACGGATTGAATACTTCTAATACTTCTTCAAAGATATTTTATACTTCTTATATTTCTTAAGGATATTTCATAAGAATCTATTCTTATATTTCAAAGGGAGGATTTCTTATTCACAATCGCAACAAACAGAAGCTTCGTAGGTTAAATTGGAGTAGATATTATAAAACTTCCAACAATGTTTAATCATCTGAAGAGCAATAATAGGGGGAAAAGGAGATACTAAGCTAAGTCTTTAAGTTATATTATTTCTCTTCATATGATCAAATGATGCAAAGAAGGAAAGCATTCAATTTAAGAAAGGCCAAATCATCTTCGCAAAATATCAAATGTACTTCTTAAAAGAACAAAAAACAGTGGGCAGAATTGTTTGCAAAAAGAGAACCAACAGTAGCTAAGAGAAAAAATTCAAAAGAAAGGAAAATAAGAGAATCAATGATAATTTGAGAAAGAATATTATTATGCTTCATCAACACTCTGTGCTGGGTCTTTAAGATGAGCAGGGTCATTAGCAGCATTCGACTTTTGCGATCATCCTTTGTAGAGTCCGCAACAGGAACATCTCTTTGAGGAACAAATTCCTTTTCACCATCAAATCCTTCATCATCACTCTCATAATCAAAATCACTATCAGGATCACGAACAACTTCATCATCAGATATTTCCAGAGGAGTAATCTTCACATGAGGCAAGGATCTTGATAAGAGAATGTTATTCACAAAGACTTGAGCTTTCAGATGACTTTCACGAAGTATAGCTTTCTGATGGTTGGTATCTTCGATATCTTTGGAATAAGCAAGATAGTTGAATCTCCGAGTAGCACGATCACCAGAGTTGATTAAGAGAGTAGAAAGTAAAGCATTTTTCTTATGAAGCTCAGAACAGTAGGCTTCTAATACAGCCTTAGCATTGCGAAGGTTGTTCTCAAATTCTGCGAGTAAAACAAAATTTAAAGAGTCAAATTTGCGAATATAACAAAATTTAAAGATACATCAGAGGCAGACAAATTTTAATGACTACCTTCTCTTTGAGAAATAAGAGATTAAGCTAAACATAGACAACAATTCTTCATCTGATCCATCGCATTATCAAAACCATCACCAACTAATCCTTTAAGTCTAGATTGAAGCTTCTGATCTTTAGAAAGAAGAAAATTTGTATCCTTCGCAAGTTTGGTATTAAGACTTTTAGTTCAGAATAATCTTCTTCAAGTTGATTCTTCTTAATACTTAAGATTATATTCTTATTAATAAGGGACTTCTTCTCAACGGCAAAAGAACTTCTCTCTGCATCTGAAGACTTCTTTAATTCCTCAAGTTCACCTTTTAACAAAGAAAGAATATTTTCTTGATCGCAACATTTATTCTGAAGAGTATCTAATTTTTGCGAAGAAACGATCATTGTATTCAAATACGAGCATTTCTCTTCTGATAAGGTTTTGTTCTCTTTTAATAAGGTTTCTACTCTCAAGCTGGCTTTAGTTAAAGAAGAAGTAAGTTGAGATATGTTATCATTCAAAAACTTTCGGTCGTAAATCAGTTGAGTATTCTCTTGAAAAAGGGCATCAAAATTATCAAGGGCACACGAATAAAGATTAGATAAATGGGAGAATTGGTTCAAGAGGCTTTCATGCTTGGCTTGATATTCTGTTGCATCTGATTCATGGCGAAGTACCAATCTTCTACATTTTTGGATGGATTCTATAAAGGGGAATGGGTTTTAATGGGTATTTCAAACATATGAAGAACAAAAGTAAACAAAAGGGGAAAATATGAAGATAGTAATCATACCTTTCAATTCATCATTCCTTTTGCGAAGGATCGCACAATCAAGAGAATCATTATGAAGCTGATAATTATCTTTGCGAAGATTCTCACATTATGCTCTTGAAGACTTCAGAGATTGGCGAAGTAATTCAACTTCTTTTTCCAAGGATTTGTGTGAAGTAGAAATATCAGGATTGATGAAACTATTTAGTGCTTCGCAAAACTCATATTGCGAACGAACATTAGTAGACTTCGCAGTATTATTCAAAACCTCAAATAACATTCGAAAAGTTGAGTAAATTCCATCTCGAATTTCTTGAGGAAGAGGAGAAGAATTTGAAGGAATAAGAGCAAGTTGTAAATTGTCTGGAGCAATAGCACTCAAAGGATTAGGAGTCAAGATAGGCCTTTCAAGAGAAGATGTTGAAGAAGTATTTTGCGAGGGTTGATCTTGAAGAAGTGTTGATAAATTGAAATTGGTGGGAGATTGAAAATTGGGTAATGGAGTAGAGGCAGGAGTTTGCGAAGAAGTATTTTCACGAGGAGGAGAGGGAAATTCCTTATCCATCTCAGGAAGGAAGTCATCAATTGAAATTATTGGTGTAGGTTTAATCACTCGAGATCTCTTGTTGGGATTGGGTTTTTTACCAGCCTACGAATCAAAATGTAGATTAAAAACTGAGGCAACAATATATTGTTCAAAAAAAGAAGACAGAGTATTTTAACTACCTTTTGATTCTCGGATTTTCTTCTACGAAGATTAGGGCTTGAATTTCTGGGTGGAGATTTCACCTGCGGAATAGTTTTGCTGAAATAAACCAAAATCAAACAATAAATTATACAGAAATCAAAGAGGAAAACAAGTGAAAAACGTGAAGATAGAAGAAAATTACCTTGGAGAACTCATGATGATATGAACAGGAGGGGAAAATGGTAACGGAGAGTGTGATAAGAAGACAAAATTGCAGAAGTAAAAAGAGAAAATAAGAAGAAGAAAAGGAAGAGAGTATAAAAGAGTTTATATAAGGGAATAACTAGAAAAGGACGGTTACAAAAGACGTGTCTAAATTCTAAAAGACTAAGTAACGGTTATGTTCTCACTATCATTTCTTCTTCGCAGAATTGACATGAGAAGAGGCAAGATGTAGGTACTGAATATCACAAGGCATTAACTTACGAACATCGTGACAAATATAAGAGGAAAGAGTTACAAAAGAATACGAAGATAGAAGAAGCACGGGGAAGTATGAAGATTTGCGAAGATAGAATAATCTTGCGAAAATGAATTGCGATACTTCGCAATTCATATACAGCTATACAAATTTCACTATAAATAGGAGTTCAAATGTAAAATTCGAGAGGTTCTTTTAGTGAGTGTTAGAAAATATCTTAGGAAAGAGAATAGAGAAAGTTGTAAATATTCTAGTTCCATTTAGATACTTTTATGTAATCAATTGAGAGAATTAATAAAAAAGTTGTCATTCAACATCAATAACTTCTCAAGTTTTACTAATTCTACTAAGGGTGTAGTTGTAGGTTATGTTGCAACTACACTTCTCACTCTATCGCATCTTATTCAAGCAACCATTTTTGCAGATATTTATGGTCTTACTGACGAGGCTACATTCTTCCAATCCTTCCCTGAACCTGTAGATGATAATACCCTTCTTGCTTTCCTTAATAGTTCTTTAAGTAACTTCCTAGACGATAGGATTAGATCTCTCTCAATTGATGAACTTAAATCCAAACTTAATCTCTTAAAAATTGAACATAGATTCAATTTAAATTTAACCAACAAGTTTAAGAACCTTTATCTTAGTTCAAAGGAAGAAGTGAATAGATTAAGAAAAAGGAATAGTGATCTTATTGATGAGAATGATCTTTCTGTTAAAAACGGATCCAAGACCCTAGCAAACTTTCATAAAACTCTTCTTAATGTTCAAACGAAAATAGATAAACTTATCCGTGAGAATGAAGATCTTCTTGCGAGGGAAACTCAAGTTCGATCTCGTCTCCTTATTAATAGCGATGATGAGTTTGCTTGGGATGCGAAGATTCTTGATATCGCCAGAACTAATTTAGGTGTAGATGTTAGTCTTCATGATGATCAAGCGGTTTTAATTAAAGACATGATTTCTGAAAGAGAAGGTTATCACTCTTATGATTTCCCTGAATTATTTCCTAATTGAATCATCCTTATATGTATTAACTTTGTTATCATTTTCTCGCAGCATCCGAAAAGAACTATCGTAAAAGATTTGATGAGTTAGAAGAAGAGAAAATCCAACTCGCTGGAAATATATCTTCTCGCAATGAAAAGTATTCTAGATTGAAGGAAAAATTGAAAATCTCATCTTCAAATTTTAGTAATGCCCTTCTCCGTGTTCGTAATGACGCTGTTAAACTAGTCTGTGATGATCATGGTATTCCTCATTCTACATACCCCGATCTTGCAAAGGAAATTCCAGCTGATTCCCCAAATTTAGTTATCTCTGATAGCGAAGCTGAGGATTCTAGTGAAGATGATAATGATGAAGAACTATCTGGCGAGGAATAGAAATCTGACGTAGATAGAGATAATAATGATAATGATGAAGAAGACAAATCTGGTAATGAAGAGAAATCTGAAAAAGAAAAGAGCTCTGATGAATATGGTGATGGATCTACTTAGTCTTGTTTCTTCTCTTTTTCTTCGTTGTAAATTTTGTACATTTATTTTTTGCTTCTCGTAACATCACTGCGAGCTTCTCCAACTTGATGTGTAAACTTCTTTTGCTTTTATCTGTATGAATTAGAAAACAATTCTTTTTCTGCAACATAATCAATCAATCATAATTATTATCCTTTAATTATTTGTATAAATGTATCATCTATGCAATTTTATCATATGATGGATGGATAATAATTTCATCATTCTATCCATTCCCATACTTGCCTCTATTATTCATCTGCAATATGAAAAATCTTCAACAAATACTTATAATAATTCTTAATAGAAGATCATATGGGAAAATCTTACATACGATAAATGAATTCTTATTTAAGTAGAAACGTATATTTATAGTAAGTGATGACTCCATGAAAGCAGTAGCAGATGAATCTTCAAGAGGAGAAAGTTGCAGACGATGAGAACTTACGGAGAGCGTAAAGATGAGTAAGATGGAGAAGTAAAATAAGAAAATTATCTCTCTACTAGATCTCTCCTTAAATAGACAAAATAATGGTGACCGGATGACAATAAACGTGCCGGTGAGTAGAGGAGTATTTGACACATGTAGGAGGTTATACTTAATTCACAGAATCTTGTCGGAAGAATAATATGGAAAGATGAACAGCTGCGGCATTATATAGTACAAATTCTCATGACATTCTCCCCTTCACGGAGAAGACATGAGAAGAGGCAAGATGTAGGATCAGAATATCGCAACAACAACACACTTGCGAAGTATTCATTAGCAACATTGCGAAGCCATTGCAGAGTGATTTCATAAATGACATAACAGATGATGACAGCGTAAACATGAGAAAAGTGTGATGATCTAGCGAAATTTAGGATGTTTGCGAATTTCTATATTTGTAAGCTTGCGAAATACCGCAAGTCGGATCCGAAAATAAAGGATAGATTAGCTGTCATCCACTATGTAATACCCTATATAAAGAGGTGAACAGGCTTAAAGAAGGGAGAAATAATTTTTGAGTGTTGAGAAAGTTTTGAGGAGAGAGAAAGTCCAAAACAGAGTTGTATTTTGATTCCACTTCCATCTTGTAACATTTCTAGATTCAATTAATAAAAAGTGTCGTTATTAATCTTAAGAAATGTGTTGATTGTGATGAATTCTTATGAGGTATGTGTTGTAGGATTTCCTGCAACTACAACTGTATATTTTAATTTCATATACAATATTTTCTTTGAGTGTGATTGAGTGTGTGTGATATACGTTGTGTGATTTTCCCGTGGAGAGTGTCTGTGATTCCCCGCGACTCTTAGCTAAGTTAAGTAAGGAGGTAAGTCATCCGTCGGCAATATTATTTTAGTAGGGCATTACGCCATCCGTTTTGATATTATTATAACTATTTCATTTAGTAGGGCGGTAAGTCATCATTTTTAATATTGTTGCTTATTAAGATAATATGGCGATAAGTCATTCGTCGACAATAGTATCTAGTAGGGAGGCACGTCATCCGTTTTGATATTATATACTAGTAAGACCACATTTGCGATGCACATGCTTGATTTTGATTACTTTAACAACACCAAATTTGATGGTGATGAAAAAAAAATATTAATAAATTTTTTTAATATTCTTATTTATACTCATTACGTAGATAATTCAAAGAGCTTTCCGAATATACTAATTTTGCAAAAATCCGGTATGTATTTTAAAATATATTAAGTTTTAAAAAATTTAGATCTAATTTTAAAACAATGACATTCTTGTAAATATGTAATCATTAGTTTAATATACATTCTTACCCTTGAATATATGTATAGTAATGATTGATATTTAAGGTCATATTAGTAATGTCAAGGTGACACCAACTATTTTTTTTTAAGACCAAAAAAAGGCTTCACCAAAAGGGGGTCTTTTCTTTATTATAGTATAAGATACTATTTTATTTATGGGAAAATCAGTCGTGTGGATATTATGCTTGATTGTCTAACAATCTGATCTTGATGGTGATATTCTGAATCATGATTTGGGTAGAGCACTTCATGTGGATGATTTTATTGTTATTTATCAGGGTTGTTCTTACGTCGTCTTCTCCAATGATTTTGGCGAGGTTAGGATAACACTTGCTTCTTGATGCATAAATTGTTGAATGCTTTAATTCATTATTCTTTCTTTAAATTATTGTTATTATTTTAGAACAGTGAAGCACGTTAGTGATTACGTGGGAGTTATATGTTTCCATTAGGCACCCCTTTCGGGATGATGTGCTCACTCGTTCTCACTACTATGTTTTTCAGTTACCAGAAGAGATGGTGCGCTTGAAGATATTCGTTTCCTTAGTTTAAAGCTTTAGCTAATTAAGAACGTTTCACATCTTATCTTGTGTGTGTGTGTGTGTGTGTGTGTGTGTGTGTGTGTGTGTGTGTGTGTGTGTGTGTGTGTGTGTGTGTGTGTGTGTGTGTGTGTGTGTGTAAAATAACACATTAATATATTTATATAACTTGAGAGGCTATTTTTAAAAATGTATCCCAGGGTTTAGGATTTTTCTTTGATATGAATTATGTAGTATGATTCTCAAACTCGATAATTCTAGATTTGATGATTCAATTAGATTTTAATCCTGTTAGCTAAGTAGGTTTAGTATTTGGGGCGTCACATATAGGTACAAGCATCTCCTACAATTCCACATCCTCTCTCCCCACAAAGATATTATGTTTAAGCAAAAGTTCAAAAGAACTCTCCCAGTTGATGTTATTCTCGAAAGAACAACATGAATGACCTTGAATCTAATGACAAAAGAAAGATTTTCTTAGACATTAACAAATGTACTCGTCAGTCAAGAACAAAGTAGATTTGTGATAGACGCATTTATGTGTCTATTTTGATCTCGATTATCTTATTTTGTTAGTACCCATTTTAGTATTTATTTGATTATTTTATATCTTTGTTGGTGGTTTTGGAGAGATAAGCTTTTGCAGAGAAATTGGTTCGAAAAATGGCATTTGAACCTCCGGAGAAAGGCACCCCAGATTTATGCTAAAAGCACCCAGAGGAGTTGATAAAGGTACCCTGAGAAAAGTACAAAGACACCCAAGTTTGGTTATTCTCACCTCATGATATATGTTATTTACACCTCCCAAATGGATAAGGGGCAACCCCAATGCAACTACTATTGTCACCCTCTCAGCGGAGAAGGGGCACCATCTTCTACATTTGAAACCTAAAATTTGGCGAGAAATTTTCTTTCATTATGCGAATTTTTCAGAGCATATTTGGACAAGATTTCTTGAGACTAAATTATGGAGTTGGATTAAATTAGGAAGGTTAGGGATAAAAAAAGGCTTAATATGGGTATTTGGATCGAGTAGATTGGGCTATATTATTGTTTTTGGAAAAAACAAGGGAAGATAAATACTCGGGTCTCTGTTGATTATTTTGGGAAGATTCTGAAGAGTTTAAAGCAAGATTGAATTCTTTCCAAAACATTAGGGACATGTACGTGCACTGGAGTTTAAAAATAGGAATAAAAAAAATACTCGGATTCGTTAAGGACAACACTAAGTGATGTCCTTAACGACTATTAAGGACAACACTAACCTATCTAAATGGATGGAAGCATCTTGGTTGTTGGAGTTGAGGAACCCAAAAATAGAGTTTATTTATAAAAGCACAGAGCTCAGGAGTTAGAAATAACATGGTAGTTTCACCGTATCTCGGAGTCGTCACCATATCACTTTCTGTTTTTATTTTATTTTTTTGAAAAATTATATGTTTCTCTAAGTGATTAGGTGGGGCACACACATCGAATTGTTACCACCGCTGGGATGAAGTAGAGTGATTGAGTTACTAAAAAAAAAGACCAGACCAAACGGAATAAATTTTAAAAAATAAAAAATAAAATAACACTTGGATAGCATTATGTGTGTGCTCTCCCTTTATATGTCGCCTAAATAAGCGTGGAACGCAGGATCCACGAGAATTACCATGTAATCTCCTGACAAGAAGCATGCGCATGGATCCACTAGATTTAATCATGCTGTTAGTTACAAAAAAAATGTTAATGTTCAGTGAATAAATCGACCGCCGGTTCCCTTGTATATGCCAACTGAGTTGATCTAGAATTAGGATTATCGACCACTAGTTCCATTGTATATGCTAGTTGTGTTGATATTTGTTCAGACATGTAACTCAATCTGTTAGGATTCTTAGGTTCGTTCTGGAAGTGGCCTTCAGACAAATATGGGAAACACCGTTCGCTTTAGTTAACAGCATTGAAAACCATCTATTATCTCCATATCCATCTTCTTAATCTATTCACATGTGATTTTAGTTTGTTGACTCCAGATATTGATATCCATATTGAGACTATTTGAGTATAGCTCTGTCACTCACATCGGGGTACTTCCTCCTGTAGTCAGTGAGAGTATGCCAACCAAGGATATTCTTTAGTGCCGCTCCAAGGTTCTGCATAGATAGCTAAGGTTTGGAGTAAAGGTTTTGTGGGTATATCTCTAGTAAACACTCTCGAGACTATAACTCGGCCACTAGGGCCACCTAGGGGTTTAAAGGCTTGTTGCACACGTTAAGTGAAACCGCGATGCCTGCGACAGTGAGTTAGGATATTATTTTGTAGATATGATTTGCTCAGGACTAGCAAATAATAAGTTTGGTGTATTTGATAGACGCATTTATGTAACTATTTTGATCTCGATTATCTATTTTGTTAGTACTCATTTTTGTATTTATTTGATTTTTATGTCTTTGTAGGTGTTTTTGGAGAAATAAGCTTTTAAAGAGAAATTGGTTCGAAAAGTGGCATTTGAACCTCCGGAGAAAGGCACCCCAGTTTTATGCTAAAGGCACCCGGAGGAGTTGATAAAGGTACCCTGAGAAAAGTACAAAGCCACCCGAGTTTGGTTATTCACACCCCAGGACATGTGTTATTTACACCTTTCAAATGGATAAGGGGCAACCCTGGTGCAACTACTATTGGCACCCTCTCAGTGGATAAGGGGCATCATCTTCTACATTTGAAACCTGAAATTTGGCGGAAAATTTTCTTTTCTTCTGAGGATTTTTCAAAGCAGATTTGGATGAGATTTCTTGAGACTCATTTACGGGGTTAGATTAAATTAGGCCTGTTACGGATAAACATGCTTAGTATGGGTATTTGGATCGAGTAAATTGGGATATATTATTATTTCTGGAGAAAACAAGGGAAGATAAATACTCGTGTGTCTGTTGATTATTTTAGGAAGATTCTGAAGAGTTTAAAGCAAGATTGAATTCTTACCAAAACATCAGGGATGTGTACGTGCAATGGAGTTTAAAAATAGGAATCAAATCCTTTTATTCTCGGTAGTTAGCGAAAACATGGAAGAATAAGTTATTTACGGTAACAGGGTAAGAGTTTTGGTTATGTGATGACTCAATATGGAAGTTACGTGCGGATGAAATCTCTCAGGAAGCATATATATCTATCAATTTAGAGGATTTTGAAGTTAATCAGACGGATGAGAAGGTGAGAAGAAAAATATTTTCCAAGAATTATTCACGAAGAAAAGAGAGAAGATTTTGGAGAGATGTAATCGGTGGGAGGTACACACACACATATATATATACGGTGGTTCAATTCCCAGGTTTATATATGGTGGTTCAAGTCCCAGGAGGAGCTATCAGGAGTTTGGGGCAGTTTTGGAGCATTAACGATCGCTGCAGGGAAATTCTGCAGCAGCAGTATGAAGAGGGAAAAGAAGTTGCAGACGACAAAACAGAAGTGTCGTTCTCAAGAACAGAGAGTCAGTTATTTAACCACATAAAACAAGTATCGTTGTTCATCTGTAATTGTTGAAGGTCTTAGTGACTAATTTTGACTCTCTGAAAAAAAGGCTTCTGCCACTGTTTCTTGTAACCGTCAATTCTTTCTCAATAAAAACACTTTTTGAGCTTTGGATTGTTATTTTGAGCGAGTGTTTAATATCATGAGCTAAAACCCATCGATGGGACGATGGAGGAAGCCCTTTTTCATCTTTGTGATAATTCTATTAAATTTTTTTATTACTTTTTGCATTAAAATTGAATTTATTTATGATTTCTATTGAAATTGTTATATATTTAGCTTAAGTTGGTGGGTAGCCTGGCAACAAGCTGGGCACCAACACCCTTTTGAATTGCTAAACCTATTCTATTGAATGCTTGTGATTTCAATTGATGGGTCATGCTTAGCTTAATTGTTTTGATGTTCCATGCTTTAGATTTACAGTCATTACTTTCAGAATCTATCTTGGCAAAGAACTAGAGTCAATAAATCTTTATCACATGAGCTATAATTGTATAAAATTGATTTTTGAACCACATGTTTATGAGAATTGGTGGAATCCTGAGTCTCTGTATATCTCAATATCGTTACAATCTTGTATATATATTTTCATTTTTTTTAGTATTTTCGTCTAAATTATAATCTTCACAAGTCCGAGTAAATGACAACTTCCTTACCACTTCTACAAACACATCAATTTGTATCTAATATTTTTCTCTCTTCTCACCAGTTACGAACAAAGAAGTTAAAAATAACGTTCTTAATGTTAGAAGCACTATGATACAATATTTTCGTGAGAAAAATAATCACCATCAAAAACTATTCTCTAGGCCAGTTATGAAAAAAGAGAGCAATTAATGCCATATGACTCAATATAATAATTATAATTTCCCTAGCCATGTACGAATAGAGAGATTAAAGTTCACCGGTTATTCCCTAGCAATTACGCAATCAAGAAGGAAAGAAGATTCCTAGAGAATATCTTACGGAATCCTGCAGCAGTATATTCACAAAAATATAATCGTTGAGAGATCAATATTGAAATTCTCAAAGTAGTTTACTCCTCTTTTGCAAGAGTTAAGATCTTAACCTATGAGAAAATATGAGAAATATGTTATAATCACTAAAATATGATAGCAAAGAACAAATCTCACAAAATAAGCAGTACATATATATAATCCATGAAGATTAGGTATTGCAAGTCATCTTCCAGAATAAAATTTAATCAAATAAACTTCAAACATGCAAGATGAATAGCTAACACATAAAAAAATCTAGTGTTTCTCCTTAAACAATAATAATAAATTCTATAAGGAGTTAACCAGTAAAAAGATCCTTGAAGAATGTTGTATCATTAGTGAACTCATTGTCATCAACATGCGTCGGAACATAATGTTTATAAATAAGAGTGTTATGTCCTTCAAACCCTTGACAAGTGCTTCTTGAATCTCGAAAGATTTCTGTAGAATTTCCTTGAAACCCTGTACTTCCATCTTGATCTTCTTAAGTTCTTCAAGAATATTTGCAAACCTTTGTTGATTGGAGCATGTTCTTCCTTTTTCTCTTAAAGAGAGAATCTTTCTCCTTAGGGCAGGATTTATCTACATCCTTAGTTGTAAAATCAACAACCATCGGTACACAGGTTTTAGCAGAAGAGATCTAGGTCGAAGACTCCATAACTCAAAAAATAAAATTTTGAGTATGTAACTTGTGCAAAAGCACAAATATATAGAACTTCAAAATACTTTTTGTTTTGGAAGAGTTCCAAAAATAATGAGAGATTAAAAAGGAAGATTATCTAAACCGCTAAGTTCTGGAACCAACATAATTTTTTATAAAAGAAATTCGTTTATGAACCAAATAACAAACTAAAAGGTGAAAAATAATTTTACCATTGTGCATGGGATAAGTCTTTACAATATCATTACTTGAAATATAATGTGAAGGGAGTGTTTGCGATAAGTTTCGAGAAAATGGAATCTTTGAATATTCAAATCAAAGTATAGTCTTAGTTTGTCAGTAGTTCCCTTGGATCATGTTCTCGTCCCTTGCTAAGGAGTCAGATATCCAGGGAGAACCAATTATGTTATAAGATTATACTTTCATCAAATCACTTGACTTTTTGAAAATGAAGTGAGAATAAATTTTGAACTTTCAGTTACGTAACCGAGTCAAAAACCAAAATAATTGAAATGGACTAGATTTGTACTGAGCAAAGCTTAACATGAAATATTGTTATTCTATTTTTGTTGTGGAAAGATCTGACAAAGAATTTTAACCTCGAGTATGTAATGAAAAGATGAAAATTTAAGTAATAAAATTCAAGACACAAATTAGGAAGTTTGTCCCAAATCCTTGGAGGTGCATAGTTCTTGTCTCTTTTAAGGGCACATGAGACAAGAGAACACCTTTTCAACACAATTAATATGTATGATGGGTCTTAAAAAAGTCACTACACCAAATCCTTGATTTTGTCACAGAGCATATCTGTTACTAAAAAAATTTGTAACACATATAGGCCGTTAGAGAAACGCTGTGATATTAATTGTTATATTTTTTTGTAACAGTTTTTTCTGTGACAAAATTTGATTACAGTCACATTTATAAACTGTTACAATAATTAATAGTAACAGTTAACCTAATTTTAGAATAGCGACACGTGGCTCATTTGTCACAGTAATTATAACAGATTTAATTATTATTTTATCTTTGCAACAATTAGGTGATGACACGTGTCTTACACCGCCACGTAGTCACCTATTTTGTTTTGCCACGTGTCACTTTTTCTAACAATTAGAATAACACATATAAGTGTTGCATACTTTTTGCAACAAATTCCCTATGAACACCTGTCATCTTTTTGTCACTATTATTGTAGCATTTAAACTGTTACTCTCATTTGTAACAACATTAGGATGCCAACACGTGTTGTTTTTCTTCACAGTTTTGGTCACAGTTAAATCTGTGACAATTCTTTCAATTACAATTAAAAAAATGGATAGTCCAGGTCATTCTCATGGACCTGGCCTTCCAGTTTACAGGCCTTATGCAGGCCTGCACAATTAAACCCGAAACAAACAGGCCTGCAATATAACAACCGAACCTGAAACACATGCCTGCAATACAACAATGGAACCTGAAACACATGCCTGTAAACTATCCGCAATTTACAATTCATACATACACATTTACAAAAAATCATTTTATTCATAATGAACAAAGAAACAAATATGATTGCAAGTAAGAAAACAAACTTCCTAGTAACAAAAAAAAAAGTGTCTGAACAAACTAATAGACACCAACAACCTACTACAGTTCTTGACTGTGAACCGTACTGAATTCCCTACACATATAAACAAAATAACCAAATCAGAATGAGAACAAATGCAGAAACAAATGATCAATTAGCGAACAGCCAATATATGGACATCACAAAGATTTAAGTAAAATAAATAAATTCTAGTATATTTTAGAGATTTGTTTGACTTGAAAAAGCTTAATATTAACAAGATAAAGGCACCTTGCGCCCCTGGAAACATAGGTTACAAAGCTTCACATATATTAACAAGATCTATATTTTTGAACATTTTACGAAGCTACGCTTTCACTTTAAGCTTTGCTGCGAGAGCGTATCGCTTTGCCCTTGCTGAAAGGTATAATTCACAATAACTCAAACCCTACGATAGTATGGATTAACTAAACAGCAAACTATAAGAGGCACAGTTTTCTACTTATAATTTCATATTGAAGCAAAGTTGCAAATAAAATGAACGAAGTGAATACATACAAAGTTGTTCTGGTTCATTTTACCATTTTATAATTCTTCATGGTTATATACAATCGACAACTTCTACTCAATTAGAGAGCATTAAGATCCCAACAGATAACTTGTCTTCGGGAAACCTAAAAAAAATATGCTAAGATAATCCTAATACGTCTATTAAAACAACTTTAAGAGCATGCTTAACAGAAATTTGTATAACAAATATATTGGATATCCAAGAACCCAAGCATGATAATATGACTATCCACATAGGGAACCTTGTCATCAGGATGGTCGTAACCATTTAATGTATGCTAAAAGTAAATGACCGAACTGACCGGATCTCTGGAATCCATAGTGCAAAGTAGTTATTCTTAGTTTTGTGCTCAACTAGGATCTACTGCATATATTTCCATTAATTTTCTTATTGAACTAAATTCACGTGAATTTGAACTTATTCAAAGAATTATGAATGGAGCTAAGTTGTTGTTTTGCTATGGGTAGACAAGTGGTTAGCCGCTAGTAATCCAAGGAAGTGGATGGATTTCACAACCAATACTGCTATAAGGGTAATCAACATTCGCAAACTTTCCTTGCTAAGCTAAAACTTTCAAGTAACAAACATTCAAATTATAACTAGGTTGTACAGTAATTCGACTTGAGTATCCATCCTTGTGAAATCTTTTGATCATGATGATCTGAACCAGTCAACCTATGCAAAAAGTAGAAGACTTGAGAGTAATTTCTAGCCTTAGTGAATGCTTACTCCACACACCTTTAAATTTATTTATCTAGAGCAGTACTGATGGCCCAAAGCTGGAGATTATTGCATGCAGTCTAGACAGTCAAGGACCAAAATAGAATTACAACCAAGAACCTTACATGTGGTATTAACATTCACAGATAGCATCTTTTATACAGTGAGCTAGAACAATGATATAATAGAACAAATAAAAAAAAAATACAATTAAGAACTTACTTAATTCCAAGAGCAATATATTAATGAATACCAAATCCAAAACAACCAGTATCACTAAAATTTCTCCTCAACAGTTCATACTCCTTCACTTTCAAGTCTCTTCTTTCCCTATAAGAAATACATAAAGTTATAGTTGGTCAGCAGTGAAAAATACAGAGAACTCTTACTCAAGCTAATCATGGAAGTACTAAAAACGACAACATTCTTAGCAAAAAGTAAACCATACTCAATTCATACAATTAGATGAATTAATCAGCAGTAATAAACATGTAGATAAACCAGTAAAAGCCAATAGAAAATGAAATCTGAAGATTTTCGGAAAAAAAATGAGTTTGTAAAGATGATGTTTCAGACATTCAAGGCATCATTAGCTCTCAAGCCCGACAAAAGGCGAAAGCAACTGCAGTTGTTCTTGAGAAACAAGCCTTAGGTTTATCATCATCAACACTTTACAAACAAAAAAATAAATACTCATTCAAATAATTTTTTCTAATGGGAATTGATCATCCCATAGGCACTTAAACAAGCCATTGGGGTGGACATTAAATCCCAAAATCAAAATTTTTTAAAGGCCACTCAAATAAAACTGAACTAAAATTGAGTTCAGAATACTGGCTTGGAAATCTCTTTTGTTGAGAAATATATTTAAACAAAACGCATATCATAATCATAGTGGATAAGATGGGGAAAGGATCATCACCTCCATCTCAATTATTTCTCATTCAACAACTACAAAATTCTAATTGAAAAACATTAACATAGAGCAGTATAAACTCATAGATCTTGCTTACCATACACACAACATAGAGCAATAACAACATCTTGCACTGTTAGATGCCATTTCAGATCTTTGTCAGCTGAAAAATCAACAAAATAAGTAAAATCAAAATCTTTTGAAATTGCTTATCAAAACATAGATCAAGCTCAAAAATCACAAAATCTAAGAGTTCATACACAAAATATAAGCTTTATGACTTCACCTTATGTGTCAGCCAACCCATAAACCAAATTGCAACTTCACAACAATCCATTCCTCAGCAAATCTATACTCCTCTTCTTCAGATTCGTATATAACCTTTACAACAATCTTCAAAAGAAAAAACCCACATCAGAGAACACTTATTATTACTAATAACACAATCGAATCAATAACAACCTAAGTTGAAAGATTGACTCCACCAATAAAAACGAAGAAGACCTCTATTGTTTGAAACTAGAGGCTATCCTTCAAAAAAAAACCTAATAAATCACAGAGAAAAAAAAAATTAGAACCATTACATAAAAATAACTCATAATCGATCAAAAAAAACTAGTAAAGCTGAAATCTAAGTTCTGAGATTCACTTAGCTGAAGTTAAGAATAAATATATGTAAAAGTTGAAAAAAGAACAAAAATACAATTTAATCATTTTTTTATAAAAAAAAAATTAGTATCTCCACAATTTTAGAAAAAAAATCTGAAGAAAAAAAATACAATTTAATCACTTTTTATAAAAAAAAATACTACTTTGAAGCACCTATGGAACTTCTTTGATTCTCACTGCACGAGATGAAAAATATTTAGAGATCCACGCTGCTGTGCTGTGACCTTCCATCATCAAATAGAGTAATGATTCCAAATCTAATCCATCATCAACAAGAATGAAAAACTTGGGTCCTGCATATTAACAAATACAAAGAAGTCCAGATCTAATTAGTATAAGGAAGATGGTCCAAATAATACAACATCAAGAACTGAATCAAAATACAAAATAATAAAACAAATGTAAAAACTGGTATTTTGGCACCTTTTCCAAACATACCCATCACCATCAGATCCAATTTGAAGTAAACCTCACCTGATTCAATCATTCCAACAAAAATTTAGGAAAAACAATCAGATCCATTTGGAGAAAAAAATATATATTTAAGAGCTTACGGTGCAAATCCAGGAAAAGAGTTCAAAGTCTAATTAGTGTCGAAACAACACCGTGAAATAGATCAAAACTTTACATATTAAAGCTTACAGATAGGATAATAAGAAGAAAACATCAACATTAAAGATGTGTAAAACCCGAGATATAAATCAATCAAAATTATAAGTAATGACTCGATTAACTTCAACAAACAAGTGAATAAGGTTTATCATTTATCAATTGACAAGATTTAGTAACGCAGCAGCAGCAGAAGCAGAATAATGAAGAGGATTTGAAGAGAGGTTAGGAGAGAGGCATTCAGTTTCAGAGAAAAGGGGAGGGCGACCAAATGAGTTAAAGGGAAAGAGATTAGGGTTTGTATAACTTTTACATGACCGTGGGATTGAATGAAAACTAAATTAAATTGACGGATACGGTTAACTTCTGCACTGTTCACGTTTCATGTGACCAGTACTGTACCACGACCACGAGCCTTTTTGGTCCTCGCTTGAGAATAATAACGAAATTTGTGCCCCGTTCAGAACATGGCCATTTTTTATTCTTTGTATCTCCTTTTTTTTTCTGGCAATGAACATATATAATTTGATGTTAAAATAAACAAAAATGACCATCCAAAAAACAAAACAAAAAATGATCCACAAGCGATATTAATATTTTGGTAGCACGTAAAATGTACAAATTTTTCCATACAAATAATACTCTATATAAGCCACTTGGTAGCACCTAAATTGTACAAGTCTTTCCATATTAGGTATGTGTGTGCAGCTATGCTCTATTAGGGGCGGAGCCATGAATTTTGTTATCGCGGTGTAAAATTTGCTATAGGGTGCAAAAATATTTTTTTAGGGGTGCAAAAATGCAAAGTAGGCTTAAATATAGGAAAAAAGAACCTATTGGGCCTAAAATAGGCTTTGGAGCCAGCTGGTTAGGGGGAAAATGCACACCCTTGCAATGGGCTAGCCCCTCCCCGGCGTCGGAATTTTTTTTTTCTCACTTGGTGTGCGCGGGGCTTCACCCTGCCCCGTGGCGATGCATATTTGATTTGGTAAAATAGTTTTTACCAAGTCAAGGTACCAACCAATATATATCAAATATTGGGTGTGTATACCTGTGTGCGTACGTGCCCTTGGAAGTTCGCGAAGACATATCAGAAGGGTATGCATACTGGGTATCTGTATTGTCAGGAAGTCCCAAACTCATATCAGAAGGGTATGCATACGGAGGTCAATATCTAGCAGTATGGGCCAAAAGGTGTGTATGCATGTGTGCGTCTGTTCTCTCGGAAATACGCGAAGACATATCAGAAGGGTATGCATAATTGGGTATTTGTATTGTCAGGAAGTCCCAAACTCGGATAAAAAGGGTATGCATACGGAGGTCAATATCTAGCAGTATGGACCACAATATGCATTACTAGAGTTAGACTTGAGTTTCTTTTTTGGATGAACTGGAGATGAAATATATCAGAATTGAACATCACAGGTTCAAGATTACTAGAGTTAGACCTAAGTTTCTGATTCAGATGAACTGGAGAAGAAATATATCAGAATTGAACATCACAGGTACAAAGATTGCTAGAGTTTGACCTGAATTTCTGATTCGGATGAACTGGAGATGAAATATATCAGAATTGAACATCACAGGTTCAAAGATTACTAGAGTTAGACCTGAGTTTCTGATTCGGATGAACTGGAGACGAAAAATATCAGAATTGAACATCACAGGTTCAAAGATTACTAGAGTTAGACCTGAGTTTCTAATTCAGATGAACTAGAGAAGAAATATATCAGAATTGAACATCACAGGTACAAAGATTACTAGAGTTTGACCTGAGTTTCTGATTCGGATGAACTGGAGATGAAATATATCAGAATTGAACATCCCGGGTTCGAAGAATACTAGAGTTAGACATAAGTTCTCATTCAGATGAACTGAAGATGAAATATATCAGAATTGAACATCCCGAGTTCAAAGATTACTAGAGTTAGACATAAGTTTCTCGTTCAGATGAACTGAAGACGAAATATATCAAAATTGGACATCACATATTCGAAGATTACTAGAGTAGACCTGAGTTTCTGATTCGGATGAACTGAAGATAAAATATATCATAATTGAACATCCCGGGTTCAAAGATCACTAGAGTACGACCTAAGTTTCCGATTTGGATGAACTGATGATGAAATATATTAGAATTGTACATCCTGGGTTGAAAGATTACTAGAGTTAGACCTAAGTTTAATTTTCGGATGAACTGAAGATGAAATATATCAGAATTGAACATCCCGGGTTCAAAGATCACTAGAGTAAGACCTGAGTTTCTGATTCGGATGAGCTGGAGACGAAATATATCAGAATTGAACATCACGGGTTCAAAGATTACTAGACTTAGACCTGAGTTTCTGATTCGGATGAACTGGAGAAGAAATATAACATAATTGAACACCACAGGTACAAAGATTACTAGAGTTTGACCTGAGTTTCTGATTCGGATGAACTGGAGATGAAATATATAAGAATTAAACATCACAGGTTCAAGATTACTATAGTTAGACCTGAGTTTCTGATTCAGATGAACTGGAGAGTAAATATATCAGAATTGAACATCACATGTACAGATATTACTAGAGTTTGACCTGTTTTTCTGATTCAGATGAACTGGAGATGAAACATATCAGAATTGAACATCACAAATTCAAAGATTACTAGAGTTATACCTGAGTTTCTGATTCAGATGAACTGGAGACGAAAAATATCAGAATTGAACATCATAGGTTCAAAGATTACTAGAGTTAGACCCAAGTTTCTAATTCAAATGAACTAGAGAAGAAATATATCAGAATTGAACATCACAGGTACAAATATTACTAGAGTTTGACCTGAGTTTCTGATTCGGATGAACTGGAGATGAAATATATCATAATTGAACATCCCGGGTTCAAAGAATACTAGAGTTAGACTTAAGTTCTCGTTCAGATGAACTGAAGAAGAAATATATCAGAATTGAACATCCCAGGTTCAAAGATTACTAGAGTTAGACTTATTTTTCTCGTTCAGATGAACTGAAGACGAAATATATCAAAATTGAACATCACATATTCGAAGATTACTAGAGTTAAACCTGAGTTTCTCGTTTTCGGATGAACTGGGGACTAAATATATCAGAATTGAACATCACAGGTTCAAAGATTACCTGAGTTAGACCGGAGTTTCTGATTCAGATGAACTGAAGAAGAAATATATCAGAATTGAACATCACAGGTTCAAAGATTACTAGAGTTAGACCTGAGTTTCTGATTCGGATGAACTGGAGACTAAATATATCAGAATTGAACATCACATGTTCAAAGATTACTAGAGTGAGACCTGAGTTTCTCTTTCGAATGAATCGGAGACGAAATATATCAGAATTGAACATCATAGGTTCAAAGATTACTAGAGTTAGACCATAGTTTCTCGTTCGGATAAAATGACTACGAAATATATCAGAATTGAACATTGCAGGTTCAAAGATTACTAAAGTTGGACCTGAGTTTCTCTTTAGGATGAGATGGAAACGAAATATATCATAATTGAACATCAGAGGTTCAAATATTACTAGAATTAGACCTGAGTTTCTCTTTCGGATGAACTGGAGACGAAATATATCAGAGTTGAACATCATGGGTTCAAAGATTACTAGAGTTAAACCTGAGTTTCTCATTTTCGGATGAACTGAGGACTAAATATATCAGAATTGAACATCACAGGTTCAAAGATTACCTGAGTTAGACCTGAGTTTCTGATTCAGATGAACTGGAGAAGAAATATATCAGAATTGAACATCACAGGTTCAAAGATTACTAGAGTTAGACCCGAGTTTCTGATTCAGATGAACTGGAGAAAAAATATATCTAAATTGAACATCACAGGTATAAAGATTTTGACCTGAGTTTCTGATTCGGATGAACTAGAGACGAAATATATTAGAATTGAACATCACAGGTTCAAAGATAACTAGAGTTTGACCTGAGTTTCTGATTCGGATGAACTAGAGACGAAATATATCAAAATTGAACATCACAGGTTTAAAGATTACCAGAGTTTGACCTGAGTTTCTCTTTCGAATGAACCGGAGACGAAATATATCAGAATTGAACATCATAGGTTCAAATATTACTAGAGTTAGACCCTAGTTTCTCGTTCGGATAAACTGAGTATGAAATATATCAAAATTGAACATTACAGGTTCAAAGATTACTAGAGTTGGACCTGAGTTTGTCGTTCGGATGAACTAGAGACGAAACATATCAGAATTGAACGTCACAGGTTCAAAGATTACTAAAGTTAGACCTAAGTTTCTCGTTCGGATGAACTGGAGACTGTGAAAATGACCAAACTACCCTTATTGAAAATAAATAAAGTAAATATTACATACTGTGAAAATGACCATATTACCCTTATCAGGAATAAGTGCAATAAATGTTATGGAGATTGTAAAAATGACCAAACTACCCTTATTGAAAATAGATAAAGTAAATATTACATAACGGTTAAAATTACCATATTACCCTTATTGGAAATAAGTGCAATAAATATTACGGAGACTGTGAAAATGACCATACTACCCTTATCAAAAATAAGTAAAGTAACTCTACAGACTGTGAAAATTATCATATTACCCTTATTGGAAAAAGTGCAATAAATGCTATGGAAACTGTGAAAATGACCAAACTGCCCTTATTGAAAATATATAAAGTAAATATTACAGACTGCGAAAATTATCATATTACCCTTATTGGAAAAAAGTGCAATAAATATTATGGAGACTGTGAAAATGACCATACTACCCTTATCGGAAATAAGTCAAGTAATTCTTACAGACTGTGAAAATTACCATATTTCCCTTATTGAAAATAAGTGCAATAAATATTTTGGAGACTTTGAAAATGACCATACTACCCTTATTGGATATAAGTAAAGTAAATATTACATACTATGAAAATGATCATATTACACTTATCAGAAATAAGTGCAATAAATGTTATGGAGACTGTGAAAATGACCATACTACCCTTATCGGAAATAAGTCTAGTAATTCTTACAGATTATGAAAATGACCATATTACCCTTATTGGAAAAAGGTGCAATAAATATTACGGAAACTGTGAAAATGACCACACTACCCTTATAGGATATAAGTAAAGTAAATATTTAATGCAGTTATTTCCAGTAAGGGTAATATGGTCATTTTTACTGTCTGTAATATTTACTTTACTTATTTTCGATAAGGGTAGTCTGGTTATTTTCATAGTTTCCATAATATTTTATTGCATTTATTTCTAGTAAGGGTAAGATGGTAATTTTCACAGTTTGTAATATTTACTTTATTTATTTCTGATCAGGATAGTCTGGTCATTTTCATAGTCTCCAGAATATTTATTACACTTATTTCCGGTAAGGGTAATATGGTCATTTTCACAGTACGTAATATTACTCCACATATTTTCGATAAGGGTAGTCTGGTCATTTTCACAGTCTCCATAGTATTTATTCCACTTATTTCCAAAAGGGTAATACGGTCATTTTCACAATCGGTAATATTTACTTTACTTATTTCCGATAAGGGTAGTCTGGTCATTTTCACAGTCTCCATAATATTTATTGCACTTTTTTTCCAATAAGGGTAATATGATAATTTTCACAGTATGTAATATTTACTTTACTTATTTCCGATAAGGGTAGTTATGTCATTTTCACCGTCTCCATAATATTTATTGCACTTATTTTCAATAAGGGTAATATGGTTATTTTCACAGTTTGTACGAATTACTTTACTTATTTCCGATAAGGGTAGTTATGTCATTTTCACCGTCTCCATAATATTTATTGCACTTATTTCCAATAAGAGTAATATGGTCATTTCATAGTTTGTACGAATTACTTTACTTATTTTCGATAAGGGTAGTCTGGTCATTTTCACAGTCTCCATTATATTTATGGCACTTATTTCCAATAAGGGTAATATGGTCATTTTCACAGTATGTAATATTTACTTTATTTATTTTCAATAAGGGTAGTTTGATCATTTTCACAGTCTCCCTAATATTTATTCCATTTATTTCAAATAAGGGTAATATGGTCATTTTCATAATCTATAATATTTACTTTACTTATTTTCGATAATAAGGTAGTCTGGTAATATTTATGGCACTTATTTCCAATAAGGGTAATATGGTCATTTTCATAGTATGTAGTATTTACTTTTTTTTTCTTTTCAATAAGGGTAGTTTGGTCATTTTCACAGTCTCCCAAATATTTATTCCATTTATTTCTAATAAGGGTAATATGGTCATTTTCACAATCTATAATATTTACTTTACTTATTTTCGATAAGGGTAGTCTGGTCATTTTCACAGTCTTTATAATATTTATGGCACTTATTTCCAATAAGGGTAATATGGTCATTTTCACAGTATGTAGTATTTACTTTATTTATTTTCAATAAGGGTAGTTTGGTCATTTTCACAATATCCATAATATTTATTGCATTTATTTCCAATAAGGATAATATGGTCGTTTTCAAAGTGTGTAATATTACTGTACTTATTTCCGATAAGGGTAGTTATTTCATTTTCACCGTCTCCATAATATTTATTCCATTTAATTCCAACAAGGGTAATATGGTCATTTTCACAGTCTCCATAATAATTATTGCACTATTTCTAATAAAGGTAATATGGTCATTTTCCCAGTCTGTAATATTTACTTTACTTATTACACTTAATTGGGTAGTCTGGTCATTTTCGCAGTCTCCATAATATTTATTGCGCTTATTTCCAATAAGGGTAATATGGTCTTTTTCAAAATGTGTAATATTTACTTTACTTATTTTCGATAACGGTAGTTTGGTCATTTTCATAGTCTCCATAAAAATTATTGATGTTATTTCCAATAAGGGTAATATGGTCATTTTCACAGTCCGTAATATTTACTTTATTTTTTTCAATAAGGGTATTCTGGTCATTTTCATAGTCTCTATAATATTTATTGCCTTTATTTCTAGTTAGGGTCATTTTCACGGTCTTCTGAATTTTTATTGCACTTATTCCGATAAGGGTAGTATGGTCATTTTCACAGCGTTCGGAAGAAGCAGAAATTTTGGTTGTGGTTTTGTCGAGAAAATCGAGAGAAAAGGTTGGTATTTGTCCAAGTCAAATGTCTTACAAAATTCTAATATTAAGAAAATTAAAATTAAAAATAAAAATAAATTTAGAAATTAAATAAAATTGTTATTTAGTATAACTGTTGCGAAAGTAGTGACAGCCAAAATTCTAAGAGTGATTAATTCAGGGTTGTTTTAGATGTGGTGGAGTTTTTGGGTGGAAACGTCATTTTAGATTATAATTGTGATTGTATGGATAATTGTCAACAAATATAATTGTTACTAGTAAAAAAGTTAAATATTCAGATTCATTATCACGATTACAAAATTTAGCAACAGTTATAATTGTTGCAGGACTTATCACAGGTGTATCAGTGACTGAAAAATAAACTGTGACAGGTTATACTGTGAGAAAATCCTGGTTTTGGTGTAGTGTAGTTTGTTAAGATTTATGTGTGTTAGGGTGAATGTCAGTAACCTCACCACTAGATTCCTGCACATGTTTGTCAATCTCTATTTTTATTGATTGTTTAAAAATCTAGATATCTTATTTCCTTTAGGTTTATCCTTTCCCTTAGGACCAATCACACTTTGAGGAAAAGTAGGGGAACAAAGTTACATACCTTAGATGGGTTTGACTTGTGGAAGATTTTAAGCACGTTTGTCAATAGACTAGCCCTCCGTTGCAGTTTGTTGACATACCTCACTTTTTGTTTGTACCTGAAGCATTGTTTGAGTTCGTGACCTTCAATGGTATAATAAGGGCATGTTTGGCTAAGAGGACGTTCTGAAGCACTTTTCGTTTCAAGTGATAGACACACTTGAGATATTCCTGAAACATCAGCAATAGGATTTTCATTAGACAATGAAAAATTCATTATATCCTCAAAAGATATGGATGATGGGCCTTCAAAAAAATTGTCAAGATTAATGTGATTATTTCTACAATCATCAAAATTAGATACTGCTAGAGCATTGCTCGGTTGAACTTACCAAGCGTTGGTATGTCAAGTTTGGTTGTCATATTTTAGTGAATCAAAACTCATTTAAAGAGTCGCTTGATTATGTACTAGAGTCAACTTGGTATAGGTTAAACTATAAAGACTAGGATATGAGACATTCAAGTATTACTCGAAGACTTGAAGAATGTGAAAAAGTAAAGAGATATATCGACGACATCATCCTTCCTCTCGAGGTTAGTAATATTTTGACTTGAATTGTTTCATTCCTAACGTATCTTTCAAGTCGTGCTATATTGAAAACATAACTGCGAAACTGTGAATGATTATACTCTAGTTAGACATAGTATTAACGAATTATAATACGAAGTATAACGCTTATCTTTTGAACTTCATATATAAGACATCGACATAATCGTATGAATGCTATTATGATTATGTGTATGGGTAAAGGTGAGGATTTCATACTAGGAAACAATGCTTGCATTTGTTTAAAGGAAGTACATTCATAAACTTGTTTTGTGAATCGAAAGGGAAATCTCTAGGCTTATTGGTATTGTTATTCATTACATATCTTTGGATTACCAATATGTGTGGATTAGTAGAACCGATCATAGTCTGTTATGTATCTTGGTAAAACTATTCACAGTGCTTGACTTATATATTGGTATGACTATTATTAGTGCAACCGATCCTAAGTAATCACATAAGATGGTATGATTGATATTTATAATTGGTGTGACCGATACTAGTAATTGGTGTGACCGATCACAAAAGAGTTATGTAATCGATCCTTATAATTGGTGTAACCGGTCCTAGTAATTGGTGTAACCGATCCTAGTAACTGGTGGGACCGATTACAAGTAATACCATGAGTATATGGTAAACGGTCCTTGTAATTGATATAACCGTGTGTCGACGGGATCTTTAGAACTGTTTCTAGATCTAAAGACGTCTTGTGATAATCCATTTTTAACAGACTCTATTCCGTGCGTGATTGATCATAAAAGATTCAAGTTGTGGTGTGAAGGTGTTTATTGAATATCTAAAAAGATTTGAAGACAAAGAATATTTCTTATTGGTTTTATAATCTTTAGTGTGCGCAAAACTTGATCGGCTGGATCCAACTATAATCAGTTTATAGATTTGATTGATTAGTTGTGTAGATCGGCATCACTATATAGTATCTTGATAGACTCTATATTGGTTGATTGCTTAGTCTAAACACGGCTACTTTGGTAGTGTTGAATAGATAGATCTAGAATCCGACAAAGGAGTTTATTGGAGTAAACAGAAGAGCCTTTGTCAAACTCATATCACTGAGATTGAATAGAGTTGTTACCGAACAAATTTTTTGTTCCTTTAATGTTTGGAATACAAACCAAAGGAATTATTCCAGTGCGTGCACTTATCGAATGTCATAAGCGCAGGGATACTGAAGAAACTAGGTGAACTATAGGTTTAGTTGCTAGGTCTCAACTATACGAAGTTGGTTTAGATTTTGTATAGCGGTTCAATTCTAAGAGTATTCATTTCTGGACTAGGTCCTGGGGTTTTTCTGCATTTGCAGTTTCCTCGTTAAAAAAATCTTATTGTGTCATTTACTTTTGCTTTCCGCAATTATAATTATCGTTATTATAATTTAAAGATAATTACCCAAACGTTAATTCCGTATTACTTGATAGTGATCCTATAGAGTTTGGTTAAGTCCAAACCTATTATCAAGTAATCACACTTTGATTGTTGTATTGTCTCGATCTAGTATCCATAGACGGTCACATAAAGTGTGAATACCGATTCGTTGTATTGTCTCGACTCAGTCCATAGACAATCACTTTCGGTAAGAGGACATATAGGTGGAAAAGTTTTAGATTGAGGTATATCTGGGTACCCTCGTCTTTTCAGATACTTTATCCACAAGTGTTATGCTTGAACTACCCTGTTTTTCTGAATTCAAGAATGTTGCTGCAAGACCCTTGTTACCAGTGTATTTTCTTCGATTTTGACACTCTTTAGAAAAGTGACCAAATCCCCTATAATCGAAGCACTAATGCATATCCTCATCATCACTATCATTATCCACCTTTTTAGAGGGAATATGATCATGTGGCTTTGGTGATGGTGATGACAAAAATTTCTATGACAACCGTTTATTCCTCTTCTTGAGAATATCTCTAAACTATCTTGTGATGAGGGAAACCGAATTTTCAAGATCCTCATATGATATTTAGTTAATAAGATCTTTCTCAGGGTTGCCAACACTTTCAATTATATCAAGTATTTGAGTGTTCTTGAGCGCTTTAAAAGAAATATGTTAATCTATTGATTTTCCATTGTTAACAGACTCGATTTTGTGAGGAAAATCAATAGAAGAATCAAGTTTTTTTTTTTTTGCATGTTGTTACTTTGAATATTAAATAGAATATAGAAGACTTTGAAGATTTGAAGACTTTGTTCTTATGTTTTGATCTTGGTGTGACTTTCTGTGACTTAATTTTCAGGATTTCAAAGTTGTTTATTTCGATATGCACAATCATTTTGAGATCTACAAGTTGTTTGTGATTTTATCGTAAACCTTGTAATCAAGATTGATTATTTTGGTAATCATTGTCTTGTTTGATCTTGTATCCTAGGAGCTTCGGATCTGTAATAGATCTTAAAAATATAAGATCTGTAACTGTTTTTTTTATCAAATGTTTCGATATTGTGATTAGAAAGTGAGTTTGGTTACCAAATAGTTTTGATCCTTTACTGTTTGGAATGCGATCCAAAGGAATCTTGTTTTACCAGTTGAAAGATTGGTAGCAGAAGTTATTGTGAACCACTAAGAAGATCTATTAGATCTAGTCCTAAAGAGAAAATCTATTCTGCTATGATATATAGTATTCTAACGTCTATTGAGAACTTATGTTCTGCTAGATGTTATCAAAACAAGAATACTACTGAAGCTGAGTAACTAGAAATTTAGATTGCTTGGTATCGTCTACATGAAGTTGCAGGTTTACTTTTTGTAGCGTCTTAATTCATTGAGTATTCAAAACTAGACTAGATCCAAGGGTTTTTCTACAAGATTGTATCTTTCCTCATTAACAAAATTCTGGTATGTTCTTTAATTTATTTCCGCATTATAATTGTCTTTATATTATAATTAAAGTAAATAATACACTTATACGTTAACTAGGCACTTGATATTGATCCTTTAGTGTTTCAGTCTTGTATTGTAACAATTATCAAGTGAACATCTTGTTGTTGTATTATCTAGATCTTGTATCCATAGACGATCACATAAGGTGTATTCTGATTCTCCACTTGGATTTGATTTATCACATTGTTAGGCCAGTCCGGATTAACCCTGTTCCAAGTGGACACCGTGTTGAAATATTCCTTTAGTGATTGTTGTTTAAAGAGGTTTATATACGGTGGTTCTTGAATAGTTTGTGATCAAGCGAAAAGGTTGTGGTGTACTTGGGTACCTTCATCATTTCACACCCACGAAGAAAAAGAAGAAAGGAATATATTTTACCAGTCTGGATGCTTCATCTCTGTTCCTTGAAGGAGATTCACGAGACGACGCACTATTGTACACAACTACTGTGGATGAAACAAATGCTCTTTGATTATGGCATTAATATTCCAACTATGTTTGTTCTCTGCGATAACTCCAGTGCTATTCGACTAACAGAGAATGTGGTGGAACATTCTCGTACTAAACACATTGATATTCGATATCATTTTATACGAGAATTAAATGAGAATATGATTATAAAAACTATAATATGCTCCTTCTAAACTATAACTAGCTGATATTCTTACCAAACCACTAGACATAGCAACTTTCGAAAATCTTAGAAAGTCTATTGGTTTTGTCAAGGTACATTGGTACCTTGTTGTTTTCGGTTTATCCTTTTACTAATGTCATGTATTAGCTAAAACCGTTTTCAATCTTTCTCTGGTAAAGGTTGTTTTGGTTGTTGTTCTTTTGTTTTTGTGGGGGAAAAATAACTAACATGGGGGGAGTTCTTACTAAACTGGTGCTTAATGACAAATCTTTATGGGGATAGTGGTTATGGAAATCGGGGGAATAATTATGCTTATAATCTTTCCTGATATGAAAACTAAGTTAGTTCTGATCTTAGTTTGTCATGTCGAAACATAAGGTACGATTTTTTGTGTTAGTTAATCATTTTACTGTTAAGAAAAGCTGATTTAATAGCCTATTATTTACTTTTCCTTAACGAAATATGCTGCAATTATTATATTTCCATTGTGATGTATGGATTATTGTATTTCAATTATTTCCGGTTAAGAAAAACTTTGTCAATTCTGATTATTATTATTTTCTTAACGAATAAGGGATCATTTCTTTTATTCTCTTTGAATTCTGATAAGTAAAATTGAGTTAATTTTAATCTTAGTTTAAACTTGTCAAAATTTAGGATTCGGTTATTCAAGTCTAGTTGATTCCTTGATGAAAAAAACTAGTTAACTAACCTAGTTTTTGTTTTGTCTAAAAGAAGGTACAATTGTTTTAAGAATAGTTAGAACCTGATAAGAGAAATTGAGTTAATTATGATCTCTTTTGAGTCTTATCGAATAAAGCGATTATACATACAAAATCAGTTTGGTTGGTAACTAAGTTATCTTAGTTGACCAATCAAACTAAGGGGAAGTTGTTTCGGGCAATTGTTTCCTTGATGACATAATAAAACAAGATTGCATTCAAATCATTTTAGATTTTAGTGATACCGACTTGACTTGTTTCCATTTCTATCGTTGCTTTCAAGTCGTTTAAGATTGAAAACGTAACATCCGAGGTTATATTTAATTATCTAGTATTAGACTTGGTCTTTTTTTTTATTATCAAAGTGTCAAGGAAGAATATTTGATTACGAAGTATAACGTTTATCTTTTGGACTTTGTAAATGCGACATACACATAATCTATGTAACTTGTTACTTGATTGTGTGTTGAATATATGTGTGATTTCATCCTATTAAACTATGTTTGATTATATATGTTTAAAGGAAGTACATATACGAAACTTGTTTCTTAATCGAAAAGAAATCAATATGTGTTTTGGTACGGTTTTTTATGAAGATCTATTGGACGAACAATTCGAACCTAAGGTGGGAACTTTGGTAGAACCTGAAGCGCCCCCAAAGCTAGCATCTTACTAATCCAATAGATTAACTAAATAAAGAGTCACTAAGGATCTAAACCATATTCTTAAGCATTCAATTAAAAAATCTGCTACAAAACTTAACCCAAAAACTAATCCCTCTCTGAATTATATATATACATGAACTCCTCTCAAATGATACATATACAATAGTCATTTAGTTTACAAACATAATATACAATATAATAAACATAACCGAAGTTAACCAGCTAACAGACTCAACTCCTTGAAGCTTTCGCTGCGCAACTCTGATATGTCTCTGAAACTGAAAGTGGGAATGGGTGAGCATATCATCCCTAAAAGGGGTGCCCAGTAGAAATAGCATATAAATTTCAAGTAACCACTGATATGATTTGGAAAACAATTCCCAAAACACTAAAAGATAACCAATTCACAGAGATAAACAATCATGTATATGGAACTAACTCCTTCTTCAAATAATGTACCTATATTGGTTTCGACCAATTCCTTACACATCTATTAGCATATATTAGTGTCGACCAATTCCTTACACACCTATTACGCATAAAAGCTCGAAAGTAAGTAAATATAAATGAAGGAACGTATCCTATATACCATAGATGGAAATTCTCATTTTCCAAGCATTCATATGGAAATTATTATTTCCCAAACATTCATTAAGACAAACAAAGCATTACAATTCCTTTCCAAGAAATGGAAAGATTAAAAAAATCAACAGTACTTTCGGAATTTAAAATAAAATAATGCACTGAATACACTGTAAGGACCCTCAAGCTCGTCAACGCTATTAGACTAGTCAAGAGACGTCTTAGACGTTAATTACTCGATTAGTGTACAACGAACTAGATACTAAACTAGTATCGTTAGGTAGATCTCGTAAAATTATGCAGACTGAACTACTCGAACGTGTCATTCGGATATCAGACGAATAATATATCATCAGATTTGGTTGAAGGGAAAAATGGTCATATTGGAGTTTAGCCGCCTTGGAAGCCCTTATCTAGACCGCGGGTGCCTCAGTAGATCTGGTCGGCCTTATCAATCGAGAGGATAAGCTCTCATTTCTTCTTCTTCTTTCTCTTTCATTCTTCTTTCTTCTTCTCTTTCTTTTTTCTTCTATTCTTCACGGCTGCTGTTTCTGAGAGAAGTGTGAGAATCGATTAGAGAGGGTCAGTCCATAAAGATGTTCTGATGATGTAGGAGTTAGTGATTCTGTTACTTATTAAGAAGAAGATTGAGATGATGTTATAAATCGAAGTTAGGGTTTCTATGAATTCTTTTGGAGTTCGTTTTAGGAGATGGTTAAGAAAAATTGAAGGATGGGACTTGTTTAGTGGGCTTGGGCTTAGGTTTAGTTTTCATACTTTGATGTATTTGACCCTTATGGTTAGATTTAGCCATTGAATTCTTCTACAAAGTTGTAGATACTCATAAGACTTAGCTATTGGACTAGAGAACAAACCCAATGAATTGGTAAACCTTTAGATATGCAAGAGATGGATTATGAAGATGTGAAGAACCATAAATGGGCTTTGAACCATTAGATAGTTCACTTAGCTTATAATTAGAACTTGTATAAATTATGTTATGAGCCTTGTGTGAGACTTTTGGCTAGATTCTTAGAGTGTTTGTATGATTAACAGTTAGATATTAACAACGATCGATTCGGAGGATGAACCAGTGGATCGTGGATCTCAAGATAGGCGTGGCCTGTCATCAAAAGAGGTGGGAATACATTTGACACTATTGTAATCATTATTGTTGTTTTAGAAAAGTTTATGTTTAACAAACTCATGCATTGTCTGTCCGTGCATTCCATGCTTTGTTTAAAATGCATTATAATAATCCTGTTAATTCTGTGAATCTTTCCACGATTTGGAAAGGACTTGTAATGTGTTGTTGTAAATATGAATTGTTATGGGAAATGAGAATTTCCACTTGTGGTATATAGGATACGCTCTTTGACATTTATATTTACTTTAATTCAGCTTTTATTGTTTAGAGTTGGTCACCATGGTCTTGGTGGCATCCATAGATAAATAGGTGTGAATTGTCGGTTAGGAATTTACAACCATATTAATACATTGTTTGACGAATGAGTTTGTTCCATATACATGTATGAGTATTTCAGTGACTTAGTCACTGTTTAATGTTTCGGGAAAACATGTATTGTTTTCCAAATCTTGCCTATGATTACTTAGAAGTTTAAATGTTAATTATTCCCACTTCAGTTTCAGGATGATCAGGGTTGCTTGCAAATGAAAAGGCTTTGGGTTGACTTCGCTAGTTGATTAACTTCTGTTATATTTATTATGTTGTATATTTTATTTAAAAACCAATTGACTATTATATATGTATCATTTGAGAGAAGATATTGTATATATGTTTCTGAGCGAGGTTAGCTTTGGGTTAAGTTCTGTATCGCATTTCTTAATCGAATGCTTAAGTGCATGATTTAGATTTTAGTTCCTCTTTATTTAGTTAATTTATTGGATTAGTCAGCTGCTAGCTTAGGGGGCGCTACAAAGTTGGTACCAGAGCTCACTATTAGATCTTATATGGGAAATGATAGAAATAACCAGTGCCAGTTAGAGAACTAGATTAGTTTAGAACTGGGTTGGGTTGTGAGATAAATCTTAATTACTAAAAGCTATCAATAATTAAAAGATTTATTTGATTGATTTGTTTGTTTGATTGTTTGTTTAGGTATTGAAATAAAAATTGTAGGGTACACCAATAACTTTGGCTAATAAGGATTGTGAATAATTAATTTTAAAAGTATGCACACATAAATAATTAATGCTATAATAATAGTGAGATTAGTATTATTGATAGAACTTGTAAATCACATGAGAATTTATTGAACACATTTTATGAAGAATAAACAACCTATAATTGTAAGAATAATTTGAATAATAGTTCAATAATCAATGTTAATAACAAAAATATTATAGCAACGATTATAGATGATAATAATAGTAATAATGATTTTTAATATAATAATGTTAGCATTCATCAATTAGTACCGTATTAAACTTAACTGAAATTTTAGTGAGGATATATATAACGATAAAAATAATAACTATAATTAATTAAATAATTATGGAAAGTTGGTAACGCTATTTACGATTAAATTTTGTAAATTAAACTAATTACAAATTAGAGATATATGTTTTGTGTTTAATCTAGATTAAATAATATAATACTTGTTAGACGTTAGACTTAAGAAAATGAGGATATAATATATAAAATGAAAAGACTCAATTTGTTAGTAATTTGGTACCGAAATTATCTTTAATCTAATAAATGATCCAGTAAATCTTTTAAAATGAAACAAATAAACATGAAGTAATAATAATAGTATTCAAATGCTTAGTGGAATATTACAATTAAAATAAAATAAACTCGTATATTAATAGGATACTTCTTCGTAAATAAATTCAACCATCTTTTGAAATGGAAAATTAGTATATAAACTTAAACTGTTAGAATTTAAATTAGTATTATATTGAGCATAGCATAACTTAAATTAAAATTTCATTTACAAATATATATATATATAGTGATAAAATAATGACTATGATTAAATAGCAATGGAAAATTATTAGTACTTATATACAATTAAGCTTTACAAAGTTAACTAATAACAAATTTGAATTTTGTGTTTTGCGTTTAAACCAGATAGATAAATAAGATTTTTTATGTAGGATTTAGAACATGAGGTCATATAAGGCATAAAATAAAGACTAAACTTGTGAACGATCTTATACCTAGATTATCTATAGTTCAATAAATGATTCACTAAATCACTAAAATACACATGAAGTGGTATTTATAATACTTGAATGCTTAGTACAAAATTAGACTTAAAGGAGAATAAATTTTCCTGTGAATAAGATACTTATAACTAATACCAAAATCTAAAAGACTATTAAGACGTATTAAATTTTTATGCATACTCAAAGTTTAAATCATATTAAATTACCAACGCCAATATTTAACAAGACGTAGTATACGCATTCAATCTGAATAAATAAAATCTGTTATATCAATCTTTTCGTGAAAGTAAAATTATATTTACAAGATTAGGGCTTAATAAATATTAAATTAAGTATCATTACTAAGTAGTTATTCTTGCCATATTTTAGTGACGCTAGTAATCAAATATGAAAAATTGATAAAACAATAATGACAATGATGATATAATTAAGACAATAAGTTTTGATAAGAATACTAATTACCGTAAAGTTAGAGTTATTGTAATATCATTTGGATAATAATTATTGGATAGTAATAGCAAAAGTTATTTTTTATTAATAATACACTTAAGGATTACTTGGCACTAGAATAAATTTAAGAAAATAAAGTTAGATCAAATTAAATCTAGTATTAATAATAAATTTAAACTTCTCATTATGACTAAATTACGATTTAACTTGTATTCGGTCTAAGAAATAAGAAATAAATGTAATAATAGTAATAAAATATTAATATCAATCGGGTATGAAAAATGGATAGTGGTCATTTACTTATATCAAGTCACATAATGAAATAAACAAATAAACACAATGAAAATAATATGTGAAAAGATAATAATAGTAACTTTTGGGTAATGTTATAACCTTAAGTTATTTTTAAATAGTGTATGAATTTAAAAAAATATATTTAATTATAATAATACTAGGCATCATCGGGGCCTTAGGCCCCGGCTCAACCTCTTTTTATAGTCTTAAATACATAATTTATTTGTAACAATACGTTAAAAAAAAAACTACAACTTAATTAATGTATCCAAATATTTAAAAAAAAAAAAAAGACTATAACTTAGTCAACTATACATTAGGTAAGATATAATCAGCTTATATTAAGACACACATCTCCAGCAGAAATATATCTTGACATAAAATATAAATCACTTGATTTAATTTCATCAATATTTATCCATGATTAGCTTTACAACCAATCATCTTTACTTAAGACCGAAATAGAGAATCAAAAAAACAGATGGATCCATGTTGGCAACTATAAATTAGTTCAGTGTGTAATGTTGATAACGATGAGAGAGTAGCAAATGATGCAACATAGTTCTCTATAAAACATACTTCAATATACTTAGAAAATTATACATAACAACAATGCTCAAATTGTGTCAACTCCATGAAAAATTAAATTGTTGTTATTTTTCTTTGAAATTACAATATGGTTTTATCCTTTTTAGCATGTTATTTACTTAAAAAGTGATTATGGGCCTAATCTAGTCAAGTTAAGGACTTGTAGTAGAGTGCAGGGACTACAACAACATGACACTAATGCATCCATACGTCTAAGCTGCCATTTTAGCTAAAAGAAATTGGTATATCAGCCTGCTCAATTTGGTAGTAAAAAATATTCCAATTTATAGACAATTTTCATTGGGTAAAAGTGGACAAAATTACTTCGACCGACAATGATCTTCACATGTTATTGTTAATCTACTGAAGATACTGCTCTTTGTGAATTTAAGATGCTCCACAATCCTGGATAAAAAATGCATTAATGATGTGGTGTATTTCATGAAATACATGCCGATAGCAAAAACATAATGTATTATGTCTCATTAGACACCTAAAATACATTTACATTAGAGGAATAAAAAGTATTTAATGAAATAAATGTCGATAATAAAAAAATAATGTAATACTTTTTCTACTTATCACCCAAAGATTGGTATATATGCTTCACAGAAAAAAGATTGGCATGATATTTCAAACATATAGAATTGGCTCAATTCTTTTCCTTGATTGGCATGATATTTCAACATATAGAATTGGCTCAATTCTTTTCCAAGGAAAAGAAAAGATTACTACATACATAAAGGAATATATGATAGCACTTTGTTTTGAACTGAGTTTGAAGAATAAATCACATCCCTTCAACAAACAAACCGATGTTAAAAGGCTTGGTTAACAAAAATATGATTCCATATAAAAACTCATTAACAGAATTTCAGAAGAAAATCTATAATTACGAACAAAAATATAAATAAAAGCCCTGGATAGGTACATATTTATACTTATTGTAGTTTGCATTGGTACATATATCACGTTCTACCAAAATAAGAAAGAAATAATATATATTGATTAAAAAACAACATGAAAACAACCATAAAGTTTAACTTAAAATGTATCATGACATTACCTTTTAATCCTATTCAACTTATTCTAGTCATTTAACTCGAAACCAAACCTATATGTCTTTAAATTGCGCTCGATACTATAAGACCTTTTTTTGCATATTTTCATATTTCTCGATACCTAATTCTATACATGTTTGCGCTGTATTTTTGTTGTAGATGTTCTTTAAATGTTAAAATCTTCCGTTCTTGTTTTCTTCTTCTCGTTCATCTCTGTAATAATATTTCTCAAATTCTTTTATTTGTTCTCCAGATGCATGATTTGGGAAAAGACTCGTATTATCATGCTCTCTATATATCCGTTATGTTACTTGTTTTCCTATGAATGAAATCACTTCTCCGTCTATTTATATTAGTATTTTCTTTTTCAAAATAATTTCTGGAAAATACAAATGGTCTAGTTTTTTTAACACTTCAAAGATGTCCCAGTAGTCTTTTTTTCATTTGACTCCCCGTTAGTCTCCAAATCTTCTCTGAAAGTTTTCCCTAGTAAATAAGCATTAAGCATTTTATTGTCACATGACTATAGATGAGTTATAAAAATAAAATTCCACATTTTTGATTTTTCCAATGCCATCTAATTCTAAAAATTGTCTACATGTGATGTCGTTCAAGTATTTGTATAATTTTTTATATTGTCTAAACGTTGTAATCTCGTGTTTCTGTCTTCTCTTTTCATTATACGTATATATGATCCAATTATAATGATCCTTAATATCCAATCTTTTTTAGATTCATAAAACTCAATCGAATAATAATGCGAAAATGTGATCTCATGCTGAAAATGTTCTCCTTGTATACATCGTTACAACTAAGTTTGTGATAGGTGTGATAAACACCTAATTTTATATCGAGTACTTATGCTTTCTTTGCTATTTTTCGTGTGAATTATGTATCTTATGTTTGCTTTTGAGCTTAATAGATACTCTGGAGTCGCACGGAGGAAAAGAAGAAAAAACCAGTCGTTTTGAGCAAGAAGGGTCAAAAGCTTCATTTCATTGCAAGTACTATCCGGATTCCAGTAAAGGTTAAGGGATATACTCTATGGAAGAGTACTAAACAAATCGAGGCAATGGTTGAGGGGCTGCCAATGTGGCTATCCCTTATTATAGCGACCGGCTACCAATAACAACCCCAAACCAATAACCCTAATCGAGAAGACATTTCTCTTCTTCAATCATTTGTAAACTGAATTTGATAAAGAAGGGGAGAAAAGCAGCAACAACTGATGTTTATTACCAGAGACCAAACCGAGAAACCTAAATGATCAAAAGGGAATCTGAGATGAAATTGAAGGTTGGGTGTGATGATACTAAGGGAGAAAGAAGGGGAATTAAGTTGCTAAGGTTCAGATTGAATTGTTTGAAGTTAGGGTTTCATATGTGTCTGGTGAGATGAATTTTTGAATCAAGAAATTTGAGATGAATCAATATCTCAGAAGATGTAATTGGTACTGGGTTTGTCATGAAACTTGAGTTTGAACATCAATTTATTGTTGAATCGAGATGCAATTGAAGGGGAAATTGAAATGGTTTGTGGCTATGCTTGAGTTGGTTTGAAGCTGTGAAGGAAGAATAATGATGGGTTTTGTGGAATTTTGTCGGTGAGATTGAGTTAGGGTTTTGATGGTGGAATCTGGTGATTTCTGAGAAGAATTGATATAAAGCAATGAAACTTCGACCACAGCGGAGAAAGAGAAGATATGGGTCTGTATGCTTGACTTTTAGAAGGGGTGAAAGAGATTGTATGGGAGATTAATGATGCACTAAGGAATGTGCACTGGTGAATTGCAGTTAAATTTGGAGCATTGGTGAATTGCAGTTGGCTAATCCAACAAGGAGCACAGGCTGTAGGTGTTGGTAATATGGGTTAGAGACAAGTTGCTCGCGCCGTAACCATGGAATATATGGGTTCTTGGCAGCTAGCTGCAAAACAACAGAAGTGGTTCGAGGAGGATTCTACGTCAGGGTGGTGGTTTATGCAACTGGTGCTGTAATAAGCAACAGTTGAACTGGGAAGGTTACTAGTCTTGGCCTTGGAATGGAGTTTCTATTGCATACTGAGCTTGATGCTCATGGTGGAAATTATGGTTACAAGGAGAGGTGGTTTTCTGTGTTGGTGAACTGTGTAGGGAGAGAGATGGTGCTAAACATAGAAATGTTATTTGTCAGCTAGGTTTAGCTGAGTTGCAATGGTGACTTGAGTCTGGTAGTTGGTGATTCTGAGAAGCAGATGGAGAATGGATAATGGTTGTGAACCTGCAGCTGTTGCAGGAGAGCTAAGATTGTGCTATTGCAGCTGTGGTGGTATGAATTGGAAGGATGGCATCTTGGCTGTGTTTCAGGGTTGATGCTTGTTGATTGGTAGTCTGGACAGAAGTTGGAATTGCAGCTGTGATGGAATTGGTGGTAGTTGGTTGTTGCAATGGGTGTGCTGGTAATTGGCAGAGATGGCGGAGGAATTGATTTGTTGCAATTACTGAATTGGAGCTGTGGATGAATCAATTGCAGGTGCAGATGCAATTGGAGTTGTTTGGTTCTTGTGGTGCAGGAATGTATGGCTTGACAAAGAAAATTGCAGTCTGTAGGTGGAGTTCAAAATGGTTAGGAAGGTGGTTGTGTGACTTCTGATTTGAAGCTATAGAAGGCATGAATTGAGGCTGGGGAATAATGGACTGAATTGGTTTTGTGTTGCAAGTATCAATAGAGGATTGGTGAGCTGAAACTGTGAAAAAGGTATGGCCATCAGGGCTGGGAGAGAGGTAGTGAAGGGCCATCTTGGCCGTAACTGCATTACACAATTGTAACAGCTCTGGCATAGCCCACTCAGCCGAGTTAGCTTTGACTCAGCAACTGACCGTTGACTAACGAGACCGTTATCTTGACTGTTGACTTTGACGGTCAGTGACGGAATATTCCATCGATGGAGAAGAAGATTCCGGTGACCGACGATGACTTTTCCCACCGGATTCCGGCCAACTTCCGGACGAAAATCCAGTTTTCCGGCGAGCGTTTTTGGGACATATTTTCTGCACGGGTTTCTCTCTCTTGTGGGCTTGGTGGACTTCTAACTAATGGACTTTGAAGACAAAACCTAATTTTGGAAGGAGTATCCTTTATGGAAATTGAGAAACATATAAAAAGAGATCATTTTTCATATAATATCTTCTTCTTCTACTTTGTTTTTCTAGGGTTTGTGAACATGATAGGTTTTCTTTTTCTTCTTGTTATAAACTCCATTAACATGAGTACCTAAGTTTATTATTGGTTATGGAATAATTGGATTTCACACAATATGGTTTTTGATATGATAAATTAGTTTTGTCTCCATACTTTATCGATTATTATTCATAATTAATATTGTTATATGATTTGAATGCTTGTTTGATCGAGTCGCGAATCGGTTGAGTTTGTTTTCATCTCTATTGCTAGATTAGGGTTTGTTATACGTAAAAGTGATAGATTCCTGATTTCAAGTAGCATAAATATGATTATAGTTTGTAGTGATATATTCTTATGATCATATGTGAATCGTAACCTTTGTTAAATTGAATTAGTGCGCTTTCCACGTTCAATTGCTTTGATTGGCCTGATTTCATAGAACTTAATGCATCAAGGGAATTAAACTTGATTAGTGCTTTTACACGTTAGGTTGTTCTTTTAGATAGAACTCATACTCGCATCTTTTAATGTGTTTGTTGATGACAAAAGGAGATTAGCGGGATATTCTTGCGATCAAGATATTCTAGGGCTTTTGATAAAAGTTGAGATTAAAATATCAATTCTAGTTATTGTGAAGAAAACATATTTGTGAATGAAGATGAACCCTTAACCAATATTTTCACTACCTTGATTTGATTTGTTTACTTTTTATTGTTTTGCTTTTATTTTATTTTAGTATAAAAAAATCAGAAAAATACCCGGTGTTTTATATAGGAAACCGAAACAACGAGACAACCTAGACCTCTCTGTGGGATCGATCCTTTCTTGCCCTTCCTATATTTATATTTTGAGTAGTAAGAAAGTGTAAATTATTTTTGACGCATACGACAGCGATCAAATTTTGGCGTCGTTGCCGGGGAGGCAACGGTTGTCACTTGTTTTTGGTTTCTTTTTTTTCTTTTTTTTGTTTTGTTTTTAGTTTTTCTTATTTTCTGGTTTTTAACCTTGGTTTGGGAATCATATTTCAGGTACCAATTCTATGGAAGGAGCATATTGGAACAATGGATACGGCTTTCAACCTCCTCAACACTATGATAATTTCCCACCATCTATGGAATGCAATCAAAACCAATTTATTGGCTATGATGCATATCCTAGAGAACCTTATGGTGATTTTCATACATACCAACAACAACCTTGTAGTGGGTATGTAAGTCAAGCACCTAGGTGGGATAATTCTACTTCTAATTGGCTTTATTCGAGTTGTATGCAGATTATGCATGGATTGCAAGATATGCAACAAAGGCTAGACCAACTTGACCGTAATAGAGAGAATGTCGCACAAACCAATTTCTGGAATATGCCTTCTTACCCGACTCTGGATCATAGTTATGATCATTCACCCATTCAAAGGGAAGAGTCATGGGAAAGAGAACCTATTGTAGCTAATGGTGGTAAGCGTGTGAACGTTAGAAAACTTGCGCAGAAATTATACAAGTTGGAAGACGATAGATACTCGGAAGATCTTGTCGATGAAATTAGTAGGACCATTCATATGGAACTCAAACGACGTCGTGATAAAGGTTGGGAAACCGACGACGATTCTGATTATGGTGAGTCTGAAGATGAAGACGATGATGATTGTGTTGAAAAGGACCAACCTTTGGAGATATTTGATGACATTAGTGTAGTTGACTCAACTCTTGATCTTTATAATGATCAAGCACCTATTCAAAAGGTACATGAGTATGATGAAACTAATGTTTTTCAGAATTTTGCAACATGGTTTGAGTCTAATGAAGAAGAGTATGTTGAGAATGAAACCGTTATGACCAATATTATGGAAGACCCAATTGAACTTGTGAATGATTGTAATGATAATGTTTATGTCGATACTTTGGTTAAGGCAGAAATGGATAAAGAATGGTTGCAAGGTTTGATAGAGGACCATGATATACAAGAGGTGAATAGTTCACTTAAATTTTTCAAGGATGAAGAGGATTCCGTGCTACAAGAGATTGTGCGAGGTTTGTCTAACCATTTGCATATTAACTATTATCCTTTACCTCTTATTGGTTTGAATATATGTGCTTCGAAAACATTGTTGAATGACTTTGTTACTCGATATCCTCCATTAGAGGAACTTGATTCTCATACTATGCAGGTTTTGGAACAAGAAACCGTGAAAGTTCCCGACTCATATATTCTTTATGCATTTCCAAGTGTGGGGGAAGCTTTTATCGGTTCATAGCTTCGTTTCTATTTTATATTAATAATATTTGTATGGAGCTATTGTTTGCAAAACAGGTGCTATGGGTGGATCCCCAAATTTTCAGATTGCTAATATATGGGGAATGAATCTTTCAAGAAGCTAAGTCGGGCCGTCGACTTTAAAACAAGCGCTTAGTGGGAGGCAACCCACCGGTTTTATATCTCTTATCCTTTTGCTTTTTTTTTTTTTTTTTTTTTTTTTCTTTCATATTTGCATCCCCATGTTTAATTTCATTAAGTCCATAATCTATCTTAGAAGAGAATTATGATGAATACCTTTTCGTCAGAAAATTTCAGACTGCGCATAGTTCAGTCCAGAGACCATAACTGTCAGACCGTTTATCAAAACACTGTTAAATTTTGACACTGTGTAGAAAATACGTAGGTGAACCACTTTTGTGAAATGGAGTTTTTCCAAATTCCTTACCAGTTTGAACATGTTTTGCGTTTTATCTGTTGTTACGTCAGAATTCAGAACTTTCGGTTTTACACATTGAGGACAATGTGCAATTTAAGTGTGGGGGAGAATTTATATGTTTGTATAGTTTGTTTTAGTTTGTTTTATGCCTTTAAAAAAAAAATAGAAAAAGAAAAAAACTAAGAAAAAATTTGTGCTTTTTGAACTCCGAAATCTAGAAACTTGTGCCTTTAGGATGACACCATTAGTGGATGGAACCATTTTGAATGCAGGAGTTGAGGAACCAATTAACTAAAAGGGACGAACATAGCTCAGAAATCACAAATAACATGATAGTTGTTACCATATCTCGGAATATCACCATATCGCATTCTATTTTTATTTTTCCATATTTATCTATTGTTCTCTAAGTATTTTGGTGGGTCACTAAACATCGACGTGTTATTACTGCTAGGATGAAATAGAGTGATTGAGTTACTAGAAAAAAGAAGAAAAAAAATAGACCGACCAATTATACCAAAACGGAATAAAATGACACTTGGGAATAGCAGTATGTGTGAAACGTTGTCCCTGTCTCCGTCGCCTAAACAAGCGTGGAATGCAGGATCCAAGGAAACTATCATGTACTTGCTGACAAGAAGCATGCGCTTGGATCCAAAAGATCTAATCATGTTGTCACAAAAAAAAAAAAGTGAAAAAAGTGAAAAGAAAAGAAAAAGAAAAGAAAGTATTATTTTGGTTGAATAAAGTCACTTCTGGTTCCCTTGTATATGCCAGTGAGTTGATGTAGAATTCAAACCAGTAGCTCAATCTAATAGGCATAGGTTCATCTTGGCAGTGACCTTCAGACATATATGGGAAACATCGATCACTTGTGAACATTCGCCAACATCTACATCTATATCCATCTTCTTAATCTTTTCATTGTGATTGTGGTTTGTTAGTTTCCGAGTATTGTGGCTTGTTCGACTATCTAATTAGAGTTTATTTACTAATATATGAATTGAATTTTCAAGGTACCTCCTCATGTAGTCATTTTGGATTCGTTCATTGATTTGTCACAAATAGACGGAGTTGGAAATATAGGTTTTGTAGGTATATCTCTAGTAAACCTTCACGAGACTAAAACTCGTCCACTAGGGACACCTAGGGTTTAAAGGCTTGTTATTTATGCTAAAATTAACCGTAGCCTCGACCTCACAGAGTTGTTGTATTTTTATTTTATTGATTTGCTCGAGGACTAGCAAAGTCTAAGTGTGGGGGAATTTGATAGGTGTGATAAACACCTAATTTTATATTGAGTATTTATTCTTTCTTTGCTATTTTTCGTGTGAATTATGTATCTTATGTTTTCTTTTAAGCTTAATAGGTACTCTGGAGTCACACGGAGGAAAAGAAGAAGAAACCAGCCGTTTTGAGCAAGAAGGGTCAAAAGCTTCATTTCATTGCAAGTACTATCCGGATTCCAGTAAAGGTTAAGTGACATGCTCTATGGAGGAGTACTAAACAAAGCGAGGCAATGGTTGAGGGTCTGCCAATGTAGCTATCCCTTATTAGAGCGACCGGATACCAATAACAACCCCAAACCAATAACCCTAATCGAGAAGACATTTCTCTTCTTCAATTATTTGTAAACTGAATTTGAGAAAGAAGGGGAGAAAAGCAGCAGCAGCTGCTGTTTATTACCAGAGACTAAACCGAGAAACCTAAATGAGCAAAAGGGAATCTGAGATGAAATTGAAGGTTGGGTGTGATGAGACTCAGGGAGAAAGAAGAGGAATTAAGCTGCTAAGGTTCAGATTGAATTGTTTGAAGTTAGGGTTTCATATGTGTCTGGTGAGATGAATTTGTGAATCAAGAAATTTGAGATGAATCAATATCTCAGAAGATGGAATTGGTACTAGGTTTGTCATGAAACTTGAGTTTGAACATCAATTTGTTATTGAATCGAGATACAATTGAAGGGGAAAATGAAATGGTTGAAGGGGAAATTGAAATGGTTTGTGGCTATGCTTGAGTTGGTTTGAATCTGTGAAGGAAGAATAATGATGGGTTTTGTGGAATTTTTTCGGTGAGATTGAGTTAGGGTTTTGATGGTGGAATCTGGTGATTTCTGAGAAGAATTGATATAAAGCAATGAAACTTCGACCACAGCGTAGAAAGAGAAGATATGGGTCTGTATGCTTGACTTTTAGAAGGGGTGAAAGAGATTGTATGGGAGATTGATGATGCACTAAGGAATGGGCACTGGTGAATTGCAGTTGAATTTGGAGCATTGGTGAATTGTAGTTGGCAAATCCAACAAGGAGCACATGTTGTAGGTGTTGGTAATATGGGTTAGAGACAAGTTGCTCGCGCCATAACCATGGAATATATGGGTTCTTGGCAGCTAGCTGCAAAACAACAGAAGTGGTTCGAGGAGGATTCTACGTCAAGGTGGTGGTTTATGCAGCTGGTGCTGTAATAAGCAACAGTTGAACTGTGAAGGTTACTAGTCTTGGCCTTGGAATGGAGTTGCTATTGCAGACTGAGCTTGATGCTCATGGTGGAAATTCTGGTTACAAGGAGAGGTGGTTTTCTGTGTTGGTGAACTGTGTAGGGAGAGAGATGGTGCTAAACATAGAAATGTTGTTTGTCAGCTAGGTTTAGCTAAGTTGCAATGGTGACTTGAGTCTGGTAGTTGGTGATTCTGAGAAGCAGATGGAGAATGGATAATGGTTGTGAACCTGCAGCTGTTGCAGGAGAGCTAAGATGGTGCTATTGCAGCTGTGGTGGTATGAATTGGAAGGATGGCAACTTGGCTGTGTTTCAGGGTTGCTGCTTGTTGATTGGTAGTCTGGACAGAAGTTGGAATTGCAGCTGTGATGGAATTGGTGGTAGTTGGTTGTTGCAATGGGTGTGAGGTTAATTGGAAGAAATGGCGGAGGAATTGATTTGTTGCAATTACTGAATTGGAGCTGTGGATGAAGCAATTGCAGGTGTAGATGCAACTGGAGTTGTTTGGTTCTTGTAGTGCAGGAATGTATGGCTTGACAAAGAAAATTGCAGTCTGCAGGTTGAGTTCAAAATGGTTAGGAAGGTGGTTGTGTGACTTCTGATTTGAAGCTATAGAAGGCATGAATTGAGGCTGGGGAATAATGGACTGAATTGGTTTTGTGTTGCAAGTATCAATAGAGGATTGGTGAGCTGAAACTGTGAAGAAGGTATGGCCATCAGGGCTGGGAGAGTGGTAGTGAAGGGCCATCTTGGCCGTAACCGCATTACACAATTACAACAGCTCTGGCATAGCCCACTCAGACGAGTTAGCTTTGACTCAGCAACTGACTCGGTCTAACTCAATGACTCTCCTTGACCGTTGACTAACGGTCTGACCCAATGACTAACGAGACCGTTATCTTGACTGTTGACTTTAACGGTCAGTGACGGAATATTCCGTCTACGGAGAAGAAGATTCCGGTGACCGACATCGACTTTTCCCACCGGATTCCGGCCGAAGACCCAGTTTTCCGGCGAGCGTTTTTGGGAAATATTTTCTGCATGAGTTTCTCTCTCTTGTGGGCTTGGTGGACTTCTAACTAATGGACTTTGAAGACAAAACCTAATTTTGGAAGGAGTATCCTATATGGAAATTGAGAAACATATAAAAAGAGATCATTTTTCATATAATATCTTCTTCTTCTACTTTGTTTTTCTAGGGTTTGTGAACATGATAGGTTTTCTTTTTCTTCTTGTTATGAACTCCATTAACATGAGTACCTAAGTTTATTATTGGTTATGGAATAATTGGATTTCACACAATATGGTTTTTGATATGATAAATTAGTTTTGTCTCCATACTTTATCGATTATTATTCACAATTAATATTGTTATATGATTTGAATGCTTGTTTGATCGAGTCGCGAATCGGTTGAGTTTGTTTTCATCTCTATTGCTAGATTAGGGTTTGTTATACGTAAAAGTGATAGATTCCTGATTGCAAGTAGCATAAATATGATTATAGTTTGTAGTGATATATTCTTATGATCATATGTGAATCGTAACCTTTGTTAAATTGAATTAGTGCGCTTTCCACGTTCAATTGCTTTGATTGGCCTGATTTCATAGAACTTAATGCATCTAGGGAATTAAACTTGATTAGTTCTTTTACACGTTAGGTTGTTCTTTTAGATAGAACTCATACTCGCATCTTTTAATGTGTTTTTTGATGACAAAAGGAGACTAGCGGGATATTCTTGCGATCAAGATATTCTAGGGCTTTTGATAAAAGTTGAGATTAAAATATCAATTCTAGTTATTGTGAAGAAAACATATTTGTGAATGAAGATGAATCCTTAACCAATATTTTCACTACCGTGATTTGATTTGTTTACTTTTTATTGTTTTGATTTTATTTTATTTTAGTATAAAAAAATCAGAAAAATACCCGGTGTTTTATATAGGAAACCGAAACAACGAGACAACCTAGACCTCTCTGTGGGATCGATCCTTTCTTGCCCTTGCTATATTTATATTTGAGTAGTAAGAAAGTGTAAATTATTTTTGACGCATACGACAGCGATCAAATTTTGGCGCCGTTGCCGGGGAGGCAACGGTTGTCACTTGTTTTTTGTTTCTTTTTTTTGTTTTTTTTTGTTTTGTTTTTAGTTTTTCTTATTTTCTGGTTTTTAACCTTGGTTTGGGAATCATATTTCAGGTACCAATTCTATGGAAGGAGCATATTGGAACAATGGATACGGCTTTCAACCTCCTCAACACTATGACAATTTCCCACCATCTATGGAATGCAATCAAAACCAATTTATTGGCTATGATGCATATCCTAGAGAACTTTATGGTGATTTTCATACATACCAACAACAACCTTGTAGTGGGTATGTAAGTCAAGCACCTAGGTGGGATAATTCTACTTCTAATTGGCTTTATTCGAGTTGTATGCAGATTATGCATGGATTGCAAGATATGAAACAAAGGCTAGACCAACTTGACCGTAATAGAGAGAATGTCGCACAAACAAATTTCTGGAATATGCCTTCTTACCCGACTCTGGATCGTAGTTATGATCATTCACCCATTCAAAGGGAAGAGTCATGGGAAAGAGAACCTATTGTAGCTAATGGTGGTAAGCGTGTGAACGTTAGAAAACTTGCGCAGAAATTATACAAGTTGGAAGACGATGGATACTCGGAAGATCTTGTCGATGAAATTAGTAGGACCATTCATATGGGACTCAAATGACGTCGTGATAAAGGTTGGGAAACCGAAGACGATTCTGATCATGGTGATTCTGAAGATGAAGACGATGATGATTGTGTTGAAAAGGACCAACCTTTGGATATATTTGATGACATTAGTGTAGTTGACTCAACTCTTGATCTTTATAATGATCAAGCACCTATTCAAAAGGTACATGAGTATGATGAAACTAATGTTTTTCAGAATTTTGCAACATGGTTTGAGTCTAATGAAGAAGAGTATGTTGAGAATGAAACCGTTATGACCAATATTATGGAAGACCCAATTTAACTTGTGAATGATTGTAATGATGATGTTTATGTCGATACTTTGGTTAAGGCAGAAACGGATGAAGAATGGTTGCAAGGTTTGATAGAGGACCATGATATACAAGAGGTGAATAGTTCACTTAAATTTTTCAAGGATGAAGAGGATTCCGTGCTACAAGAGATTGTGCGAGGTTTGTCTAACCCTTTGCATATTAACTCTTATCCTTTACCTCTTATTGGTTTGAATATATGTACTTCGAAAACATTGTTGAATGACTTTGTTACTCGATATCCTCCATTAGAGGAACTTGATTCTCATACTATGCAGGTTTTGGAACAAGAAACCGTGAAAGTTCCCGACTCCTATATTCTTTATGCACTTCCAAGTGTGGACAAGAATAAGTGTGGGGGAAGCTTTTATCGGTTCATAGCTTCGTTTCTATTTTATATTAATAATATTTGTATGGAGCTATTGTTTGCAAAACAGGTGCTATGGGTGGATCCCCAAATTTTCAGATTGCTAATATATGGGGAATGAATCTTTCAAGAAGCTAAGTCGGGCCGTCGACTTTAAAACAAGCGCTTAGTGGGAGGCAACCCACAGGTTTTGTATCTCTTATCCTTCGGCTTTTTTTTTTTTTTTTTTTTTTTCATATTTGCATCCCCATGTTTAATTTCATTAAGTCCATAATCTATCTTAGAAGAGAATTATGATGAATACCTTTTCGTCAGAAAATTTCAGACTGCGCGTAGTTCAGTCCAGAGACCATAATTATCAGACCGTTTATCAAAACACTGTGAAATTTGACACTGTGTAGAAAATACGTAGGTGAACAACTTTTGTGAAATGGAGTTTTTCCAAATTCCTTACCAGTTTGCACATGTTTTGCGTTTTATCTGTTGTTATGTCAGAATTCAGAACTTTCGGTTTTACACATTGAGGACAATGTGCAGTTTAAGTGTGGGGGAGCATTTATATGTTTGTATAGTTTGTTTTAGTTTGTTTTATTCCTTTAAAAAAAATAGAAAAATAAAAAAACTAAGAAAAAATTTGTGCTTTTTGAACTCCGAAATCTAGAAACTTGTGCCTTTAGGATGACACCATTAGTGGATGGAACCATTTTGAATGAAGGAGTTGAGGAACCAATTAACTAAAAGGGACTAACATAGCTCATAAATCACAAATAACATGATAGTTGTTACCATATCTTGGAATATCACCATATCACATTCTATTTTTATTTTTCCATATTTATCTATTGTTCTCTAAGTGTTTTGGTGGGTCACTAAACATCGACGTGTTATTACTGCTAGGATAAAATAGAGTGATTGAGTTACTAGAAAAAGAAAAAAAAGAAGAAAAAAAAGAGACCGACCAATTAGACCAAACGGAATAAAATGACACTTGGGAATAGCAGTATGTGTGAAATGTTGTCCCTGTCTCCGTCGCCTAAACAAGCGTGGAATGCAGGATCCAAGGCAACTATCATGTACTTGATGACAAGAAGCATGCGCTTGGATCCAAAAGATCTAATCATGATGTCACAAAAAAAAAAAAAAAGTGAAAAAAGTGAAAAGAAAAGAAAAAGAAAAGAAAGTATTATTTTGGTTGAATAAAGTCACTTCTGGTTCCCTTGTATATGCCAGTGAGTTGATGTAGAATTCAAACCAGTAGCTCAATCTAATAGGCATAGGTTCATCTTGGCAGTGACCTTCAGACATATATGGGAAACATCGATCACTTGTGAACATTCGCCAACATCTACATCTATATCCATCTTCTTAATCTTTTCATTGTGATTGTGGTTTGTTAGTTTCCGAGTATTGTGGCTTGTTCGACTATCTAATTAGAGTTTATTTACTAATATATGAATTTAATTTTCAAGGTACCTCCTCCTGTAGTCATTTTGGATTCGTTCATTGATTTGTCACAAATAGACGGAGTTGGAAATATAGGTTTTGTAGGTATATCTCTAGTAAACCTTCACGAGACTAAAACTCGTCCACTAGGGACACCTAGGGTTTAAAGGCTTGTTATTTATGCTAAAATTAACCGTAGCCTCGACGTCACAGAGTTGTTGTATTTTTATTTTATTGATTTGTTCGAGGACTAGCAAAGTCTAAGTGTGGGGGAATTTGATAGGTGTGATAAACACCTAATTTTATATTTAGTATTTATGCTTTCTTTGCTATTTTTCGTGTGAATTATGTATCTTATGTTTTCTTTTGAGATTAATAGGTACTCTGGAGTCGCACGGAGGAAAAGAAGAAGAAACCATCCGTTTTGAGCAAGAAGGGTCAAAAGCTTCATTTCATTGCAAGTACTATCCGGATTCCAGTAAAGGTTAAGTGACATACTCTATGGAGGAGTACTAAACAAAGTGAGGCAATGGTTGAGGGTCTGCCAATGTGGCTATCCCTTATTAGAGCGACCGGCTACCAATAACAACCCCAAACCAATAACCCTAATCGAGAAGACATTTCTCTTCTTCAATCATTTGTAAACTGAATTTGAGAAAGAAGGGGAGAAAAGCAGCAGCAGCTGCTGTTTATTACCAGAGACCAAACCGAGAAACCTAAATGAGCAAAAGGGAATCTGAGATGAAATTGAAGGTTGGGTGTGATGAGACTCAGGGAGAAAGAAGAGGAATTAAGCTGCTAAGGTTCAGATTGAATTGTTTGAAGTTAGGGTTTCATATGTGTCTGGTGAGATGAATTTGTGAATCAAGAAATTTGAGATGAATCAATTTCTTAGAAGATGTAATTGGTACTGGGTTTGTCATGAAACTTGAGTTTGAACATCAATTTGTTGTTGAATCGAGATGCAATTAAAGGGGAAATTGAAATGGTTTGTGGCTATGCTTGAGTTGGTTTGAAGCTGTGAAGGAAGAATAATGATGGGTTTTGTGGAATTTTATCGGTGAGATTGAGTTAGGGTTTTGATGGTGGAATCTGGTGATTTCTGAGAAGAATTGATATAAAGCAACGAAACTTCGACAACAGCGGAGAAAGAGAAGATATGGGTCTGTATGCTTGACTTTTAGAAGGGGTGAAAGAGATTGTATGGGAGATTGATGATGCACTAAGGAATGGGCACTGGTGAATTGCAGTTAAATTTGGAGCATTGGTGAATTGCGGTTGGCTAATCCAACAAGGAGCACAGGCTGTAGGTGTTGGTAATATGGGTTAGAGACAAGTTGCTCGCGCCGCAACCATGGAATATATGGGTTCTTGGCAGCTAGCTGCAAAACAACAGAAGTGGTTCCAGGAGGATTCTACGTCAGGGTAGTGGTTTATGTAGCTGGTGCTGTAATAAGCAACAGTTGAACTGGGAAGGTTACTAGTCTTGTCCTTGGAATGGAGTTGCTATTGTAGACTGAGCTTGATTCTCATGGTGGCAATTCTGGTTACAAGGAGAGGTGGTTTTCTGTGTTGGTGAACTGTGTAGGGAGAGAGATGGTGCTAAACATAGAAATGTTGTTTGTCAGCTAGGTTTAGCTGAGTTGCAATGGTGACTTGAGTCTGGTAGTTGGTGATTCTGAGAAGAAGATGGAGAATGGATAATGGTTGTGAACTGCACATTGCAGGTGAGCTAAGATGGTGCTATTGTAGCTGTGGTGGTATGAATTGGAAGGATGGCGGCTTAGGCTGTGTTTCGTGGTTCTTTGCTTGTTGATTGGTAGTCCGGATGAGAAGTTGGAATTGCAGTTGTGATGGAATTGGTGGTAGTTGGTTGTTACAATGGGTGTCTTGGTAATTGGCGAGAGATGGCGGAGGAATTAATTTGTTGCAATTCTTTTGAATTGGAGCCGTGGATGAAGCAATTGCGGTCATGGATGCAACTGGAGTTGTTTGGTTCTTGTGGTGCAGGAATGTATGGCTTGACAAAGAAAATTGCAGTCTGTAGGTAGAGTTCAAAATGGTTAGGAAGGTGGTTGTGTGACTTCTGATTTGAAGCTATAGAAGGCATGAATTGAGGCTGGGGAATAATGGACTGAATTGGTTTTATGTTGCAAGTATCAATAGAGGATTGGTGAGCTGAAACTGTGAAGAAGGTATGGCCATCAGGGCTGGGAGTGAGGCAGTGAAGGGCCATCTTGGCCGTAACTGCATTACACAATTGCAACAGCTCTGGCATAGCCCAACCAGCCGAGTTAGCTTTGACTCAGCAACTGACTCGGTCTAACTCAGTGACTCTCCTTGACCGTTGACTAACGGTCTGACCCAATGACTAACGAGACCTTTATCTTGACCATTGACTTTGACGGTCAGTGACAGAATATTCCGTCGATGGAGAAGAAGATTCCGGTGACCGACTTCGACTTTTCCCACCGGATTCCGGCCAACTTCCGGACGAAAACCCAGTTTTCCGGCGAGCGTTTTTGGGACATATTTTCTGCACGGGTTTCTCTCTCTTGTGGGCTTGGTGGACTTCTAACTAATGGACTTTGAAGACAAAACCTAATTTTGGAAGGAGTATCCTTTATGGAAATTGAGAAACATATAAAAAGAGATCATTTTTCATATAATATCTTCTTCTTCTACTTTGTTTTTCTAGGGTTTGTGAACATGATAGGTTTTCTTTTTATTCTTGTTATGAACTCCATTAACATGAGTACCTAAATTTATTATTGGTTATGGAATAATTGGATTTCACACAATATGGTTTTTGATATGATAAATTAGTTTTGTCTCCATACTTTATCGATTATTATTCACAATTAATATTGTTATATGATTTGAATGCTTATTTGATCGAGTCGCGAATCGGTTGAGTTTGTTTTAATCTCTATTGCTAGATTAGGGTTTGTTATACGTAAAAGTGATAGATTCCTGATTGCAAGTAGCATAAATATGATTATAGTTTGTAGTGATATATTCTTATGATCATATGTGAATCGTAACCTTTGTTAAATTGAATTAGTGCGCTTTCCACGTTCAATTGCTTTGATTGGCCTGATTTCATAGAACTTAACGCATCTATGGAATTAAACTTGATTAGTGCTTTTACACGTTAGGTTGTTCTTTTAGATAGAACTCATACTCGCATCTTTTAATGTGTTTGTTGATGACAAAAGGAGATTAGCGGGATATTCTTGCGATCAAGATATTCTAGGGCTTTTGATAAAAGTTGAGATTAAAATATCAATTCTAGTTATTGTGAAGAAAACATATTTGTGAATGAAGATGAATCCTTAACCAATATTTTCACTACCTTGATTTGATTTGTTTACTTTTTATTGTTTTGCTTTTATTTTATTTTAGTATAAAAAAATCAGAAAAATACCCGGTGTTTTATATAGGAAACCGAAACAACGAGACAACCTAGACCTCTCCGTGGGATCGATCCTTTCTTGCCCTTACTATATTTATATTTTGAGTAGTAAGAAAGTGTAAATTATTTTTGACGCATACGACAACGATCAATTTGTCATCGTAATCTATCGCCTTTTTCCCCCTTGCGCTTCCATTGTCCTATCAACCTTTTACTGCTCATGCTAAGATAATCATCTCTTGGTGGCATTTCCTCTGCAGGAACTATGGGGAAATAACAAAGATGGTCAAGTGATAAAATAAAATTAGGTAACATACTTTCGCGATCTTTGGGAAATCAATACATGGATATATATAATCACCTCTCTTGGTGAGGTTCTTGTGTTTAATATGGTGACCTTGATTCCATAAAAGGCGTACTTATTTTAGTACCGGCATGTCTACCTGACTAAAATATTAAAATTCCATAATTTACTTCATTAGTTAGACGCCCTCCATGTAGTGTTAGGATATAAACGTGATATTATAAAAGGAATTCTTTGTAGTTTAGGATACATGAAATATCTCAAACATCTCAAATTACTTCTAAAGAGTTATGGGAAAACCTTGTTATTATAAACACCATCGTGTTTTTCTCTTTTCTGAAACCCAGATTCTTTAACATGAAATAACGCTAAAGATAGATCAAAACCCATATTGTGTAATTCATTCAACTTAGCATTAGCCAATACGATAACATAGAAACACAATATGTAAGAGCTTTTGGTGTATATTTTTGAATTCTATGCAGTACCTTTGCAATATCAGTATTTATTTCAACTGATAAACTTATTTGAAAAAAATGTAGTAAGCCTAAAAAATGTTTATGGAGTTAACTATGAAGATTTTTTTTTCATGTAACCTCCCATGGTTTGGAAATTTCCGGGTTCGAACCCATATCAAAAATAATAAAAAAAAGGTGGAAAGAAAGCAAGGTATTAAAGACTCAACTTCAAGTGCCGATCTATTAAAAGATTGACTTTTAAAGTAACCACGTTAACAATCAATAACAATGCCTACCTATTTTCACATCAAACAACAAATAAAGGAAAAGGTGAACTGTCAAGCTTATTATGGCATAACAATTTATTTCGAAACTTCTTTGAGAATATGTTTTAAGAATTTCCTTATGGTACCATAATGCTGAAACATCATCTTATGTTGATTCCCATCAAGGGATGATGAGTCTCCTCTTCTTATTTAGAACAAAGAAGTTTTCTTTTCTTTTACTTGCTGCTCATGGTTCCTAAATTAGAGATGAGCCCTTCTTTTGACTCATCTTCGGGTGCAAGACTACATTAAGCAATTTTCAAAAGTTCCAAAATTTGGAATTAACATAACTCCAAAAAGTTGGAGTTAAAATTAACAAAACGAATCTATTTTATTCAGTGTGTTCTCAGATAAGATTAATTAAAGTCCACCCTGAAAATGAACCTGATATGATTCAAACACGCATTCTATGTAATCTACCTTTGCGCCACATATTCATATCAATGCACATAAATCAGGTGTTAATCAACAGGGAGGCTACCCAAAAGGTCTAGTCATGGGATCCACTATAGATTAAGTAACGAGAAATCATCCATCTAAATTCCAAATATAGTAGTATTATAATTGGTGAATAAGAGATTTAAAGAACAAAAGCCTAATCATGTATCCACATTCTGGAGCAATAGACACGTGGAAGAAGATAAACACATGCTACTAAGCATACTCCATGGAAGCATTCCCTAAGAAATATTGATTTAGAACACCTCGAGTCATTGCAGGAAAAAACCTTGTTCCACGATTAAAATCTTGATTTAAAAAAGAAGGATGGCATAAATGTAAAAATTACCTCTAAAAGAAGATAAGAAGTAACAAAGTTTTTTGCATGAAATATTCTGCTTGATGATACGAACGTCTATTTTTTCTTGAGAGGCACCAATTTTGACCATTGGCATATGAGGTTTCACTTGGCTGCAGGTCACCAAATCCGAGAAGGTGGGGAAGTGCTTAGAGAGGATTTAAGATTCTGAGGGTTTTATGTTTTCATGAGGGTTTTGTTCAGTCACATCTGAATGTCTGGACTTGTTGGATTATTTTCCTGATACCCAGTCAATAATATATAAAGGTGCGCAGTATCTGTACATGTAGAGAAGGATAAAAAATCAATTTTCAGTCGGCGCATTGCAAGTTATCGAACTAATTAAGATGAAGCAAATACAGCTAACAGGTTGTCATGCTTCATTAAAAAAAAAGAACATGTTATTTATTTGTGATCAAATTTTTTTCGTGATTAAGATACGCCGTATGTAACTCTATAATTTCAAAAACTATTGCAAGTATGTTTATGGTTAGGTTATAACATTCAAAACCCAGTCGTGCACGCTTATTAATTAGTTAATTTACGGCTAGAAATAATCATTTATGAATCGGATTTTACCGATGAAAAATTAAATTTTTGAAAACCGAATTATGCTAAAAGTGCATCTTTCTCTAGCCGAAGAGGTGGTTATGGCTAGGAAATTTTAAACACGTCCTAACTTTGTCATTCAGAAAACTCAAAATAAAAGAAAAGAAAGGCTAAAGGTTACTGAATCCACTAAACCGACGGGGATTAGCCCAGTTGGCCATGAGTTCAACTCCTACGCTGATCGTACCAATAAAAATCCACTAATTTAATTTAATTTGACCACCCCATAATTAACTAAACTAATTAAGTTTATTAACACAGATTATTAACCGAGAGTTGATCAAAAATATATAAGGATAAAAATAAGAGATTATTCATTTTGCTACAAAATGACCTTATTGTATCATCTTATAGATCCCTTCAGAAAATCAGCAACCCAAAAACCACCTTAATGTAATCTGGTATAAGAATATATTTCCTTGATGAATTTCTTTAAGAACATTTTTGTCCTAACAAAAGACTGTATTACACTTGTCATCCAAGTTTTATCACATTGTCATTTCTCTAAGAAACATTTTTGTCCAAATAAAAGACTATATTACACTAGTCATCCACGTTTTATCACATTACCATCTTGTACATAATCCACCGGTATCAGGCTTGACAGGAAATCCTCCCATAAAAAATGATAACCTATCTCAAATATTGTCAAAGTGGTGGTATTTCAGCTAGTACGTATAGATACATCTAATGTGGGTCTATTAAATATTGTCCCTTAAAAGCGGAACTGGCGTTCACCAAGCTATTATGCTAATGATCATCTCGACTATAGAGACTAATGGCTTCTTAATAAGCTGACTGGGTATATAAACTTTAACATACTTAAAGCTTTAAGCTAAAATTTCAAAGTGCTATATGAACTTTAACATTGTCTACTTGCACACCATCATAGTTTCCGAACGTGCTGCAAGTTCTCTCTCTGGATCAAAACAATCGAAGTTAATCGCTAGATATTTTGTTTTTCCCGCAATGTACCCAAATGTTACCGACTTGCAATTAATTCTGGCAGTCATACCAAACCATATTATGTTATCAATCTAAAAACGTGCTGCAACTTTCGAATATAGCTAAAAAATGTTAAAGTTCACTGTAGCTATTTTTATTTTCCTGGAGTGTTCCCGATTGATATTGATTTGGTTAAATCCTATAATTAATTTCTGAAATCCCTTAAACTTAAGGTAAAATATCTCTGAAATCCCTAAAACTTAAGGTACAATATATATGAAATCCATACATTTGAAACCAAAGTCATTTGTTCACCAACTAAAAAGCTAGGATATACAGGTCCTGTTACTGTATCTAGTATCTGGCCGGGCTTTTAAATATCATTCGAAAAGATTAGTTCTCCACTATTTTATGCGAAAAGAAAGGTCAAGAATATTAGAGAAGAAATGCTTTAAGAGAAAACTACACTGTATATATATTTGTGAATATAATCGTTACCTATCTATTAATCTTTAAAAAAAAATGTTAGAACTTACATGGGAAGCTAAGAGAATAAAAAGGCAATTGTACCTTCTATGAAGAAGTCATTGTATTAGGTAAACTTCAGAGGAACAACTAATTTCAGCGATAAAAAGCACGTCAGAAATCTATTCCCATTCCGAAGTTCTTGAGCAAATTTTAATTTCAATAATGACCCAATTTGTACTTGCAAAAACAAACTCAACAGATTAAGCAACAAAAATTGAATTGTCATTTACTTGTTTATTTTGAAAAATTAAATACAAATAAATGGTGAAGGCATTAACACATACCTTGAAATTGATGCTCACCTTTGCGCACATTTTTCTCCAAATGGTTTTGAATTCCATGATTTTCATCATTAGACGTTCAAAATGAAAGATTCCAAAACTACATACATACTATTCTAAGCATTTGTCGTTTGGCAGTAGATGAATGTAAAACTAAAAAAAGTAACACCGCAACAAAATATACTATTTAGATAGAATGAAATAAACAGATCAGTAACATCACTTATCTGAGAGAGGCGCCTCCAGAGAATCTAAAAAAAAAACAAAATAATTAATAAGAAAATGCCGGATAAAGCAACATACTAAATGAAGTTTCTTTCTCAGCCGGCTAACATGCACACTTCCTAGAGATTGAATATAATGGAAGATTTACAGCATGTAAGAAAACAAAATGTGTATCTCTTCTTGATTATATTCGTCTCTACTCATTTAGATTTGTTTATGACTCATACTTGTTCACCTCATACCGAATCACCATTATCAAGATGTACTGTCGCACGTAAAATTACTGTGTTGCTGCCTGATGAAACCACGGATCTTTCGACAACGAATATTGTCTACCATGAAGTTCTGATGTAGAGTTGTTGAAGTCGTTTATTCTACAAAGAAGTGCATGGTATGATTTGATCTGTCCATTATTGCCTGAAGTCTGGTATCTTTTCTTATTAAATGTCATTTTATTATTCAATTTGTGAAGTTGTTGTTCAATTTATGCCTGAGATGACCAAAACAATAGAGCCTGGAATCATAGAGTTAAGATTCTAAGAAATGATTGACTAAGATAAATATAAGCATTTGTACCTTCATATGGTCTCAGAGATTGGAACTAAGGATTTCACTTGCTAAAAGCAGCTCTACCCAATCACTCCTTAGTTTTGTACAGGTGATGACCACTAAATTGTCTATCCATGGAAACTTCTGCTAACCCCCAGTAACCAAAACGTTTGAGAGACCGTGGTTACCAGTAGTAGCCGTGATAAGGCAATTCAGCTGAGTATACATACCAAAATCGACCTGATTGAATCTCGAATTCTATAAACAATGCGAAATAAAATGCCGTCAGTTCATACCCGAATGCAGATTTCTTTAAATCAAAATCTCAAGATGCCGATATTGAATGTCTAGCTAGAATGTGTATCATACAACAACCGTAAAATGCCGTCAGTTCATACCCGAATACAGATTTCTATAAATCAAAAACTCAAGATGCCAATATTGAATAGCTAGAATATGTATTATGCAGCAACCATAAAATTCCGTCGGTTCATACCCGAATACAAATTTCTTTAAATCAAAGACTCAAGATGCCGATATTGAATGTCTAGATAGAATATGTATTTCCATAGTGTATAATTTAACAAAAGACAAATATCAGTAATTTGGCCCACTATCATTACACCCAGTGTCCAAGAAACATACCTCAAGCCATAAGCAATAAATGTGGGTTCCAATAAATGCAATAAAGATCCAGTCTCATGACCGTCATAGCTAATTTTGATAAGAATCATTTACTAATGTAACGAACCATGCAACATAATATATACTTGTTGCATACCCTTGTTTCATAGTGATTTCTGTAACGAAAAATTAGAGAAAACTGTCTAATGTGTAGCCGCATATTGGTTCAAGGGCTCTACACTGTTATTGGTTGCCTCTAAAGTGTTCATGTTCTTGACATCAAGAGAAGATAAATCAAACTCCACCCTCCCTCCTAAGTCTTAGCTATTAGTTCAAAGAGTCGGAAAAAGAAGGATGTCAGCTCAAGACTGCAACTATGCAAGGTGCCCACACCTTTCGGAAGATAGGTTAAGATTTTACAAAGACGATCAATTTGACCCTCCCTTCCATTCTAGTATTATGTGGCTTGGAATATTGGTTTCCAAGCAAGAGACGATCTCTTCTAAAGGAACTTGATCTAAAGTAGCAAAGCCACAAAACAAATATAATGGCTAACTTAAAAATTCAAATAAAATAACAACATTGTTAATTGAGTATTAAGAACATAAGAAAATGGTTAATTAATCAAAGACTTAAACAGAGAGAGCAAAGAGTAGTTCAAGCAACTTTTGCAAATGAAACTGGTAGGACAGGAAACCATCTTCATTTCTCCAGTTTTAAACATTGTAGATTCTCTTCGATTCACATATAAGCTCCATTCCATCATTGTGTTGATAAGAAAATATAATAAACATAAGCACAAAATATGGAACTTATAGAACACAAAGAGGTGTGAACATGGTGGGGCAGAACGTATCTTCAGAGAGCTGATATGTCACATCCATCAACCAAAGTTGGCTAATAGTTGGAATGCTATATTGATGTTAAATATATCTTTGCCAGAAGTTGGCTACGTACCTCACACTCGTTGATCACATTAACACGCAAAAAATGACTGGATACCCTCCCAACTACCTTAACATTCTACAGAACATAATATTAATATACAAAATGCTAAATCTAAGAAAATTAAGCACACAATAATAACAATCACAAATTTAATCATCTCAAGGACGTATATATATAATTAGTTTAGGACAGTTGTTGGTTTCAATTTTGAATATGTCCTTTATTTTCCTCTTTAAACTATTTAATGACATGGGTGTTTATTGGCCTTTATTTTGCAGTCTCCTATAACCCGGAAACTGCCAAATTCCTAAAGCATGGTTTTACAAAGTTTTGTTCACACTTCAAAATATTTTCATTCACATGCATCTACGTAGTCATGATTCTCTAATATTATATATATATATATATATATATATATGTTGGTTTAGAGCTTTAAATTACCCAAGCAAACAAACTCTTAAAAAAAGTTGAAGGCCGGAAAAATGACAAACTTTTTGCATGATCACATAAGTTGTTAAATTATCTTTGACACTAATCAGGATCTACATGCAAACATAAAATAATCTTGGCTTTAAATGAATGTATTATTAACCATCTAGTAGATGTTACCTCCCATTTCAAACTGCAACACACAAAAAATCCCAACTATTTTAGCCAACAGGTACACTTGGCATAGGAATTCATGATAACAAAAAATCAAGCATGTCAACATTCCACTATATTTAGCCATATTGAAGCAAGGGGTTTCCAAGTAAGTACGCTATTCTGGTCAAAAGGGCCTAAAGCGACACCATATGAAATTTGACAAACTGAACATATAACATTACAACACTAAATATATAAGATGGAGAAAGAAAAAGAAAGGAACTATCTGAAACACCAATTGAGATAAGGTTAATGATATTTCATATTCGAAGGAGGAATGGATGTGGAAAACCAATGATCGAAGTGCATAGAAGACGAAACAATAGCAAGAAGTAAAATACACAATCAAAATGCTACAATTTGTACGAACCAAAAACCTGTAAACACCAACTAACAACCCATAATCAAAATCAAACCCAAATAATTAGTAACATATAAACTTGAAGCAAACGATCATAAGAACCAAAAAAGACTTGAGAATAAAATTCTACGGTTTCTAAATGAATCAAAGCTGATGAAAGACCCATTGTAGTAAAAGAAAAAATCAAACTATCAAACCAAAGAGGTAAGCAAAGGTTTACAGTTTGTGTGAAGGGAGAACATGGAATAGCAGAGGCAGCCAGAAAACTCAATCACAAAATGGTAGGCAGATAAAATTAACTTTTACAATAACTAAAGTTTGCAGAGACGGAAAATTCTTTTCCAAAAAAACCTAAAAATAAAATTCAATTCATAAATCTATGTTGAGTAAAGCAGGTATTGCTGGTAGTTTTGCAGCAGCTGAGTTTATTTAATTTGGGAAATTCAGTTACCTTGATGACATTCTTATAATCAAGTCTTGTGCATAATGATTTTAGTTCAGAAATTTCATCATACGCTGGAGATGAAACCTTTACACAGGGAAGATAAAATCACCAAGACACCAAGTTAGATATATAAAAAGATATTCTGATTACTCTTATCTACTACTTAAGATGACTTTATTTTCGATGCACAGACTCAAATTCAAACAGCTAGGATACGTGCATCATTAACCTCACAAACAAATAATGAGAAGAGAACAATAAGATTACCACGAAATATTAATCACATGACATGAAATAAGTAAAACCCAACTTTCAAGTCACTCCTTCCACCCGCAAAACCAAAACCAAAATAAAAAACATAATGAAAAACAAATAAAACAGAAAAAAGATGCCAAAGAAAGTGAGAAAAGAACACCATTATTACCCGATATGCTCCTAGAAACGAAATTAGAGTTTTCTCTCTTAACTATAATTCGTTGAAGACAAAATCATCTACATACTCGACTGCCATCGAAACAGAAAAGTCAAACCATAGAAAAAGAAAAGGAAGAACCGAATACGATAAGGGAGAGTAAAAAAGATGCGGGAAGTGAGAGAAAGTTTAGGGTTATTAATTTTGCCGGAATATTTTCTTTCTTCAATATTCAAGATAATAAAATTCCAAAAAAATAATATCGACATAGTAGTAATTATCAAACCGGGTAATTACTGTTTTATTTGGAATCTTTTTGTTCTATCCAATACCTTTCAATGATTGAACCATATAGTATTTTTCCGTAATAATTAAACTGAAATCATTAGGCAGAAAACCTAATATCAAAATAGCTTCAATTAATGAATACGAAGAACCTGAGAACTATGAATTGAGAGCTAACTTCAACCTGAAGTTTTCGTGATTCTAATTTGCTTCCTAAATCGCAAAATAAAAATACAAAAACCCTGTCAATACAACCAGGTATGAAATTGAAGTAAAAAGGAGGTTCGTTAATCTCTTTCATACAGAGCAACGAAGAACCTCAGCAGACAAACAACAACGAAGTAAAAATCTAAAGCCGCATAGGGGAAGAAAAGTGGCAAGAGTTCCTTTTATGGTAAAGACCGCAATGATTTTCAACTATATCACAAATTGGTATTACTTTTGAATACCGTGAGTCCTTCGTTGTCGTCCAATGCAAAAACTCCATCCGGAGATTTTCCACCTTCGGATGATTGCCCCCATTAAACTCTCCCGTTTGATAGCCCTAGATATCATGGACATAAACCTCATACCTTTTTATAACAATAATAGTTTTATTTGGAATTAAATATCGTTTTCATTAAAATAAATAAACAATAATAGTGAGAAATAAAAATAAAATAAATAAATTCAGATGATCAAATTGTTTAAAATGATGTAAACTATTTATATATTTTACGAAGTAAATTTATCAGACTTACATCAATTATGATAAAAGTTTAGAGACTAATTAATCTTAACAAATTAATTTTTTAGTTAATCCAACACTGGGGAATAGTGAGGTTGGTAATTCTTGTGTGTTCAAGTGATACTTGTTACGTAGTAGGCCTTGTGTAGTGGACTTGTTTAGTGGGCTTGGGCTTAGGTTTAGTTTTCATATTTTGATGTATTGGACCCTTATGGTCAGATTTATCCATTGACTTCTTCTACAAAGTTGTAGATACTCATATGACTTAGCTATTGGACTAGAGAACCAACCCAATGAATTGGTAAACCTTTAGATATGCAAGAGATGGATTATGAAGATGTGAAGAACCATAAATGGGCTTTGAACCATTAGATAGTTCACTTAGCTTATAATCAGAACTTGTATAAATTATGTTATGAGCCTTGTGTGAGCCTTTTGGCTAGATTCTTAGAGTGTTTGTATGATTAACAGTTAGATATTAACAACGATCGATTCGGAGGATGAACCAGTGGATCGTGGATCTCAAGGTAGGCGTGGCCTGTCATCAAAAGAGGTGGGAATACATTTGACACTATTGTAATCATTATTGTTGTTTTAGAAAAGTTTATGTTTAAAAAACTCATGCATTGTCTGTCCGTGCATTCCATGCTTTGTTTAAAATGCATTATAATAATCCTGTTAATTCTGTGAATCTTTCCACGATTTGGAAAGGACTTGTAATGTGTTGTTGTCAATATGAATTGTTATGGGAAATGAGAATTTCCACTTGTGGTATATAGGATACGCTCCTTCACATTTATATCTACTTTAATTCAACTTTTATTGTTTAGAGTTGGTCACCATGGTCTTGGTGGCATCCATAGCTAAATAGGTGTGAATTGCCAGTTAGGAATTTACAACCATATTAGTACATTGTTTGACGAAGGAGTTTGTTCCATATACATGTATGAATATTTCAGTGAATTAGTCACTGTTTAATGTTTCGGGAAAACATGTATTGTTTTCCAAATCTTGCCTATGATTACTTAGAAGTTTAAATGTTAATTATTCCCACTTCGTTTAGTGATGATCAGGGGTTGCGAAATAAAGCTTCAGGTTGACTTCGCTAGTTGATTAACTTCTGTTATATTTATTATGTTGTATATTTTATTTAAAAACCAATTGACTATATATGTATCATTTGAGAGAAGATCTTGTATATATGTTTCTGAGCGGGGTTAGCTTTGGGTTAAGTTCTGTATCGTATTTCTTAATCGAATGCTTAAGTGCATGATTTAGATTTTAGTGCCTCTTTATTTAGTTAATTTATTGGATTATTCAGCTGCTAGCTTAGGGGGCGCTACATACACAATCAGATAATGCATGAATTTGTTAAACATAAACTCTTGTAAAAGAAAACAATAATAATCACAACCTCTTTTGATGAAAAGCCACGCCTACCTCGATATCCATGATTTACTGGTTCATCATTTGAATCGATCGTTGTTAATAAAGACTAACTATTAATCACACAAGAACTCTAAGAATCTAACCAAAATGGATCACACAAGAATCATATAAGTCTATCTAATGGTTCTAAGCCCATTTATGACTTTACACCCTTTTCATTCTCTATATTTAACATAGCTACGGTTTACTAATTGAATTGGGTTTGTTTTGTAGTCTATTAGCTAAGTCTTATGAATATATACAACTCTGTAGATGGAACCAAAGGCTAATTCAAACTGCAAGTGGTCTGAATCATCAACATAAGATAACTAGTCCTAAGCCCAAGTTCTCTAAATAGGCCCATTAACCAAAGGTCTGGTCCAATTGGTTAGCTAACGGTCTCTAACGGTCAGAGGGGTCAAGTAACGGTTAACGTCCATCCAAGGAACAGTCCTGGTCAAAGTCCAATCAAAGGTCAAAGGTTAACTCGGTCAACGGTCCACTGAGTCAAATAGGGAATCAGTGAGTCAACTCAAGTTCAACAAGGTTCACTCAACTCATTCAGACATTGAGTCAGTTAAAATAGCTTAGTCAGACATCTGACTGGCAGGAAAACTCAAGGCCAAAGCATGTGCAAAGGCCAAAAGATGAACTGCACCATAATGGTGCATCACAAGACTCAAAACACTAAACTAAGCTCAAACTGAGCAATATTCCTCCCTGCCATAGCTTCATTTCCAACTCTACTTCATTAATATTTTAAATCTACCAAACTAAAATTATACATTCATTCTTAAACAAACTTTGAATTTCAATCAGAAATGCAAAATAAGTTTACCTGCAACTGCAGCTCTAAGCTCCTACAAGAGAGATTCAACTCCACACACTCATCTAACCCTCATTCCAAAACCTCAATCACATAATCTTCTTTTGCTAGATCAGAAACCTTATAGTTCAATCCACTAACTGCAGGTCATCTACAGAACTCATACACATTCATTCTCTACTCCCTGCACATTCATTTTCTTTCTACAACATCAACTAACCATTTTAGTTCAACTCTTTACAATGAACACAAACAGTTCATTCATATTCTTCATCTGCAAAAGTTAACACATAATTCAATACCCAGTTTCAACTCAAGCAACACAAGCCACTAAAAACTGGATCACCACTGTTCAGATTAAATGCAACCACAAATCATTACCACCACTACTCGTATCTCAATATAATAATCCACAACTGTGAATCCATTCTAACTGTCCATTGCAGTTACTCATTTGTCACATGTATACTTTCATACATTCTCTTATTTCATCCAACTAGACCTCAATTCAAACAACACTGCTTAACTATTACCCTTCTGCAAATCACTGTAAACCAACACAGTATTCATCAGTTCAACATCCACTCAAATCTCTACATAAAAACCTTATATCTAACTCAACTTGTATCATCTTAAACATCCACCTAAATTCAGTTTCATATAAACCCAAAAATTCAAAGATTCAATCTCCTCAAAATTTAATCCAACAATCATTACTACCAAACTCAATTACAACACTTCATAACGACAATCTTTACAGCTGCAACAACATCCATCTAATCTTCTTTAAGTCACAGCCATAAAAACTTTGCTATAACAACACCATTATCAACTACACTACCAGTTTACTGCATCAATTTACTAATCTTGTAACCTTCATTCTCTGTGTAATATCCTAGCATTAATCTAATCCAATCACATACCACCAGAACCTCCATTAGCTCAATTAATCCATCCAATCCTAATTCTTATTCAATAACAACTCATAAACTTAAAGAACATATAGAATTCAATTCATAAAAACAAGAGTTTACCTTATACAAAATTCCTGCCAAAATACATCTTCAATCACTCCACTAGAGCATCAATTTTGTCTTCAACATCTTCCTTGAGTTACTTTTACAAACCCTAATTCTTTATTTCCTCATGAACAACTCTGTAATATCCAATTAACTTCACCTCGTTCCTCAATCGACTAAACCCACTTCTTAAATCTTCTTATTCATCACTAATCGAACTTCCAGTTCATCTTGAGAAACCCTAAATCATTAATTCATCCTAAAATTAATTTCATAACAAACCCACAACTTCAATTTAAAGCTTAACCCTTGTTTCTTCATCCAACCATAACTCTAATTTCCTCTCTTAAATCATCAAAAACCTGAATCATCTCTACAAACCCTAATTTCGACACTCTCATATTCAACTCTAATTGTACTTCATCATGATTCACATCTACAACATCCCCTTCATCATATACTCCTCATCATCAAATGATTATCTTAAAACAAACTCTCACTCGTACCACTCAAAACGAACGAAAACAGAAGTATAGGAACTGAGGAAAAAGAAAAAGAAGAACTACTAAGGGGATTTTGTGGAACTTCATAAACAAAAGGTATGTGGAGACTTGAACTCATCTATCACTCAAAAGTCTATCTCTATTCTATATCATATTTGAGACAAAATTTGTATAGCTATATAGACTTCGATTATACGCATTTGATATTTTGAGCTGAGTTTAACTCGATCGCTTACATATTTCTCGAAATATGTGTTGTTAAGCTTTCGCTTTAACCAAGTTTATCTTATATTTTTGACGAACAAAAGATGATCATATGAAAATCACCTGGTAACATCTTATATGATTTTTGTGAGACAGTCATTCAGCGTAGACTCATAATGTTTCATATTGATCATTTGATCACTTGAAAATTGCTTTGAAGCTAATAGTTTGTGTGAGATAGCTATTCTCGTCTTCTAAGAATGTTTCAATAATTGAAATGGGACTTTAGAATAATTAACCATGATTGGATATAGAAAAATATGCGTACTGGTTTGTTAGTTGAAGTCCGAGAACTTAGTATGCATACCCATATGGGTACCGGCGTAAATTCAAGTCCGTGAATTCAACTGAGTTTGGTGGTGTACAAAAGTATGCGTACACGTTCGCATACTGGCGAACCCAGACCAAATCCGGCTACTTAGGTATGCGTACCCGTTTGCATAATTGAGTAGGTTATGTTCTAAAATCGGTTTGTTCATGGACTAATACATTTATAAAATAAGGAATGCAATCTTTTGCAAACCGTGGCTATAATGTTCATGAATTCATTCAAGTTAATCAAAATCGATTTTGCTTCAATTGTGTCCTATATATATCTATGAGAATATAAACAATTGAACAACTCTAGAACTAGTTTCATTTGAGTCATTTGAACTAGTTGTGTTAAGATGAACAAAGTTGATATGAAAGTGTTCATATGGCTAACCTCAATTAACTATTGTTGAGCCAACCAAGTGTACACGTTTAAGTATGGCTACCCATATCTAAATGAAGTCACTTTTCATTTGTGTGTAACAATCTAAGATCGATCTAATTTTT
>JAJJWX010002219.1:0-118896 GCA_023529315.1 Papaver bracteatum | reverse complement strand
GGCCCGGAGCATGTCAAAACAACCACCATGGGCCCACCTGCATACCTGAACGATTGGTTAGGACAACCTATGGTTGGTCACCCTAATTCGTGCGCCCCAAAACCGGGTGCAACACACGGCCGGCAAATACCCTAATTAGGGTTGCATCACGATCACGAGCGTTCATCTTCTCTGGAGCGAATGGAGGGTCCCGGAATAGGCTAAGCAGGTCCGGTAAGTATCAACATGATCATTATGGTCCCACCCATCTCCACACCCAACCGTCCAAGACTGAACTTAGTTATATGCCTCCATTCTCGCGCCCAAAACAAGCATGGTCGCACCTCCCAAATTTCAAACTAATCTCGACCACTCGATTTCGCCGGACAAATTGAGTGGTCTAGATTACGTTTTCATGGGACGGTAAGGTTTAGGCATGAGATCCTGTCTACCACCTACATGCTGGAGCAATCGGCCAAGACCGACCAAGCCCGGTCGTCTTGAAATGCGCGCCCAAAGTTGGCATCACGCGCGGCTTTTGCGACATTAGTTTCCTTTCGCAAATTGATCTCGACCACTCAACTTCGCCGGACGAATTGAGTGGCTTTGATCATGTTCTTATAAGATGTTAGGGTATGGACGTGAACTCCAGCCTACCACCTACACGCCGGACCGGTCATCCAAGGCCGACCAATCTTGATAGTCTTGAAATGCGCGCTCGAAGTTGGCATCACGCGCGGCTTTTGCGTCACTTGGTTTCTATCGCAAATCGATCTCGACCACTCAACTTCGCTGGATAAATTGAGTGGCCCAGATCACACTTCCACGAGATAGTGAGGTATGAACATGTATACCGGCATGCCGTCAACATACATGACCGACCGACCATACCAAAACCATGTCCCAAGCTTGGATTCGACCAAGCTGAAAAGGGATACTAACGCACCTTTTTCTAAAACCCTAATTTTATTAACGGTCGCAGATGAGTGTCTCAAAAATCATCTCGTCCGTCCAGCTTCACCAGCTTGGTTATACATCCATGGTCATGAGTTAATTGATCAGCACGGTGTCATGGTGATCATCATCCGTCACTCTACCACACCATGTGGTTGGTCAAGGAAGGACTTGCTTACTCAACCTCCAAACCATCACATGAAATAGTCTGGATATGAGACTTCTTTGCGATGTTTTATACATACAGAATATACTCGATGCAGTACCTACATAGTATACACACGATACTTCACAAGTATCAACTTCCTAAATGACTACGTTATTTAGCCTAGCATTACATGCTATTTCCCGTGGGTCCCACGATCCACACACTTAAGACGTTAATCATGTCACAAATTGGGGGATACATACTGGGGTATTGGTCTGGCGGTTTATAACGTGCAGCGCACAACGCGCCATCACAAGAATGTGTCAGGAAGTCATGGACGGTTAGTGATGATGGGAGAAGTGGGCAAGACTGGTCATGTGATACTAACACACTACTCCATCACTCCACTTTCTCCACTTCCCACGAGATACGAGGGTTAGGCTAAAAGACTTGTATAAATAAGTTCTCCATCCTATTTTCGAATAAGAACAAGTTAAGAAGAGATAACAGAGGAAAATGTTGATATAATCGTATTAAAATACCAAAACTGATATCTTACATCCTGCAAGCCAGTCCAGCTTCCTGATATAAGTCATACATAGCCAACACATTCACAATCTCAACACCTTCTTTGCTTCCCTCCCTAAGATCAACCCATCTCCTTCACTTTGTGACCGAAGCAAGTCTGGAATGGCCATGTCTTGGTTTAGGCCAGAGTTAAACAGATTGACCTCTTGAATTTAAAGCGCTCACCGCGCAGTGCTTTTGTTTAGGATTTAGATTCATTTCTCAGTCCACACACACCCAAATTACCAAAACCTGCAGAAGTAGTTTTTACCCATAAACACTAGCAAAGTCTTTCTTGTGTGATACTAGTTTTCTCTAAGCTAGAGTCGATCTCCATTAACCCTTGAGTTTTCTCTCTAAATTCAGGTTAACGACTTAAAGACTTCATTGGGATTGTGAAGCCAGACCGATACTACTTTTCTTGTAGTTGTGTGATCTGATCTTGATGTTTCTATCGTACGAGTACAATTGTAATAATTGTCTTGAGATTTTTATCTCCGATAGGCAAGATAAAAGTAGTCACAAACATCTTCATCTCATTGTTTGTGATTCGTCAATAATCTTTTTCGTTGCGTCGGTTAAGTTTATTGTGAGGTGATTGATGAAACTGAGCTGTTCTTCGGGAATATAAGTCTAGTTTTATCGATTGGTTCCTGTTCACCTTGATTTATCAAAAGACGGAACAAAACTCATAGGTTTATTCGTGGGAGACGAATTTATCTATTACATGTGTGAGACAGATTTGTTTGCTAAAGTCTACGACTTTGGGTCATAGCAACTCTTGGTTGTGGGTGAGATCAGCTAAGGGAATCAAGTGCACAGTATCCTGCTGGGATCAGAGGCGTAGGAGCATAACTAAATCTTGGATCAGTTTGAGATTGGTTGAGGTTCAACTACAGTCCAGACCGAAGTTAATTTGGAGTAGGCTAGTGTCTGTAGCGGTTTAATATAATGTATGTTTAATATGGACTTGCTAGGTCCCGGGGTTTTTCTGCATTTGTGGTTTCCTCGTTAACAAAATTCTGGTGTTTGTGTTATTTTTATTCCGCATTATATTTTGTTATATAATTGAAATAATACAGGTTGTGCGTTGTTCAACTGATTAGAATATTCGACCTTATTGGTTGTTGATTTAAATCGATTGACACTTGGATATTGGTCTTTGCTACCAACCAAGTTATCTCTCTTTGATTAGGCTCGCAAATCATATTTTCTTGAGTAAATCAAATCGAGAGATTGAGATAATAACTCCTTGAATATTTTCTATTGATTGAGTCTTGTTGATTCTCTAGAAAACAACTCGGAGTTGTCCATACAGATTGCTAATCGAAATATTGGGTGAGGTTGTTAGACCCCGCATTTTAAATTGGTATCCGAGCAGGCAAACACGTTAAAGACCTTACAAGTCTGTGTTTGTAGCAATCTGACTCTATGGACTGAGGTGTTATCTCAGTAAATATACCACCAGTCTTCGATGGCTCTAATTACTATGGTGGAAAATTACTATGCGAGATTTTCTTCAAGCACGTGATTTTCAATCATGGGTATATGTTGTTAATGGCTATGATCCTGCCGTTGCTGCATAAGGAGAAAATGTTCCAAAGAATATTGTTGAATATACTCTGTAGGAGCGGAATATCGCAACAATATTCACTTGCGAATAATTATCAAAAGAGGTTTGTGAAGTGAAGTTGCGAAGGTTCGCAGGATAGTTCTCAAGTCCGAAGTTGAAGGAAAGATTAGTTGTTAACATCTTGTAAAATCATATAAATAGCCATTTAGGCATAAGAGAAACCAGAGACACATTTTGAGAGAGAGGATAATTTTAGGAGGAGAGAGAAAAATTTAGGAGAGATTTATTTTCTTTATCATCTTCTTCCCCAAAAAACTAGAGCTCCAAATATACATTAATGGAGTCTCAATTGTAAAATCATGTAATCACATACAATCACTAGTGAAGCACCGTGGATGTAGATCACATTGATCGAACCACGTAAAAATCTTTGTGTCTCTTTTTATAATTTTAGTACTTTAATTCTTAGTTTCATATCAAATTAATTAGATTTAGGAATCATTTTAATGGATTCTCATGAGGGTGTAGTTGTGAGATAATCTGCAACTACATAATTGGCGCTAGAAACAGGGACTTCATCCTTATTGGATCAAGAAATTTCAATGAAAGAATAAAAATCATCAACAAATCAAAGACTTGAAAAGAGCGAGAGAAAAATTAATTGTTGTGGTGAGACTTAAGGAAAAAATGGAAATTTCATGGAAAGTTTTGATGTTCAGGAGAAAGAAGAAGAAAGGAAATTGAAGGAAGGACGAAGGAGAGATAAGAGGAAAATGCTGCAATTTTTGTCATGAACATAAATTCGCAAAGATGGTTCAAGGCTAAATGAACAACAGAGAGGTCGAAGTTCGAGTTCGCATACGAACAGAATTTTTTCATATATTTTTGGTATATAAAGAGCAAAAATAAGGTAAATCAAAAGTGCAGTTCAACACCTTCAGAAATGGAAGCAAGTAGAGATGATTTAGAGGTGAAGATAATGAGTTTGACATCGCAAGTTCGAATCCCATTCTACGCGAATATTTTTTATTTTTGCGAATGTGTGGACTGCTGCAATGAACTCCTATGTGAACTTTTTCTTTTTGAGAATTTTTGGATTGCCAAGAGCTTGGATAATAGGTTGGTTAATTAAGCTCATTCGTACATCTGTGACGTACTTTGATAGCTTACTTTATCATCAACTCCAGCAATGAATGATCAAGTTATTGATGATGAATGAAGAAATAACTGATTCTATGAAGTTAAGGTTGTTGAATGTTGAGTGGAGAGGATATCCCCCAGATCATTTTCGTCACAGAAGCAATGAGTTCACGGAAAATCCAACCATAAGCCATACGGTGTAGGGTTTGCGACCTTCGCGTTATCAGATCATATTCCCTTTAGGGACATCCGATAAAATTGGAACGATACAGAGGCAACAATGTATAATCGAGCATCTCTCTCAGCTGTGTTAGCAGCAACTCTACCATTAATTGATAGCAATGAAGAGAGTTAACAAGCGATGAACGAATTCAACTAGTTGCGAAAGAAATCAGCAAAAGAATACCGGCGACAGTACCATAATACCAGAGAGGAGTTGAATTGCTAGAATACCGATTACATCCTGTGGAAGCAATCAGTAAAGGAAGCACTCACCAAGCAACAGACAATTGAGACTCCATAAGAACGCGGACAAAAGTACAAAAATCTCTCAACGGAAAATGAATACAAACATATGAGAGTTTGCAAAGAAAACAGGCTCAGAAACCACAACAAACCTCATAGACACCCCAGGAAAGTAAACTTCAAGGACGCACAAGCAAAAGAATTACGTACGTCAGCTGTCAAGACATCACTTCACCAAAGGGGAAGATAAATTCTATCGTATTAAAGCTAGATGCCAGACGGAAAGAAAAACTGCTATCACTGCTCCTCAAGACAGCTCCAGAAACTGCAGATGCCTCAGCTCTTTCTCCTTTTAAACTCATAATCTTCGGATACTGTTTTCTCATGTCAACAGTTAACTTACCTCACTAGCTTCATTTCAACTGCAGAGCCTCAAAGATAATCCATCCATGGACATAATCTTAACTCAGTCCACATCCCAACTCGGTTCGAATTAATATTAATTACCATCCCTCTGTGAGATTCAAAGCTGCGACAGCCATTACATGCAACCAATTTAGCCCCGGCGAATGGCAACATTATCCAGCGAAATAATGACATCAATTATACCCAACTAGCGAAATAAAACTCAAAGATCAACCTCATTATATCTCCCAGCAAAGTTCAGCCACAATTATACGAAGAAGAGTTGGTGCAACTCCATCAACAGGCCCAATTCCAGTTAGCAACAAGAAGAGATTCAAATTTTAATCAACTATACGACAACAAACTTCACCATCAACATCAGTTCGCAACAACTTGACAATATCAGTTCGCAAAATTCAATATCTGCGAAGTTAATAATTCCTTCAGAGATTAATGAAATGTTAATAGTTCGCAAAAACACAAGGTCAACTATCAATCCATGAGAAATGGTGAAGAAGGAGCTGCAATAATTCACGAACAGCGAAAACAAGTGAAAATACCAACAATTAGTGAAGAAATAAAGGAAGGATCGTCAACAAACATTGGCGAAGAAGAATCCTCATTAAACGGACCAAACCTTGTCATTGTCAACAAACTAAGTTTTCTAATTCGTAAAATTCTTACGAAGATAGAAAAATTCGCAGCAAGGCAGCTAATCATCCACTTCAACTTTCAGAACAAATGAAAATAGCCAAAGCATCACCAGAAATGACGAACTTATAGCCAGACAAGGAACTTTCTTTGCAATATTTATCTTGCGAACGTTCGCAGCAGATGTTCGTATACCTCATTACCAAGATTCAGCAGGTCAACTCGCCGGATTTGGTGCAAAAACTGGCAGCTAATGGTTCACAGTATATTACTTTGCCTAAGGAAGTTTCTTCGCACCAAACTAATTCGTGAATATTTCTTCAAATATTTCTTCAAGTATGTATTGAGGTTAACGTCAATAACAAAGTACTTCGTGAAGATAAACCAACTATATGTGCAAACAGGAGTCAGTACATATGCCATTTAAACCTGCGAACATTTGCCATAAAAATGAATACTTCGCAAATGTTTATTTAGTTCGCAAAAATGAATACTTCGCAAATATTTACTTAGTTCGCGAAAATGTTTACTTCGCAAAAGTCCGCAAAGCAGCAGAATTTTATTTCGCAAGAGTGGGCTAGAATAATTGGTATGCTGTGAAAACATGCAAGAGGATGCTAGCTTCGCAAGCAAATCATATACTTCGCAAGAGACAACAACAAGCCGTAAAAAGGTAAGTACCATTTCCTTGAATATTTTATTTACGGAAGACAAAAGATTTTTTATTTTATTTACTAAAAACGATATACTCGCAAAATTTCTACAATTTCTAAGATTTCAAAACATTTCAAAGATTTTTTAGATTGGTGAAAAGCGATACAATCGCAAAATTCAAAAATGACTTCATCGCAAAAATTTAAAGATCGCAAAAATATTCAAAGACTTCAAAATTACAAAAAACAGAGAAAAATAAATTTATATAATTCTATAGAACAATTTTAATTTAAAGACGCGAGATGAATACTTCTCATACTTCTTATACTAAAGATTTTATGAAAACATTCAACATTTTATGTACATGAAAAATTTACGATGAATTTTTACGAATAAAAAGAATTTGGATTCTACTTATAAAAGGTGAAAAAATACCGCCAAAAATCAATTGCGATTAGCTTTTATTGAAGAAAGACGCAAAAATTTATTTGCGAACAAAAGACCGCAATCTGTGATCAGCCTCCAAAAAAGAAAGAGAGTCGCAGAAAATTTACAAAGGCAAACCTTTGAGGCGTACACCCTAGTTCGCGAAGCAACATTTCGTAAGAGGCAAAGTCCTAAAGTACGTCATTTAAGGGGTACCTATAAGCATGGCTCAGGGACACCGGAACACCACCAAGGAACCTGAGTACATGGAACTTTACGGGGTACAACCCAATAACGGGGTACCTATCCGGGTTAGACACCTTGGATTCTCAACTTAATCATGCGATGTACCATGATTTAGGTTGGGCGACTAAGGCATACTGACTTTCCCAAGAAGTGCAAAAAACGATCAAGGCTCCGAAGTACACGGTTGAGTCAAGAGTGCCGGGTGGGTTTGAAGCACATCTGCCATTTTTGACAATTCTTGGCAAATGATTCACTTGGCCCAAAGATACCCCATAGGGTGCAACCTCGTAACTATAATCCCTATAGGCAAAAAGGATAAGAGGTTGCGAACAAAAACTGGTTGTTTGCAGAACCGGATGGGAAGAGCTAACCTTGTATGGTCGATGTACGCTTCCTTGAAGGGGCAACCAAGGGGAAGATAAAGGGCAGCACCCTCCATTAGGGAGCTGATACGTGCTATAAGACGCAAATGTCACGAGGCTTTTTGTTCGCAAGAACATAAAGTCTTGTCATATTTGTGCAACAACTGAATTTCTGCGAGCCTTCTAAATAACAAAGAAAAAGAAAAAGAAAAAGAAAAAGAAAAAGAAAAAGAAAAAGAAAAAGAAAAAGAAAAAGAAAAAAAGAAAAAGAACTCGCAGAACATAACAATGAAGATAAGATGAGATCAATGGGTTATTACATGAAAGTGTGATAACGTCCTGCGATTTCATCGCAAGACGATAATGTCACGAGGTTGTATATTCGCAAGAATGTTCAGACTTGTCATATTATCTCAAACACAAAAATATTATCACAAAAGAGGTGGAAAAATAAGACCTTTACTTAGGAAGGCATGATAAGACCACAACAATTAATGAAATTTATTCCATCAATATCATTGAAGAATTTTTACAAGAATATATATAATGAAGTCCTAACAAAGAAGGCAATTCCATCAACATCATTGAAGAATTTTTACAAGAATTTATATCATGAAGTCCTAACAATGAAGGCAATTTCATCAATATCATTGAAGAATTTTTACAAGAATATATATCACGAAGTCATACCAGAAGAGGCGATTTCATTCGCGATCAAAGACGGATACATGTAAGAAAATACACAAATAAACTTGCGAAGATGATTATATGAATGGAAGCAACTCAAAGATATATCAATTTTACCGCAACAAAATGAGCTAAGTAACACAAACATTAGCTATGCATCATAATAGATAAGCATTCTCATCATACATGCATCATAAAAGCATTGCATAAATATTTCATGGCATAAGCATTGCATACACATTTCATAACATAATCATTACATAAATATTATATTCGCAAAAGTATTTTACAAAATTTTACAGGATAATCCCGCGAAACTTCGCAGAAACATTCATAATTCGCAGGACTATTCATAATTCGCAACACTATATTCGCAACATTATATTCGTAACACTATTCGCAGCACTATTTAGAAGTTCAGAAATTCGCAGAAAAACTCAGAAATTCGCATCAATATTCAGAAATTAGCAGGGTTAACAATTGAGGCAGAGGCAAGATAAGAATAGAGACACAACTTAATCATTCAACATTTTCTCAAGGATTCTCCTTCATAGATAAAGAACAGAGGCAACTATGGATACCCAAGAAAATATTTTATGTTCTTTATCTTCTCAGCAAGAATCTTCATCAAAAATGGAATAATAATGAATAGAGGAAATATTTATCACTCTCATTCAAGGACGAATACTTCTTATATATTTCGAGGATTAAGTACTTTTTATACTTCTTAAGGATATTTCATACTTCTTATACATTTCGAGGATTAAGTACTTATACTTCATACTTCGCAAGATGATACTTCTAATTACTTCTTAAAACTTCAGAACTTCGCAAAAGAATAGAGGCAAGTATATACTTTTTGAGTTTGATATTCTTTCGCTTGTTCCTTCATCAACAAAGATCAAAGACTACTACAACGGATTTTTTCTTAAAGATCGCTCTTCAAGCAATATTCAAGAAAAAAGAGGCAAAATGTAGGAGCGGAATATCGCAACAATATTCACTTGCGAATAATTATCAAAAGAGGTTTGTGATGTGAAGTTGCGAAGGTTCGCAGGATAGTTCTCAAGTCCGAAGTTGAAGGAAAGATTAGTTGTTAACATCTTGTAAAATCATATAAATAGCCATTTAGGCATAAGAGAAACCAGAGACACATTTTGAGAGAGAGGATAATTTTAGGAGGAGAGAGAAAATTTTAGGAGAGATTTATTTTCTTTATCATCTTCTTCCCCAAAAAACTAGAGCTCCAAATATACATTAATGGAGTCTCAATTGTAAAATCATGTAATCACATACAATCACTAGTAAAGCACCGTGGATGTAGATCACATTGATCGAACCACGTAAAAATCTTTGTGTCTCTTTTTATAATTTTAGTACTTTAATTCTTAGTTTCATATCAAATTAATTAGATTTAGGAATCATTTTAATGGATTCTCATGAGGGTGTAGTTGTGAGATAATCTGCAACTACACCTGCAAAGGTTCTTGTTGCAAAGAAAAACTCTGACGGTTTGAATGTGATCATACATGCCATTACCCCAAATCTTCAGCACCGTGTGTCTAATTGCACTAAGTCGCAAGAAGCTTGGGATATCTTAGCAACCGTATTCGAAGGAAATTCCAGTGAAAAGGATGCAAGGCTTCAGAACCTTAATTCTGATTGGGAAAACCTTCGTATGGCAGATGGAGAAAAATTTGATGAGTTTAATCACAAAGTGTCTGAAATTGTTAATGCATCTTTTGCATTGGGTATGACTATTCCTGAAAAGGAAATTGTGATGAAAATTCTCAGATCATTTCCATCTAGATACGATGCTAAGAAGCATGCCATCGTTGAGGGAAATAACCTAGACACTCTCTCCAGAAATACGCTGGTTGGTAAGCTTAAGATCTTTGATCACGAACTTTCATCCAAGGCTAAGGATGTTGCATTCAAAACACTAAAGGACACTAAATTACTTGATAAAAGTAGAAAAGTTGTATATCTCTGAAGATGATCACTCTGAGATAGATTCATCAGATGAAGATCTTGACAAATCAGTCTCGATGATCACAAGATAGTTTAGGGATCTTCTTTTGAAGAGAAGTAAACGGTTCTCCAGAGATAAGCCTAAGGCATCAGTCAAACCTCATAATCGTGTTCCTCCTAAAAACAGGGATATTGATGAATCTGATGAAGAGGATATGCTTCAGTGCTTTAAGTGTAAAGGATTTGGTCATTTTGCAAACGAGTGTCCATATCGGAGAAAATACACTGGGAACAAAGGTCTTGCTACAACTCTTGATGAAATGTCTGACGACTATGATTCAAATGAAGATGAGAAATCAAGTGTTGCACTTCTTGTTTAAAATATTGATTTTGATAATTATAGCAATACACATATCAATTTAGATATTCTTTCAGAAGATAATCCAACCATTCTGGAAGAAAAAGTTGATTGTTTTCTTAGAAACACTGGTTATAATGTTTCAAGATCCACTACGTGCCTAGCCGCCTGCATAATTCAGAAGCCTGATTATTATCCAAGTGTGATGTGCTCATATTGTTCATTAAAAGGTCATGAACTCTCAAAGTGTTACAAGTTCAAACACAAGCAAAGACACGTCAACAAACTTCAATGAAGAGAAAATCATCTAGCAAGAAAGCTCAAACTTGCTCAGAAGACCGCAGAGGTATGTAAGATTTTATCTTCGTCTAAGAAGTTAGTTTCCAAGGAAAAATCAAGACCATTTGAGAAGAAAGTATGTTCAAATCGTTTTGATAGACAGAGGTCTATGGATTCCTCTCAAGAGGAAATTGGTGGACAAATTATTATTCACCTCAACACAAATTAATTATGTTGTGTCTAAAATCTTGTCTCATGTGCCTGATCAAAAGAGACAATGATTTGTACCTCTCAGGCTTCAAGAAAAGTTTTGATTCTTCTTTTCTTAGTTTTGTCTTATTTTTGTCTATCAAACAAAAGAGAAAATGGTACTATCGACAATTCTGCTCTTTATAGGGATAAGAGTTGATCGTCCATGAACCTGTTTTAGGTTTCAAACCCTACATTCCTTTTCCTTCTCTAAAATCTCTCTTTATCTTAAGACTACTTGTTGAGCTAATTGTGAATTCCTCTCACAAACCTATACGCTTATGGACACTCCAAGAATGATGTCTTCGGATGAAAAAGAAGGTAATGTGATTGTTAATCCATCTATCATGAAGGAAAAAGAAAAATCTTCATTGCCTCCAACCTTGAAAAGAAAAAGAAGGAATACGAGGAAGCCAAGAGTTGTTCCTTCAAATTCTCAGAAGTTTTCTGATGTTGTTGAAGTGTTGAAGGAGCTGCGAAAAGAGATTCAACAAATAAAGGCTTTTATGCATAAGACTCATGAGATTCAGAAGGCCCTGGTTCGACAACAGCAACCAAGAAGGTTCATTGATATAAACTCATTTCTTAATGAACCCTATGTTCCAATGGCTGTTGACAACAAGGAGTTCGGGGACGATAATGAATTCTTCAAAGGTCTTAATTCTAGTAAATCTTTTATGTTTTATATTTTATTTAAAAGAATAACTAGTATTTTGGAATAGCAATGATTGTGATTACACATATCTATATCCAATGATTTCATCTTCTTATTTTTTGATTTATTGGTTTAAATTCTAAAGTTGTTTGGAAGATGATGGTTGCAGTATTAATCTTTATGGTTTTATATATTGCAATATTTTGACGGGATTTGTATGTTTACGTCTGTGAACTTGATTATCCCATATTTTGTCAAAATTAAAGTCGTTCACGTATTGGTATGATAAAGGAATGAATGGACTTTTGGCAAAACACAAAAGTTAAGCATATATTGTCAATTGTTGATGTAAGATAGGTTAAAGTATTTTGTGATTCAAGGATAAAGTCTATTGTGTCACTTTGTGATGGAAAAATAGAATAGGTCCTTGTTTTATTATCCACGGTATAGAGCTTAATTGTTCCATATTATTATGTATTACCGTGAAGGTTCCATCTTGTATCTTATGTTGAGCACGATATGACTAAGTCGATTTCTTATTGGCATAATTGGTTGTTACATAAAGATGCAAAATGTTGAGCATTAAGAACTAAATTAATCAACTTGTGTGGTTATTTAGTTTGTATTCCATGAATTCTCTCATGTTGAGTACATGAACGGTTAAGGTTGTCATTTTCTATGATAATCTTAGTCGGTGTTCCATAATCTCTTATGTTGAGCCCAAATGAACTAAATCAATCATCTTGTGTGATTATTTAGTTAGCACTCCATAGATTTTTCTCATGTCGAGTTGTACATTTGAATTGATTACCTTGTGATTAGTTTAATTGTGTAATCCAGTTAGAGTATTTATGAGTTTTCTTGTGAATAATCTAATCGATGAATTAAGTCTCCATAAGTTTACTTGTGTTGAGCATATTTAGTCAAATTAATCTTGGTTCGCTTTGGTTAATATGATTGAATATTTTGGATTCCAAATTCATACTTGTATGTAATTTGTTGAGTCTAAAGAAATCCTTCTTTTCTCTTGAAAATAAGGTCGCTCTTGTTGTTCCCATGGGAATGACATCTAATGGGGGAGAGTTCTTTTGAACTTGCGCTTAATTTCCAAATCTTTGTGGGGAGTGCGGCTATGGAATTTTTAGGTGTTATCTAGTATCTTTATAAACTCCTTGATGAATGCATTTAGCCTCGACTTTATGATTGCATATAAACAAGATGATAGAACATTTACCTTTGGTCATGAAATGTCTCTTATGGAAATTTCATTAGGATCCCGTTCTTGTACCTTTGCCAATTTTATTGACAAAAAGGGGGAGAATTAATTGTAGTTCACACTACAAATACATATAGTTTTTCGGATCATTATGTAAGGGGGAGTGGTTTCCATGTGAGATGGAGTATTGACTAAGGGGGGGGTGAAGTATCACCATAATATTGTTTTTGAATTTGTGATGCAATTGGATTTTGACGCTGTGTAATAATACTATGACACTGTATAACAATGATCGAGAACCGATGCTTTTCTCATTGTTATAGCTACGGATTTTCAACAACGATGATACTAAACTTACAACCTTTGGGATCATCGGACTACTTGGAAGTGACGAAGAGTTCGAGTATTGTTGAAGATTAGGCATGTGGAATAGGAGCTACAAAGTTTATTTATATATTTTTTGTATTCCATATGTATTAATAGTTTTTCCACTAAAATTTACAAAGGGGGAGATAGTTAGAGCACTGCTCGGTCAATCTCGCATGTGTTGCTATCTCAAGCATGTTTGTCAATCTTAGTGATCAAAAATATAAAGTCTTGATTTCTAATCTACTATAATTAAGGTCTCGGACTAGGATAGAAAGTGTAGTTGAGCTCAAGACTCCATGGCAATCATCATACAAGATGAAGGACTACTCAAGGAACCCGTGGATCTTCATCAACTAAAAGGTATGTGGAGACTTGAACTTATCTATCACTCAAAAGTCTATCTACTCTATCTCCTATCTTTGAGACAAAAGTCATTTTATTATATAGACTAAGAATACGCACAAGTGGCATTTCGAGCTGAGTATATCTCGCTTATCTATTTCTCGAAATGGGTGTTGGTAAAGCTTTCACTTTAACCAAGTTCATCTTTGCCTAGTGACGAAAGTCATGTTAAGTTTCAATCTTCTTGGAAAATGTTCTGACGAAAAATAGTTTGTAAATAATAACTATATAACTCCCTCTGAGCATGTTTCAATGATTGCAATGAGAGTTTAGATTATATAACCATTGGGGGATATAAACATTGTTGTGGCAACACATATATGTATAAGTCCTTAACACTTGAACCGAAGTTTGCAAACTTTGTTGATCAAGTGGAACGGAACGTGAGCAGCAACTCAGTCCGCGAACCCAATCCGCGAACTGGCGTAAGTTCTCGAACCCGAGAATATCTACTGAAGTTGAAGCTCAGGTTCAATCCATGAACCCAGTCCATGAACTGACGGAAGTTCTCATCCCGAGAAATTCTGCTGGAGTTTATTAACTTCAACCGGTTAGCTTGAGTCCGCGAACTCAAGAGGTTATGGACTAGTTATGGTGAAAAATAATATGGTTGATATGAAAGTTATCATTTGGCTAACATTTGGTTGACTAATATTGAACCAACCATTATACACGTTTGGGTACGATTACACGAACTCAAAACGTCAAGTACATGTGTGTATGGCAAGCTAAGTTTTCGATCTAACAGTTGAGAGATATTATCTTGTATCTGACCAGGTTTTCATATAAAGGTGAATATTGAATGCTTTGTTACTAAGATAACATTGATTGCAAACCCTGGTTTGAAAGACTATATAAGGGAGAACTCTAGCCATTGGAAAAACTAATCCCCACACACTTTTCTTGTGTGATACTAGTTTTCTCTAAGATAGAGTCGATCTCCATTAACCCTTGAGTTTTCTCTCTAAATTCGGTTAACGACTTAAAGACTTCATTGGGATTGTGAAGCCAGACCGATACTACTTTTCTTATAGTTGTGTGATCTGATCTTGATGTTTCTATCGTACGAGTACAATTGTAATAATTGGCTTGAGATTTCTATCTCCGATAGGCAAGATAAAAGTAGTCACAAACATCTTTATCTCATTGTTTGTGATTCCTTAATAATCTTCTTCGCTGCGTCGATTAAATTTATTGTGAGGTGATTGATGAAACTGAAATGTTCTTCGGGAATATAAGTCTGGTTTTATCGATTGGTTCTTGTTCACCTTGATTTGTCAAAAGACGGAACAAAACTCATAGGTTTATTCGTAGGAGACGAATTTATCTATTACCTGTAGATTTTTCTGTGTCAAACAGATTTTTTTGCTAAAGTCTTCGACTTTGGGTCGTAGCAACTCTTGGTTGTGGGTGAGATCAGCTAAGGAAATCAAGTGCGCAGTATCCTACTGGGGTCAGAGGCGTATGAGCATAATTGTACCTTGGATCAGTGTGAGATTGGTTAGGGTTCAACTACAGTCCATACCGAAGTTAATTTGGAGTAGGCTAGTGTGGGTAGCGGCTTAATACAGTGTATGTTTTATCTGGACTAGGTCCCGTGGTTTTTCTGCATTTGATGTTTCCTCGTTAACAAAATTCTGGTGTCTATGTTATTTCTGTTCCACATTATATTTTGTTATATAATTGAAATAATATAGGTTGTGCATTGTTCAATCGATTAGAATATCCGACCTTATTGGTTGTTGATTTAAAATCGATTGGCACTTGGAAATTGGTCTTTGGTACCATACAAGTTATCTCTCTTTGATTAGGCTCGCGAATCATATTTGCTTGAGTAAATCAAATCGAGAGATTGAGATAATAACTCCTTGAGTATTTTTTATTGATTGAGTCTTGTTGATTCTCTAGAAAACAACTCGGAGTTGTCCATACAGATTGCTAATCGAAATATTGGGTGAGGTTGTTAGACCCCCGCATTTTCAATCTCTGCAAGTTTAGAAATGCTTTCTCCTCCTATGCCACAGTAGGAGACGATGAGAAACTGTTTATGGGAAACTCTTCCACCGCGAAAGTGGTGGGGAATGGCAAGGTTGAATTGAAGCTCACTTCAGGAAAGACTCTCACATTGAATGACATGTATCACGTCCCAGACATATGCAAGAATATTATCTCAGAGACCATCTTACTAGGGAAAGGTTTTAAAATTGTAGCTGAGTCTAACAATGTTGTAATCTCGAAAAGTGGTGACTTTGTAGGAAAAGTTTATGTCACTGATAACATGATTAAGCTTAGTGTACTTGCTTTGAACATGAATGTTATGTCACTGATAACATGATTAATCTAAATATAAATCTCACATGTTTGGCATGATAGACTAGGACATGTTAATTTCAAATCCATCGAAAAACTTGCTACTTTAGGTTGCATACCTAAAATAAACATTGACAGAGGTCATAAATGTGAAATTTGTGTTGAATCTAAATATAAAAGAAAACCTTTTAACAAAAGGGTTGAACGTAGTTGTTTGTACCATAAGTAAAATACCACATAATGGGCCCAATTGGTATTTAAATCATCTTTTGGCCCTCATCCATGCCCGCTAACCAGTCAACCAAAGCGAGCCACTAGCCTTCCCAGTATTACATAAATTCAATACCCGGTCAACGGTCAAAGTTAACAACTAGTCAACGGACGAAGTCAACTGTCGGTCAACTGTCAAAGTTAGGTTGCAAGTCCCACCTCTAGCCAACTTTCAGTCTTGTTGCCAGCAGTGTTGCTAACTAATTTCCAGGCAAGTACTCTACCACGTAGTCATCCAGTTTCTAGCCGCGCTGCCAGCCAGTCTCAACCCATGCAGCCAGCATCCACCTATTCTGCCATCCATCATCCACATTGTCAGACATTATGCCTGTCAACCATCAATCTAGTCTGCCAGCATGCAGAAATCCTCATGGAGGCATGCAGTATTGATTCCAGCAGTTTCATGTAGAAATCACCATGGAGGCATGCAATATTGATTCGAGCAGTTTCATGCAAAAATCATCATGGAGGCATGCAATATTGATTCCATCAGTTTCATGCTGAAATCATCATGGAGGCATGAATGAGTAGTTAATGCCATTTAAGTTGATACTGAAATTAGATATTCAACTGTATAAATAGTTGGGAGTAGAAATTATATGTAGGTAGACAATACAAGAAAGAACGCGGTAATACAAATATCAATGAAATTTTACTCCACCAGGGGATTCGCCCGTGGACGTAGGAAAACCATGCCGAACCACGTTAAACCTGCATCTATTTATCTATTCTTAAATTCATCTCAAAAACCTAAAAACACATCAAGTAATCAATTCAATCGTGTTTTGTGCCCAAAAGTAATTTTGGGTACAAACATTGGCGCCGACTAAGGGGATACGAGAAAAGGAATCGTGTTCTTCCATTGAGAAAAGTTGTACCAAATGCTTCAAAATCGTTTCCGTGAAAAAGTTGTTTGAACGTCGTGAAAAATCACTGCTGCAGTCCAGTTGATCGTAACTGCTGCAACCCAGTTTGATCGCAATAGTCGCTGTCCAGCTGATCGCAGCTGCTGCTGACCATATAATCGTACATACTGCAGTCCAGTTGATCGCAACTGCTGCAATCAAGATTCGATGTTTCAGATTTGCTGAAGCTATTACCTTCGGATACTTTGTATCACTACAAAGACTGATGAAACCGCTCTCAGGACGTTCGGTCCACGATAAAAGATGTCGTAAAAACATCATCAAAAATTTTGCTGGATGTTCAATCCACAACATGGTTGGGTCCAGTTTTGTTTTCAATCACTATAGTCCAGCTGATCGCAGCTGCTGCATTCCAGTTAATCACAGTTACTGCAGTCCAGTTGATCGCAACTGCTGCAGTCCAGCTTCATAGTCAGAGGCCACCAAGACTGACTCATTGGAAAAATCACCAAGATTGTTGCCAAGATGTTCGATCCGCAGCATGTTCAAGTCCAAAGTTCGAAGAAAAAAAAATTGCTTGTCAAATAACGTAGTATCTACATGTTCGAGTTTGTAGTGTGTTAAAATCACTACTGTCAAGATCGCAGGATTGTCAAGTTTCCTACACCTCTAAGCACTTGAAAACCCCTGAGAAGACCTCCAGAAAAGCATCTCAGAAAGTTTCAGAAAAGGCACAAAAGTGTAGCAAAACGGTGGTGGAAAGTCCATGAGAAACGGCAACAGTCCCCAGAACCGTTGCAAGAAGCTGCTGAAGGAAAAAATAACAATTCCGAAAACTTGTCAGAAAAGGTCCAAAGGCAAAGACCACATTTTGGAGAAAGCGTCGCGGAAAGTTTAAAAAAAAAAAAAAACCCGGCGGCCGACAACGTTCACACTTCAGAAATTGTTTTTCACCCACATCAACATCTGTTTACCCACGTCAAAGTTTCTCCTCACCCTCGTTATATTTCTATGACCCACATCTAGGTCGTGTTCACCCACTTCATTAGACATTGCGTCATCATTATTACGTCATCATTATTACGTCATCATTGCATCATCTGTTTTGCGTCATCATTGCAAAATCATTAGGTCATTATGAGAGATCAACAACAGCCTGCTACACATGGGACAACAGGCATGGTCCGGATATGGGACAAGAGGTGGCATCCCCTGGGACCATAGATTAACAGGGGGTGCAGCCACGGATGAGCGCCACGTCGCTTAGCCTCTCCTTTTCTTCCTGTCCCATATCTGGACTATCTTTTTACCTTTAGTTTTGTCCCATGTCTATCATTTTTGCGAGTTTTTGTCCCAGCGTCAATACCGGAATCAGGCTCGACCCGGTGGCTATCACCGACAACAACTGCCAGCGGCATTCTCGGTCAATCTACGTCCGTCCGGCATCTTCCATCAGGTAAACATTGTCAGGCGACAATTTTTTCCGGCTGCCGATACAGATGATAGGTGTAGAATACACCGTATTTATTATCTAGTATTTATGCTTTCTTTGCGAGTTTTCTTGTAAATTATGTATCTTATGTTTTGTTTTTGAGTATTTAGGTACTTTGGAGTCATTCGGTTCAAAAGAGGAGGAAACATGGTAAAAGCATTGGAGGCGGATTGTGTCTCATTATTTGCTTTTATTTCTTCATCTCTATCTGAAAAGTATGTCGGCTTTAGTGATGCGATTTCTGTCTGAAAAGCACGACAAACTTTAGTGATGACTCTCATTGAAGAGTATAAGTGAATATGAGAAATAAGGGACGGTTGCTGTTAGCGAAGGAACTCGAAAGAGGGAGAAATCGTTCAATTGGAGCATAAAAGGGCAAAGCTGTCAATTCATAGGCAATTACTATTGGGAGCTGAGCTAAGGATAAGGGGCTGGAAACTTTGGTTAACCCTTATCAAGAAGTAACCACCCCTTATAAGCACTCCATTTTGGGGTGGTTTCCATCACTGGGGTGTACTAATCCACCCCAATTATACCCAACCCTAAATTGAAATTCTCTCATTCACTCAATCATTTGCTACAGAAATTGAGAAAAGAAAAGCTGCATAGCATCACAAAATCGAGTGAGGCAGAGATGGTTTCAATGAAAGACGGTGATGAAACATATTTGCCGTTGTTGAATCGGAGATGGAGACTCGAGGTTGCTGGTGCAGGAGGAGAACGCTGGGAAGAAGCAGAGCTGGTGTTGTTGGAGTATGGGTTCTGCTTAACAACTGTGAATGGTGAATCAAGAGGTTACAGAGAAGATTGGTCCTGGTGGGTGAATTGGTGCTGATTCCGCAAGGGAAGGAGCTGTGCAACTTCTACTTTACAGCTGGTACCTAGCCATGGCCAGTTTACAATAGGCACACAAGGTGCTTGTAGAAAAGATTGAATGAGGTGGATGAGATGAGCTAGATTTGATGCTTCTGGTATTTGGGAATTTAACTGAGAAGGGCTTGTTCAGGTGGCAGCTGTGATTGAGCTGGTGGACATAATGGCTATGCTTTGTTGCCTGAAATTGGTATTGAGTTGGTGATGAGCAAAGAAGAGGTCAGGTCAAGGGAAGTGAACTTGCAGTGGGTTGTGACATTATACAGGTGGAGGATCTGAATGGGGAGAGTACTGTGATTAAATGTTGAATGAAGTCTTTAGATGTATGCTTAGGACAGATGTTGCTGCAATGGGACAAGATTGAGTTACCAGGGCATGATGGCTGTGATGGCACAAGGCACTGGTGTTAACTGAAGTGGGGAATCACAGTTGGTGTTACTACTCGAGTACGGAGAAGCAGTGCAGGTTGAGAAGTTGTTTTGCAGCTGGGGTTTGCAAAGTAATTTTGCTCGAGAAGCCAACAGTGAACTGAGCCAAGTATGAGCATGAGAAGGTGGCTTGAGTTTTGATTCAATTACAGAAGGACTGTGATGAGATGGTGTTTTGGTGGCCAAAGTGCATATGGAGGTGATTCTGCTGCTATTTCAAGAAGTTGTTGTTGGAGGAAATTGGAGCTCAGCTGGTAGTTGAGCTGGTAGATGAAAGTGGTGATCTTGGTTGCAGCCATGACTTGCAGGTGTAGCTGCTACAGATGGAGCTGTGTGCAGCTGGGAGGTTTGGTATTGATGCCAAAGCTGGTTATCGCAGTAGGGTTGAAGATAATGGTAATGGAATGAAGTTAAAGGTGCAGCTGGAGGTGATCTGTGGTATGGGTATGTAGCTACATCTGTTGCAGGTGGTAATAGTGTGTTGGCTTGAGGTTATTCCAGTAGTGCAGTTGAGCAGCTGAGGAATGGTGAAGTGAAGGGTTTGCAAGAAGCAGCTGGTGAGATGGGTTTTTCTAAGACACATGGAAGGTTACAATGGATGATGTAGAGATAACAGGGACTTGAAGCTAGTGGAGCTGTTGCCATGAGCTGGAGGTTGCTGCTATTCAGGTGGAATTGCAGGTACATTGCAATGAGCTGGTGATGCTGCTATGCTACATGAGCTATGAGGTGCCGCGAATGATAAATTTGGAAATGCAGGCCTGAATCTATGGGTATTATTGGTACTGCAATGCAGAGAATAAAGCCGGTGCAACTAAAGGCAAGTGCGGTGACTGAGCTGTGTTGCAGAAATAGTGCGGAAACGGGGTGAAAATGGCACGCCGGTGAGCATAGTTCTGGTAGTCGGATTTCAGAGGTTAAAGTGTCGATCGTAATATTTCAGTGAATCGCGAGGGGGTATGAGTCGGATGCAATAATTGATGGCTGGAAGTATGAGCTACGCGTCACGCTTTTGGGTACGTTTTCGCAAGAAACAAGGAATTGGCTAAAATGGTTTTTGTGAATGTGTGGATTGCAGAGAAGCAAAGTTGAGCTACTGGAAGTGCAGAATTAATTGGTGATAGTTTCAGATGGCAAAAGTGATCGGAGAAAGTTTTCCGGCGACCGGATTTCGGTGATGACGTCAGCACTCCGTCGACCAGTTTTGGACCCGAAAATTCCAGAAATATATTTTTCTCACATGGGCTTGGTGGACTGGTAGATGAACGTGGACTTGAATATTTTGAAGACTTTGACCTATTTTTGGAAAGCAAATGGCTATAAAAAGAGAGTTTCTACAACAAAGAAAAAACGTTTTTATTCTATTCTTGGAGCTTTTGCAGAGAACTACTTCTAGGGTTTGATCTCTTTTATGTTTCATAGTCTTTCTTTGAATATTATGATGATGAACTCCATGAATATGAGTAGCTAAATACAATAATTGGTTATGGGATAAAAGTTGATTTCTTCAAGCATGATTATTTGATTCTATGATTTAGTTTTGTCTCAATTTTATCGTTTGTGATTCATTATTTATATTATCATATGATTTGAATGCTAGTTTGGTTGAGTCCGGAATCAATTGGATTTGTTTTCATCTCTAAAGCTATATTAGGGTTTTCAATACGTAAAAGTTATTTGTCCCTGATTTTTAGTAGCATCTTGTGGTTAATACTTGTAGTGATACATCTTTTTAATCACATATGAATCATAACCTTTGTTAAAACGAATTAGTGCTTTTACACGTTTGTTTGCATCGATTAGTCTTATTTCATAGAACTTATTTCTCTTAGGGAGTTAAATCTAATTGTGATTTTACACTTTAGGTTGCTTTTTAAGAAGATTTCACGATAGCATCTTTCAATGTTGTTTGTGATAAAATCAGGAAATAAACGAGATACTCTTGCGATCAAGATATCTTAGGGCTTTTGATAATTGAGAGATTAAATACCAATTCTAATCATAGATGAAAAATACATGTTTGTGAATGATACTATCCCTTAACCAATATCTTCTCCTTATTGATTATTCCAACTATTTACTTTGCTTTATTTAGTATTATTACTTTGATAAAAACAAAAACACACCTTGGGTTATTTGGTTACATAAGAATCTGAAAATTGCATAACAACAATCGCCTCTCTGTGGATACGAACTCTTTCTTATCGAATACTATATTTATATTAGTTGAGTGAGGAAGTGAAATTATTTTTGACGCATACGACACGCATCAAATTTTGGCGCCGTTGTCGGGGAGGCATTCGGCTTGTTATCTAGTTTTTAGTTTCTTTTTATTATTTTTCTGCTTGCATACTTGTGTTTCGTTTCTTGTCTTGTTTCTCACTTGTTTGTGAGAATTGTTTTTTAGGTACCTAATCTCTGTCTTCTAAAGATTGGAATTATCCAAGGTGCGGGATAGCTACTCGAAAAGGAATAATACTCCAACCAAGGCAAGGCACAACGGAAGAACACGACTCGGAAGTAGAACACGAAGCTCTTCGGCAAGAAGGAGAGGAAGTAGAACACGATATTCCTTTTGAAGAAGAAGGAGAAGAAGCAATGGGTGACCCTGCAAATCGTTCACTTAAAGACTTAGCTTCTCACAAGCTGGATATACAGCAGGGTTGCATTCAAACCGACTCCACTTTTGAAATCAAGCCGGGACTTCTTAGAGACTTACCAAAGTTCCATGGTTTGGTGAATGAAGATCCAAACAAGCATCTTATGGATTTCCACACCATTGTCATGGCTATGCTCCCAGCAAATATGGAGGCGGATGGTGCTATGTTGAAGGTTTTTCGATTCTCATTGGAAGGTAATGCTAAGGATTGGTTATACTACTTGCCTTCCGGGAGTGTTACAACTTGGAATGGGCTCAAGAAACTCTTTCTAGAGAGATATTTTCCTGCATCTAAGGCTACCCAAATTCGCAAGGAGATTTGCGGAATGAGGCAAAATGTCAGAGAATCGTTATATGATTGTTGGGAACGATACAAGAGGTTGGTGGCAAGCTTTCCTCATCACCAATTTAGTGACGACATGATCATCCAATACTTATATGAAGGACTCCAATCAAGTGATAGGAATCTTATCGACGCAGCGGGTGGTGGTGCACTAGTGAGCAAGACGGTGGCGCAATCTAGAGAGTTGATTGAAAACATGGCAGCAAACTCTCAACAATTCTTGAGTCGTGGTTCGGATGTGCTTCTTCGGCGAGTCAATAAAGTAAGCGAGGTGGAGGAACTTCGTCAACAAATGGGAAACATCACAGCAATGCTACAACAAGTTTCAGCCGCGGTGATACCAAATTCTCATGGGTATGAAGACGTCAATGATCAAGCTAATGCGGTTTTTCCAAATCAGCCAAGACGGTATGATCCTTATTCCAATACTTACAATCCGGGATGGAGAGATCACCCCAATTTTAGCTATGCGAACAAGCAAGGAGCGGTTCAACAACCTAACTTCAACAATTCGGGTGGATTTCAACCTCAACAACAACAATTCCAGCCGCGTCAACAATTTCAACAACAACAATCTCAAAATCAGGGGTCAAGTATGGAAGAGTTGATGAAATCTTTTATGCAAAGAACGGAGAGCACGATGAAAGAGTTGCAAACCCAAGTTGGTTCTATGGCTCTTGAGATGAACCAATTGAAGGCACAAAATAGTAGGAAACTCCCTTCTCAACCTATTAACCCAAAAGAGGGTGTCAATGCGATTACATTGAGAAGTGGTACACAACTTGTGCAACCCGAAGTTGCTGATTCGGGCAAGGTGGAAACACCAAAGGAACCTGTTTTGGAGGAGAAGAATGAGGATTCTCCCCAAACTTCTGAGGTACCTATTCCTAACTCTAAAAATCTTATTCCTACTTATGTTCCTCCTTTACCTTTTCTTCGCAGATTTACAAATTCTAAGAAGGAGGCGCTAGAAAAGGAGATTTTAGACGTTCTTAAGAAGATTCATGTGAACATACCACTCATTGATGCTATAAAGCAAGTTCCAAAGTATGCAAAAGTGTTGAAGGACTTGTGTACCAATAAGAAAAGGCTCAAAGGTAATGAAGTGCTTAGTGTGGGGGAGAATGCTTCGGCAATCTTACAACACAAACTCCCACTGAAATGCAAAGACCCGGGCAGCTTTGACATCCCCATCACAATTGGTACCACTACATTTAACAAAGCAATGTTAGACGTAGGTGCATCCGTTAATGTTATGCCTGCATCTATGTATAAGTCACTTGATTTAGGACCTCTCAAAAAGGCTGAAATTGTGTTGCAATTAGCCGATCGTTCTAATGTCTACCCTATGGGTATTGTTGATGATGTTCTTGTGCAGGTTAATCAACTAGTATTTCCAGCAGATTTTTGTGTCTTAGAGATGGATGAAGGTTCACCGGACTCGTCTCTTCCATTGCTACTTGGGCGTCCCTTCATGAAAACGGCGAAGACCATTATTAATGTGGATAAGGGAACACTAACTATGGAGTTTGATGGAGAAGTAATACATTTCAACATTTTCGAGACGATAAGATATCCTAGTGATGTCCATTCTTGCTTCTCCGTTGATGTGGTGGATACATTGGCACAACAAATGTTTGAATTGAATGGTGAAGATGCTTTGAAAACCGTTCTAACTACATCCATTGATAATGGTGTAGAATGTGGTAATGAGGTTAAAGAAGCCCTTGGTGATCTCAACTCACTACAAGGATGCCCGGAAACTCATAATATCTCTTTTATTTCTTTACCATGCAGTGACGAAAAACTTTTACCTTCTATTGTTAAATCTCCAAAGTTAGAATTGAAACCTCTTCCTAGTCACTTAAAGTACTTGTACTTGGGTGACAATGAAGAGTTACCTGTGATTGTTTCTAATGAGCTTAGTGAATTACAGGAGCAAAAACTTCTAAGGGTGCTAAGGAAGCACAAGACGGCCATAGGATGGATAATTGCCGATATCAAGGGTATAAGCCCTGCCGTTTGCATGCACAAGATACGTTTGGAGGATGATGCAAAGCCTACAAGGGAAGCGCAACGTCGTTTGAACCCCCTTATGATGGAAGTTGTGAAAAAGAAGATACTCAAGCTTTTGGAAGTGGGTGTTATCTACCCCATATCCGATAGCAAGTGGGTGAGCCCAGTACAAGTTGTACCAAAGAAATCAGGTGTGACCGTGGTGGAGAATGATGAGAATGAACTTGTCCCAACTCGTGTGCAAACCGGTTGGAGGGTTTGTATTGATTATATGAAGTTGAATGCCACTACTAGAAAAGATCACTTTCCATTACCTTTTATTGATCAAATGCTTGAACGTCTAGCTGGACACTCTTATTATTGCTTTCTTGATGGCTATTCAGGTTATAATCAGATTGTGATAGCACCGGAGGATCAAGAGAAAACCACTTTCACTTGTCCTTTTGGTACTTTTGCTTATAGAAGGATGCCTTTTGGCTTATGCAATGCTCCAGCTACTTTTCAAAGGTGTATGGTAAGTATATTTTCGGAATATGTGGAAAACATAATCGAAGTGTTCATGGACGACTTTAGTGTCTTTGGTGATTCATTTGAACATGTTTGAACAATTTGTCACTAATCCTTGAACGATGTGTTGAAACAAATCTTGTGCTTAATTGGGAGAAGTGCCATTTCATGGTAACTCATGGCATAGTTTTAGGCCATATAGTATCTTCTAAAGGCTTGGAAGTCGATAAATCTAAGATAGACCTTATTCGTGCTCTAACCCATCCCACTACGGTGAGGGAGATACGCTCTTTTCTTGGTCATGCAGGTTTTACCGTAGATTCATCAAGGATTTTTCCAAGATAGCATCACCACTTTGTACCTTATTGCAAAAAGATGTGGTTTTTAACTTTGATGAGAAGTGTATGGCGGCATTCAATCGTTTGAAAGAACTTTTGATTTCAGCCCCTATCATTAAACCACCGGATTGGAGCAAGACTTTTGAGCTCATGTGTGATGCAAGTGATTATGCGGTTGGTGCGGTGCTTGGGCAGCGTGTGGGGAAGATACCTCATGCTATTTATTATGCTTCTAGAACGTTAAATGAAGCCCAACAAAACTACACTACCACTGAAAAAGAGTTATTAGCTATTGTTTTTGCTTTGGAAAAGTTTCGCTCTTATCTAATTGGTACAAAAGTTTTTGTCTTTTCAGATCATGCAGCACTTAGGTACTTGCTTACAAAGAAAGAGGCGAAACCGAGGCTCATACGATGGATTTTACTCTTGCAAGAGTTTGATATTGAAATCAAGGACAAGAAAGGAATTGAGAACACCGTTGCGGATCATTTGAGCCGTCTTGCTGTAGACAAGGAAGCTATCCCGTTGCGTGAAAGTTTCCCGGATGAGCAACTATTCTCAATTGCATTTGCGGAACCATGGTATGCGGATATTGTGAACTACTTGGTGTCTAAACAAATCCCAAAGAACTTGTCTCGTGCTGAGAGGGACAAACTTAAGAGATTAGGGAACCAATATATATGGGATGATCCATACTTATGGAAACATGGCAGCGACCAAGTAATAAGAAGGTGCGTTCCCGAATCTGAATTTAACTCTATCTTGTCTTTTTGTCACTCCTATGCTTGCGGAGGACATTTTGGGAGTAAAAGAACAGCTCACAAGGTACTTGAAAGCGGTTTTATTGGCCAACCTTATTTAAGGATGCACATATATTTTGCACAACTTGTGATAGGTGCCAAAGGACAGGCAATCTAGGTGCCCGAAATCAAATGCCACAAACTTTTATTCAATTTATTGAAGTTTTTGATGTATGGGGTGTTGATTTTATGGGTCCTTTTGTCAACTCTCATGGGAATTTTTATATCTTACTCGCTGTTGATTATGTCTTGAAATGGGTGGAAGCTAAAGCCACCCCAACTAATGATTCTAAAGTGGTTTCAGATTTTGTGCAAGCTAACATTTTTGCAAGGTTTGGAATTCCGAGAGCCATAATTAGCGATGGGGGTTCTCACTTCAAAAACAAGTTCTTACAAGGATTATTGAAGAAGTTCAATGTGTCGCATAAGATTGCAACACCTTATCATCCCCAAACAAATGGACAAGCCGAGGTGTCGAACCGAGAGGTGAAATCCATTCTAGAGAAGACGGTGAATCCAACAAGGAAAGATTGGAGCATGCGACTTAATGATGCTTTGTGGGCTTATAGAACCGCATACAAGACACCTATTGGGATGTGTCCCTTTAGGCTTGTGTACGGTAAGCCTTGTCACTTACCCGTTAAGATTGAACATAAAGCGTTTTGGGCTATTAAGCAATGCAATTTGGAGTTAGATGGTGCTGGAAAGCAAAGGAAGTTACAACTCCAAGAGCTAGAAGAGTTACGCAATGATGCATTTGAAATCTCGCGCATTTACAAGGAGAAAACTAAGGCATTTCATGATTCTATGATTTCTAGAAAACAATTTTGTGTTGGGCAGAAAGTTTTTTTGTTTAATTCTCGCTTGCAATTATTTCCGGGTAAATTGAGGTCACGTTGGATCGGACCTTTTATTGTTACTAATGTGTCTTCTCATGGTGCAGTAGAAATTCGTAGCATAGCTACAGGAAAGGAGTTTAAAGTGAATGGACACCGGTTGAAACCATATTATGAGAACTTTACTTCCGAAGTTGTGGAAGGTGTGAATTTTGTGGAGGCATTCCCTCTGGAGGAGTCTTAGCAAACAAGGAGTACGTCGGGCTGACGACTTTAAACCAAGCGCTAAGTGGGAGGCAACCCACCGGTTTTGTATCTTTATCCTTTATCTTTTTATTTTTATGCATTTACTTTTCTCTTTATTTTCTTTGTTTTTGCATATCATTTGCGGAATTTCCTACCTTGAACTTTCTTTGGATGATTCAATTTTACATTGAGGACAATGTAAAGTTTAAGTGTGGGGGAGCATTTATATGTTTGTATACTTTGTTTTAGTGTGTTTTATGCCTTTAAAAAAAAATCAGAAAAATAGAAAAACCAAGAAAAAAATTATGCTTTTTGAACTCCGAAATCTAGAACTTGTGCCTTTAGGATGACACCATTAGTGGATGGAACCATTTTGAATGCAGGAGTTGAGGAACCAATTAACTAAAGGGGACGAACATAGTTCATAATCATAAATACCATGATAGTTGTTAGCATATCTCGGAATTTCACCATATCGCATTCTATTTTTGTTTTTCCATATTTATCTATTGTTCTCTAAGTGCTTTGGTGGGTCACTAAACATCGACGTGTTATTGCTGCTAGGATGGAATAGATTGATTGAGTTACTAAAAGAAAAAAGAAAAAAAAGACCGACCAATTAGACCAAACGGAATAAAATGACACTTGGGAATAGCAGTATGTGTGAAACGTAGTCCCTGTCTCCGTCGCCTAAACAAGCGTGGAATGCAGGATCCAAGGCAACTATCATGTACTTGCTGACAAGAATCATGTGCTTGGATCCAGTTTGATCCAATCATGTTGTCTTAAAAAATTAATAAAACAAAAGTGAAAAAAAAAAGTAAAAAAAAAAAAGTAAAAAAGAAAAGAAAAAGAAAGGAAAGTATTATATTGGTTGAATAAAGTCACTCCTGGTTCCCTTGTATATGCTAGTGAGTTGATGTAGAATTCAAACCAAGTAGCTCAATCCAATAGGCGTAGGTTCATCTTGGCAGTGACCTTCAGACAGATATGGGAAACATCGATCACTTGTGAACATTCGCCAACATCTACATCTATATCCATCTTCTTAATCTTTTCATTGTGATTGTGGTTTGTTAGTTTCCGAGTATTGTGGCTTGTTCGACTATCTAATTAAAGCTTTACTAATATATGAATTGAATTTGTGCAAGGTACCTCCTCCTGTAGTCATTTTGGATTCGTTTATTGATTTGTCACAAATAGACGGAGTTGGGAATATAGGTTTGTAGGCAGACCTCTTGTAAACCTTCACGAGACTATAACTCGTCCACTAGGGACACCTAGGGGTTCAAAGGCTTGTTATTTATGCTTAAAGTGACCGTTGCCTCGACGAGACGGAGTTGTATGTTTTTGTTTTTGTTTTGTTTGATTTGCTCGAGGACTAGCAAAGTCTAAGTGTGGGGGAATCTGATAGGTGTAGAATACACCGTATTTATTATCTAGTATTTATGCTTTCTTTGCGAGTTTTCTTGTAAATTATGTATCTTATGTTTTGTTTTTGAGTATTTAGGTACTTTGGAGTCATTCGGTTCAAAAGAGGAGGAAACATGGTAAAAGCATTGGAGGCGGATTGTATCTCATTATTTGCTTTTATTTCTTCATCTCTGTCTGAAAAGTATGTCGGCTTTAGTGATGCGATTTCTGTCTGAAAAGCACGACAAACTTTAGTGATGACTCTCATTGAAGAGTATAAGTGAATATGAGAAATAAGGTACGGTTGCTGTTAGCGGAGGAACTCGAAAGAGGGAGAAATCATTCAATTGGAGCATAAAAGGGCAAAGTTGTCAATTCATAGGCAATTACTATTGGGAGCTGAGCTAAGGATAAGGGGCTGGAAACTTTGGTTAACCCTTATCAAGAAGTAACCACCCCTTATAAGCACTCCATTTTGGGGTGGTTTCCATTACTGGGGTGTACTAATCCACCCCAATTATACCCAACCCTAAATTGAAATTCTCTCATTCACTCAATCATTTGCTACAGAAATTGAGAAAAGAAAAGCTGCATAGCATCACAAAATCGAGTGAGGCAGAGATGGTTTCAATGAAAGACGGTGATAAAACATATTTGCCGCTGTTGAATCGGAGATGGAGACTCGAGGTTGCTGGTGCAGGAGGCGAACACTGGGAAGAATCAGAGCTGGTGCTGTTGGAGTATGGGTTCTGCTTAACAGCTGTGAATGGTGAATCAAGAGGTTACAGAGAAGATTGGTCCTGGTGGGTGAATTGGTGCTGATTATGCAAGGGAAGGAAGTGCGGTGACTGAGCTGTGAAAGTTGTTTGTCCCTGATTTTTAGTAGCATCTTGTGGTTAATACTTGTAGTGATACATCTTTTTAATCGCATATGAATCATAACCTTTGTTAAAACGAATTAGTGCTTTTACACGTTTGTTTGCATCGATTAGTCTTATTTCATAGAACTTATTGCTCTTAGGGAGTTAAATCTAATTGTGCTTTTACACTTTAGGTTGCTTTTTAAGAAGATTTCACGATAGCATCTTTCAATGTTGTTTGTGATAAAATCAGGAAATAAACGAGATACTCTTGCGATCAAGATATCTTAGGGCTTTTGATAATTGAGAGATTAAATACCAATTCTAATCATAGATGAAAAATACATGTTTGTGAATGATACTATCACTTAACCAATATCTTCTCCTTATTGATTATTCCAACTATTTACTTTGCTTTATTTAGTATTATTACTTTGATAAAAACAAAAACACACCTTGGGTTATTTGGTTACATAAGAATCTGAAAATTGCATAACAACAATCGCCTCTCTGTGGATACGAACTCTTTCTTATCGAATACTATATTTATATTAGTTGAGTGAGGAAGTGAAATTATTTTTGACGCATACGACACGCATCAACAGATCCGTCATGCAGCACCTTGAGTGATCCTATACTTCGCGTTACATCGAGCTTCGATGTGCCTGGGTTATTTCCACCCCACCTGTCTACATTGGCCGATATTTACGCCCACCGAGTTGAGTCAATCAGACTCACTGAGTTTACTTGCTGACTCACTGATGTTTCAGCCCATCCTTATTTGGATTGCGGATTTCTCAGCCCCACTTCATGGGCTTAACCAATTACACCACTTCTTGGGCTTGATCTTCAAATTCGTTTCCTTGATATCTTCTTCATCCCACGTCTGAATTGGATGATTTTTGGCTTGTTGCTATCGTATTTCGTTATCCTACCATATGAAGGTTACATTTCTACGATTTGGGGAGAATATTTTTGGAACAACTACATCATCAATATTTTTGGAGCAAGGAACTCACCGAGAAAAGCCATTTAAAAAATGGACCGCCACACCAACTTGATAACCGGGTGCGATGTCAACTAGCACGTTTCCATATAATTATCCACATTTGCAACTTGCCATCGTATTAGTATAAGTTGTACCACATCACCTGCTCCTACCCCAACGACAATTTATTTCTCTGCTTACTCCACATGCAGATTTGTTTGTTCGATAACTTCTTCATCGTACGTCTGAATTGATCGATTTTCGGCTCGTTGCGATCGCATGTCAATTTCCTACAACATGAGGGCGCAACTTCAGCATTTTTAGAAAAATTATTTTTTGAGATTGGAGTAGCGACATCGAAGTGGGGCGCATTTTAATCACCATATAAAGCCATAACGAAATCCTCAAATGTTGATGTTGTGTCGATTTAAGTCCACAACATGAAATGTTCGTGCTAGTTGTGTAGATTTAAAAATCTCAAGACACTTATGTTCGCTAATCATCATAACTGCTGCAGTCCAGTTGATCGAGCTGTTGTAATCCAATTTCTCATAAAATACTGCAGTCTAGTTGATTGAAATGCCGCAGTCCTTTTTTCATATAATTACTGCAGTCTGGTTGATAGAGCTGCTGTAGTCCGATTTTCCTCAAAAATAGTTTCAGTACAGTTTTTTCCTCACAACAGCTTCAGTCCAGTTTTACTTACAACTGTTACAGTCCAACTGATCACAGCTGCTGAAATATAGTTCCATGGCAACTATCTTCAATCAAGCTTTGAATCAACTGGTGCATTCCAGTCCCGCATACAAATCTAGTTGTTGAGTCAGGCCGAGACGCTAAGGAAACTACACCAGTCATCGCCACTAGAAAACATAAACATAGCCAGTGGACATTCAACTCATAAACAAATTCGCAATAACACTTTTAATATGGTACGTATGCAATTTACTTATTTCCGCATTTTTTCATATATTCATGCATACTTTTGTTCATTGAGACACCTATAATGTGGCGAGCATTTTCTCACGAGGAGATGCACACATTTTAATTCTGCGCATATCTGGAATAGTGGGATTAGCCCCGCGCGAATTCCAGATGGCAGACATATTCAAAATTTCATGCGCGAGCAAAATACATCAAGGCAGTGCACCCTTGTGCGAGCATAGAGCATCATGACAATCACTATATTCTGGGGGCGAGTTGCATATCACTTCAACGTGACTGACTATCACTTGGGGGCGAGATATGTAACACCTCATGGTCTAAAATAACTCTTTTGGGGCGAGCTACGTAACACTCCATACGCTTGGAGGCGAGTTACATAGCACCTAAATGCAATGCGGAATTTAGCTTCTGAAAATTAAAACTTCAGGTAACCCAAACTTCTTAATCCTCCAACGAGTTACAAGATTAAGAGGGGGCGAGCATACACCCTAATATTTTGACGCAATTATTACAATCAGTAATGTTAAACTGCTATAGTTAAGTTGATTAAATTATTATAGTCCACTTCAAAAGCAACTGCTGCACTCGGTTGGACGCAACTGATGCAGTCCAGTTTTGCTTACGATTTCTGTACTCAGTTGGACACAACTGATGAAGTCCAGCTTTTCTCATCAATTCTATACTCAGTTGGACGCAACTGATGCAGTCTAGTTTTATTTATAACTGTTACACTCCGGTTTATTGAACTATTTTAGCCCAGTACCTCGACAAATGCTGCAGTCCAGCTGATCAAATCTACTGCAGTCTAGCTCTGTTCGCAACTCCTGCAGTCCAGCTGATCGCAGCTACTGCAGTGCAGTTTTGTTCGTCACTCCTGCAGTCCAGCTGATCGCAGCTGCTACAGTGCAGATCTGCTCATCGTTCCTACAGTCCAGCTGATCACAGCTGCTGCAGTGAGGCTCGTCGATCCTGCAGTCCAGCTGACCGCAGCTGCTGCAGTGAAGTCTTGCTCGTTGCTACTGCATTCCAGCTAATCGAAGCTGCTGCAGTTCAGCTATGTTTGCAATCCCTGCAGTTCAGCTGATCGTAGCTGCTGCATTGCAGTTTTGCTCCTCGCTCTTGCAGTCCAGCTGATCGCAGCTGCTGCAGTGCAAATTTGCTCGTTGCTGTTGCATTCCAGCTGATCGAAGCTGCTGCAGTTCAGCTATGTTCGCAATCCCTGCAGTCCGGTTGATCACAGCTGTTGCGGTGAAGTCTTGCTCGTTGCTGTTGCATTCCAGCTGATCGCAGCTACTGTTATCCATCTATGTTCGAAGCTCCTGCATTCCAGCTGATCGCAGCTGCTGCAATGCATCTTTGCTCGATATTGTTTCAGTTCAGCTGATCGCAGCTGCTGCAGAGCAGTTTTTCTCAAAGTTATTTCTACACAGTTTTGCTCAAAACAAGTTTTTGCTCAACTGCTAGAGGGTCACACCCTTTCGCTCGCAACTACCGCGGCTCAGTCCGTAATTGACAATGGCTTAATACCAACAGCTCACACAGATTCCAGCTGAGTGACGTCAAATAAAGCTCATCTTTTCCAAAAAATAAAAATAAAAAATAGTTATTATCCAAGTTCTATGCAACTACCGCAGTTCAGTTTTACATCAACAATTACAACTCACTTTCAACACTCCGCTCCATCACCACGCTCCCATTGCAGGCCAGATCAGCCTTCAGTCATCTTTGTTTTTCATACAATAATGGTTCATACTCAATTGTTTCCCGCCGAACCCAATATCCTCACTTTGGGGTGACTTGATTACGATTTCCACAATCAACGAAGGCAGTTTTCTTTACACGACAGCAACAAAAATTTACTCTTGGGGGCGTCTTGGTTTTCGCGAACAACAAGAAAAGTTTGCCAATCACCTCAACATCAATAATTCACACTTGGGGGTGAGTTTTGCCATTGACTAAGGAAAACGAAATTTTCTTAACCCCCAACGAGTTGGTGGTTAAGAGGGGGCGATGTTTGTACCATAATTAAAATGCCATATAATCGGCCCAATTGGTACTTAAATCATATTTTGTCCCTCATCCAAGCTCGCTAACCAGTCAACCGAAGCGAGCCACCAACCTTCCCAGTATTACATAAATTCAATACTCGGTCAACGGTCAAAGTCAACAACCAGTCAACGGACAAAGTCAACCGTCGGTCAACTGTCAAAGTTAGGTTGCAAGTCCCACCTCTAGACAACTTTCAGTCTTGTTGCCAGCAGTGTTGCTAACTAATTCCCAGCCAAGTACTCTGCCACGTACCCATCCAGTTTCTAGCCGTGCTGCCAGTTTTGCTGCCAACCAGTCTCAACCCATGTAGCCAGCATCCACCTATTCTGCCAGCCAGCATCCACACTGTCAGCCATTATGCCTGTCAGCCATCAATCTAGTCTGCCAGCATGCAGAAAACCTCCTGGAGGCATGCAGTATTGATTCCATAACTTTTGTGCAGAAATCACCATGGAGGCATGCAATATTGATTCGAACAGTTTCATGCAAAAATCATCATGAAGTCATGCAGTATTGATTCCAGCAGTTTCATACAGAAATCATCATGGAGGCATGAATGAGTAGTTAATTCTATTTAAGTTGATATTGAAATTAGATATCCAACTGTATAAATAGGTGGGAGTAGAAATTATATGTAGGTTGTAATTGCAGGATTTCCTACAACACACCCCTTATCAAATCTTGATAACAATTCCTAGATCTAAATATAAAAATGGTGATAAAGTACTAAAATTATAAATAAACACCAAGATTTTTACGTGGTTCGATCAATGTGATCTACATCCACGGATCTTCACTATAATAATTTGTAACTACATCAATTTACATTTACAATCTCCATTAATGGAGTTCTTGGAAGAATTCTAGATCTAGTTTTGGGGAAGAAGATGATAAAGAAAATACATTTTCTCTCTCTAAAAATCTCTCTCTGCAAAATATCTTTCTCTCTCTTCCTAAAATTATCTCCCCCTTTCTCTCTCCTGCTCTCTTCTTTATATAGGTAATACATAGTGGATGACAGCTCATGATAGCTCATTTACAGCTAAGCTTTCCCTTAATTTCGGATCTAAGTTCTGCGATAATATCTTTCGCAAGCTTTCTTCATTTCTCCCAAGTTTCTGTTACATTTCCCTCAAGTCTCTCCATGTCTCGCAGGATTCTTCCTTCTTGCTACATTTCTTGCGAACTATCACCTTATTCTTGCGAGTAATGATAAAATCTTCACATATTTCGTTATTTCTTATAATTATTTGCGACACTTGCCAAGTGTGGCAGAAATCCTTGCAAGAGCGTTGTTGTTGCGAGATTCTGCTCCTACATTTTGCCTCTTTTTTCTTGAATATTGCTAGAAGAGCAATCTTTAAGAAAAAAACTCGTTGTTGTAGTAGTCTCTGATCTTTGTTGACGAAGGAACTAGCGAAAGAATACCAAACTTAAAAAGTATATACTTGCCTCTATTCTTTTGCGAAGTTCTGAAGCTTTGAGAAATAATTAGAAGTATCATCTTTTGAAGTACACGAGGTATGAAAAATGAAGTATGCGAAGTATCCTTGAAGAAGTATAAGAAGTACTCAATCCTCAAAATATATGAAGTATCCGCTCTTGAATGAAAAATATTGCCTCTATTCATGCGAAATTATTTCTTCATTTTTGGTGAGAATTCTTGCCCATTTTGGAAATTAAAGAACATAAAATATTTTCTTGGTAATCCATAATTGCCTCTGTTCTTTATCTATGAAGGAGAATCATTGAGAAAATGTTGAATGATTAAATTGCGTCTCTATTCTTATCTTGCCTCTGCCTCAAGTGGTAATCACTTTAAGAAATTAATCATATTCTGCGAAATAATCACAATTCCTGCGAAATTCTGGATGAATCTACGAGTTTATGAATGAGTCTGCGTGATTATGAATAACCCTACTAATTTCTGAACATTTTTGCGAATTTCTGAGTTTTTCTGCGAATTATTGAACATTTATGCGAAGTTCTGAATAGTGCCGCAAATAGTACTGTGAATTATGAATGGTCCTGCGAAATTTCGCGGTATTACTCTGTAAAATTTTGTAAAATACTTGTGCGAATATAATATTTATGTAATGATTATGTTATGAAATGTGTATGCGATGCTTATGCAATGCTTTTATGATGCGAGTATGATGCTTGTATGATGAGAATGCTTATCTATTGTAATGTATAGCTAATGTTTGAGTTACTTATCTCATTTTGCCGCGGTAAAATTGATGTAGCTTTAAATTGCCTCCATTCTCCATTTCTTTGACTTTTTCTCTAGTGTGAGCATTTCTCTTTATTCTCGCAAGTTTATTCTCTTGTGCCTCATTTTTCTGGCTCATTGTATCTCATTGTTATTTTCTCCACCGTTTATTCCTGCAATATAATCATCTTCGCAAGTTTACTTGCGTTCTCTCTAGTGGTCTTATTTTCTCTTTTGGATCTTCTTTTTGTAAAACTGGTGTACTTCTCTCTTTCTTTCTTGCGACTATTTTCTGCGACAAATTGTAATTTCCATTCTATGCATTCCCATACTTGCCTCTTGTTATTGATCTGCAATATGATAAATGAAATAAGACTAATATAAAGTCGTTAGCAATCTATTATACACTTGTAGGTATAACCTCTCTTGTGGTCTTATTTTGCCTTCCTAGTTAAAGGTCTTATTATGCCACTTGTCTGCAACAAGATCGCAGGACATTCTTACATTTTCATGTAATAATCCATTGATCTTGTCTTATCATTTATTTTGATCTCTGCGACAATATGATAAGTCTAAGCCATCTTGTGAGATTAATCTTTCTCCTTGCTCTTTAAGACTTATGACATTGCCGTCTTTGCGATTTATATCCTCTTAACATTGATCTCATCTCCTCTTATCATTGATCTCATCTTAACATTAGTCTTATCGCAAAAACCCATTGATCTCATCTTAACATTTCTCTTAAGGCTTTTTGGCCTGTTACGCGACAATATGACGGGCCTAAATATTCTTGCAAATATAAAGTCCCATGACATTGCCGTCTGCGTCACGCGACAATATGACAGGCCTAAATATTCTTGCGAATATAAAGTCCCATGACATTGCCGTCTTTTTTGATACACAGCTCCCTAATGGAGGGTATCGCCCTTATCTCTCCCCCTGGTTGCCCCTTCAAGGAGACGTACTTCTGCCATACAAGACTAGCTCCTCCCATCCGGTTCAAGAAACAACCATTTGTTTTCGTAACCTCTTATCCCTTATGCCTATATGGCTTATAGTTACGAGACTACACCCTAGAGGGGTTTTCTTCGGGCCGAACACATCGTAAGCCAAGACTTGCCATGGATGGCCAGGGTAGGTTCATCCGTCCCGGGCACCCACAGCTCAACCGTGTACCTCGGCGCCTTGATCATACTTTGCATTCCTTACGATAAACTCTCGGGCGCCCAACCAGAGTATAACCTTATAAAGTTGGGAATCCAAGTTATCTCTCCTGGATGGACTTTCTATAATCCCAAATCTCCATGACTAGGTTCCAGCAGTAGTATAGCCTTTCCCATAGTCATGCAAAGAGATACCCCCCTTATGACGCACTTTAAAGACATTGCCTCTTACGGAATAGAATCCGCGAACTAAGTTGTACGCCATAAAGGTTCGTCCCATTCTTATATGTTTTTAGGCGATTTGCGCCCGTCTTATGCATTTGCATTTCTCTCTTGCGAAATTTTATTCGCGTCTTTTGCGATAATTTCGCATTTCTTTATTCTTTCATTTCTTGCGATAATTCCGCCATCTTATGCAATTGCATTTCTATCTTGCGAAATTTTATTCGCGTTTCTTGCGATAATTTCGCATTTCTTTATTCTTTCATTTCTGTTTGCATTCTCATAATATCATATCATCTGAAATAAATATTCAAGAAAAATTCTAACATATTGTAATTCTGAAATTTTTGTAATTGTAAAATCTTTGAAATTCTGCGATTGTATCGCACTTTGTAAATCAAATCAAAATATTTGAAATCTTAGAAATCTTTGCGATAATTTCGCTCTTTGTAGTCTTTGAAATCTTTGAAATTTTTTGAAATCTTTAACTTTCTGTAATAATTCGCAGACATTTTTATGATCTTTTGAAATCAAAATCTTTGAAATGTTTTGAAATCTTTAATAATTTTAGAAATCTTGCAATTATATCGCTTTTTGGAAATTAAATAAAAAATCTTTTGTTTGTTGTAAGTAAAATATTCTAAGAAAAGGTACTTAGCTCTTATGTGAATTGACTGAACATCTCGCAGCAAAAATAATTGGGAAGAGTGAGACTTGAACCCTTGATCTATTTTCTGCATTTTCTCACACCATACCAACTGTGCTAACCTTCTCTTGCGAAATAATGAAAGATCTTGCGAAGTAATCAAAGTCTAATTGTTCTAGAGACAATTCTTGCAAAACAAAAATAAACATGCGTGAGATGAGAATTGATCCTGCGACCTATTGCTTGCATTCATGCCTCTCAACCAACTATGCTAGCTCTCTTGCTTGCGAAATTTATCTGCGAAATAATCAAAGGCTAACTTGCGAAATAACAAAAATAAACTTGCGTGAAGTAAGAATTGATCCCGCGACCTATTGCTTGCGACATATCACGCTGAACCATCTGTGCTAACCCTTCTCAGCGAAATTTCTCTGCGAGATTATCATTAACTATCTTCTGCGTGAAATACACTTGCGAAATTATCAAGGATTGCGTGAAAAAATATGTATGTGTTGGGACTTGAACTTGCGACCATAAACTCATTAACTTCGCAGATTACCAACTGTGCTGCCTCTTGTTTGCGAGATAATGAAACAATGTTGCGAAATTATCTATTTTTTCACCCTTTGTAAAAAAAAGAAAATTATGCTCGCAGAAAAATTCGAACCTGTGACCACAAACTCACATACTGTTCTCTGGACCAACTGTTCAAGAATCTCTCTCACGACATTTAAAGCGGAGAACTTTTTTACTTATTCTTTTATTCTCCGCTGAAAATGAGAAGAAAATGAAAAATATGTATTTCTGCGAGATTTGAACCCTTGACCTCTTTGTTATTCTCGCAGACTTGAACCATCTGTGCAAACTTATGCTTGTGATAAGAATCGCAGCGTCTACCTCTTATCTTCTCTTCGTCCTCCCTTAATTTCTTTCACAATTTGCCTCTTGTTTATTCTCCTGAACATGAAATCTTCCACTGAAACCTTGGTTTTCTTTCTCAAATTCACCACAACAACTAATTTTTTTCTCTTAGTCTTCACATGTCTTTGAATTGTTGATAATGCTTACTCCCTGAAAATGTAATTTCTTCCATGAAATTTCCATTTTTAACCCTAAAAAAATTTTAGATCTAAAAATATACATGAACAGTAGCTAATCTTTCTTGGAATTTTCTTTAATCTATCAAATAGAAGGTAGTGTTTCTAGCGCCAAAATGTAATTGCAGGATTTCCTACAACACACCCCTTATCAAATCTTGATAACAATTCCTAGATCTAAATATAAAAATGGTGATAAAGTACTAAAATTTTAAATAAACACCAAGATTTTTACGTGGTTCGATCAATGTGATCTACATCCACGGATCTTCACTATAATAATTTGTAACTACATCAATTTACATTTACAATCTCCATTAATGGAGTTCTTGGAAGAATTCTAGATCTAGTTTTGGGGAAGAAGATGATAAAGAAAATACATTTTCTCTCTCTAAAAATCTCTCTCGCAAAATATCTTTCTCTCTCTTCCTAAAATTATCTCCCCCTTTCTCTCTCCTGCTCTCTTCTTTATATAGGTAATTACATAGTGGATGACAGCTCATGACAGCTCATTTACAGCTAAGCTTTCCCTTAATTTCGGATCTGAGTTCTGCGGTAATATCTTTCGCAAGCTTTCTTCATTTCTCCCAAGTTTTTGTTACATTTCCCTCAAGTCTCTCCATGTCTCGCCGGATTCTTCCTTCTTGCTACATTTCTTGCGAACTATCACCTTATTCTTGCGAGTAATGATAAAATCTCCACATATTTCGTCATTTCTTATAATTATTTGCGACACTTGCCATGTGTGGCAGAAATCCTTGCAAGAGCGTTGTTGTTGCGAGATTCTGCTCCTATATAGGTAGCCAATACAAGAAAGAACGCGGTAATACAAATATCAATGAAATTTTACTCCCCAAGGGGATTCGCCCGTGGTCGTAGGCAAACCATGCCGAACCACGTTAAATCTGCATCTCTTTATTTGTTCTTCAATTTGTCTCCAAACCCTAAAAACACATCAAATAATCAATTCAATCGTGTTTCGTGCCCAAAAGTAATTTTGGATACAAACAGTGGTACAGTTCCCTTAGAACTAATCCACTCAGATTTAGGAGACTTGAAATGAACTCCAACTAGAGGTGGTAAAAGATGGTACGTCACTTTTATAGATGATTACTCACGATACCGTTTGGTTTATCTTCTTAGAAGTAAAGATGAAGCTATAGAGGCTTTCAAACAATATAAACTTAAAGTAGAAAACCAAAGAGGTGTTACAATTAAAATTCTTAGGTCAGGTCTTGGTGGTGAGTATGTGATACCTATAAGAGAATTTTGCAAACTTAATGGCATCATTCATGAAACTACTGCACCTTCTTCACCTGAGTTGAATGGAATAGCTTAAAGGAAAAACCGAACACCCATAGATATGGTGAACGCTATGTTAGCTAGTTAAGGGTTACCTTCGAACCTATGGGGGGAAGCGATTCTCTCTACATGCTATATCTTGAACCGAGTTCCACTTAAGAAATCTGACAAAACTCCATATGAATTATGGAAAGGTAGACAACCTTCATATGCATACTTTAAAGTGTGGGGGTGTTTGGACAAGGTGGCCATTCCTCGTTCCAAGAAAACCAAAATAGGACCTAAAACTATGGACTGTGTTTTCCTAGGATATCCTGAGCATACGAGTGCATATTGGTTCATGGTCATCAATTCTGACCATAATAACATTGGTCTGAACACCATAATGAAACCTAGAGATGCAATGTTTTTTGAACACATATTTCTTTTTGGGTCTGGAACTCGCAAAAGGGTCCATGATGACCTCACTAATGTTCCTTCGACTAGTCAGCCCCCGTCTTTAGAAGTTGAGACTGAACCTAGAAGAAGTAAGAGGGTCAGAACCGAGACAAGTTTTGGTCCATATTTTGTTACTCTTACGGTAGAGTCTGAACCTCAAACCTATAAGGAATCCATGAATTCTCTGGAAGCTCCCTTCCGGGAAGAAGCTTCGATAAATGAGTGGGAGTCCATTCAGCAAAATGAAACTTGAGAGCTTGTAGACTTACCTCTGGGTAGTAAAGCCATTGGATGCAAATGGGTCTTCAAAAGGAATCTTAGAAAGGATGGAACCGTAGAGAAACACAAATCTAGGTTGGTAGCTAAAGGGTATAGACAAAAGAAAGGACTATATTTCTTTGATACTTATTCACCTGTCACTAGAATCATTTATATTAGGATGTTGATTGGTATTGCTTATATTTATGATTTGCATATACATCAAATGGATGTTAAAACTGCATTTTTATATAGTGAATTGAATGAAGAAATTTATATGGACCAACCTGAAGGTTTTGTTGTGAAAGGTTATGAAAACAAAGTATGCAAATTGAACAAATCTCTATACGGTTTAAAACAAGCACCTAAACAGTGGCATGAAAAATTTGATCATGTAATGATATCTAATGTCTTCAAGGTAATGAATCTGATAAATGTGTTTACATTAAATCCGTGGATGATTCTCATGTTATTGTGTGCCTGTATGTTGATGATATGCTCATATTAGGCAGTAACCTTGATATTATTAATACCACTAAAAAGCATGCTTAACGAAAACTTTGGCATGAAAGGCTTAGGCCCTGCTGATGTAATCTTAGGGATGAAAATCAGAAAGACGTCTGATGGATATAGTCTTAGTCAATCTCATTATGCTGGAACTATACTTAAGAGATTTAATCATGAAAATGATAAACCTGTATCTACTCCTTATAATCCCGCTTGTAACTTGAAAAAGAACATGGGTGAAGGAATTTCTCAACTTGAGTATTCTCGCGTTATTGGCAGTCTTATGTATTTGATAAACTGTACAAGACCTGATATTGCCTACACTGTGAGTAGATTGAGCAAGTACACTTGCAACCCTGGGCGGGATCACTGGAATTCTCTATACAGAGTTCTATGCTACCTGAGAGGCACTTCAAACTATTGCTTAAGTTTTGGGAAGTATCCTGTTGTACTAAAACGGTATTGTGATGCTAACTGGATATCAGACTCAAATGAGTGCAAATCCACTAGTGGGTACATCTTCACACTTGGAGGTGCGTCTGTGTCATGGAAGTCTTCCAAACATACATGTATAGATCGATCCATTCACTACACCATTTTAAGGTATTAGCAACCTACTGTAGTTGTTGCTAAAAGGGGTCACAACAGGCTTTTGCCGTTGCTAAAAACGGTGTCACAATTTTTAGCAACAACATAAGTTATGTTGCTAATCGCGGTCAGCAACGGTAATTCGCAATGGCTGTTGCCGTTGCTAAAGATTTTATTAGCAACAACTGTGTGTTGTTGCTAATTTGCTGCTAAATACAAGAATACCCTTACCCGGAACTAGATATTATTGGTGCTGGTTCTACTTTAGCAACTGAGCACCAACGTTGCTAATTTTTCGCAACCTCAAAAAAAAGGTCAAGCCTATGCTTATTGACCTAGTCAAAATTTATTTCCCCCCATATTCACCCCCCCTGCAATTACCTGATTCCTCATATTCAACATCCACACAGATATACAAACTACAATGGCGATACAAAACTGTATTGTTGAGAATCTTGTTGAGAATCACCACTAAAAAATATTAGAAATTAAAGGATTCTTTACAAGTAAACTTACTGAATCTAAAATTTTGTGACTGACATACAATATTCAATCTATATTGATGTTCATAAATGGATGGGTAACCTAGTTTGTGTCAACTGACAGAGGTATTGAAAAACAGGGAAAGAAAGACTAAAGTATCACGAGACTCTGCTTGCTTAACCAAATTCCTTTGCAAATCATAAGTAGATTCAGCTGTTGCTGCTAAAACATCACCAGAGTAATGCTTTTCGACTTGAGCCCAAATACCTTTATAATAACCAATTTGATGTTTTAGTATTGAGGTCACAAACAAAAGACTCAACCCTAGATTTTGTATAATCTAATAATAATTTCTATGTTTATAAGCCAAAAAATCATCAATATAAGTGGGAGCACGGCTCTATATTCAAAAAGTAGGATTGCATTTTATTTTCAAAACAACGATGTTGTGCAACTTCAATAATTTTATAAAACGCATATAGTATAGTGAACAAATTTATTGAAAATCAATCCTTAGGTTTACCCTTATGAGGTTATTTCTGTCTGCATAGAAAATTGTTAACTTTATTATGATCTGAAATCATAAAATCAAAACTAAAATTCACACCCCCTAAATGTGTTGAATCTTCCTTAACCAAAATATAAGTAACTGAAAAGTAATAGCATACCTTGATGAATGACGACCATCGTCATCATAACCACATTCCCTGTATCTATCATATTTCTTACTTCTATGGCCAGACAAAAGTCTTCATTACTTCGACTTCTTCCACTATTATAATCATCATCCTTGTAACCACCATCATAATCTCTACCATAACGGTCTCCATCGCAATTGTATGAATCACCACCTATACTTTTTCTATTATCATCCTTATAACCATATTCACTTTCTCTCCCATAACCATTTCGGTCATCGTCTCTACTTCCGCAGCGATCTTCATCCCCATAACCTCCTGAACCGGGCCTATACATTCCCCTGAGTGAGTTTGTGCTACGAATACTATGAAATTTTAAAGGTTAGTACACACAAAGGTGTTATGTATGATAATTTAACTACCATATACAAGAACATAGAAAGAGAAGGTAAATTATGGAATTGATTTATAATATGTTCATGAAATATTCTCCGAATTTACCATAAGTTTCTGAAGCTTCAAATAATGAGAAGCTAATTCTTGAGCAACACAAAGCATACATGAGAGCTAATCATGGTTATATAGGAATATATAAAAAGATTACTATGGTCTATGGTAAAAGAATAAGTTTTTAAAATTTTATCCATATGCAATAGCGTTTAAAAATCATTCGAGTATTCTGGAAAGGAGACTGACTTCTCCCTGTTGGCAAGTGCTTTCTGTCTGGCTTCTTGAATTCTTTCTTTATCGTTCACTAATTCCATCAAAGACTGTGATTTCTTTCTGACATTACTTCCCTGGTCCCTCCCACTTGAGTCGATATATTGAAAATGAGATAATGTCTGCATGTCTCAGTAAAGAAACTCACTTAGTATATTTTAAAATGGAAGAGTGCGATTAACAGAAAGTTATGAAATAAACTCAACAGGAGTATCATCAAGAATACTTGATTACATCGTAAAAGCTTACTCAAATTAGATGTTGCAAACAATCATTTCCATATGGCAAATATTAAGAGACGGAGATAGAATTTGTTATGCATGTTCTTTGATTTCATTAATAACACGTTTAGACCCATGTCCCACCAGGTATTCAAGAACAGTCAATGCCCGAAGCTCAACGCAAAAAGTCGTTAGTCAACTAAAAAAATCCTCTGAGACTAAGTAATCCAGGAAATATCCAAGTCGATTTCATGTGCAAGAAATGACGAAACTATCAAGATATAGCTATCCACATGTCAAAAAATTACCAAAGGAAAAAAAGAAGAAGCAAGGATTGTAAAGAAAACTGTTAACTTCTGTCTACTACAGGAAGGACATTCTTGTTCACCCCCCTCTTACTTCAAACCAGTGAGGAAGCGAGTTCAGGTCATGTTTTCCCAAATACGTTAAAGAAATGAAAGTAATGTATCATATTTAAGAACTCCCGTAAGGTAATCCCACCACTGAGAATAAATAATTTCCTAGAACGTTATGTAATACCCCAAGTTTAGGATCAAGGTTAAATCCAGAAACTCTAGGCATTACAGTCGAGTCACGATATTTTTAGCAAAGCTTCATTTTATCTTTCCCATCGATTGTTTGTAAACCACAAGCTCAGGTAAACTTTTAACAAAATAAAGTCACTTTAAACATAACAAAATCATTTTGTATATTATAAAAATGCTAACTATAGTTAAGTACATTCTAAGATTTTAAATTTGCAATGTATAGAGAACAATCAAATTTCTAAGATGCAATGGTTTTGTCAACATTCCGTACAATTTCTGTACGGAACTGTACTTCATCGAAATTCAGGTCAAAAATGTTTCAAAAATCTGTCCACATGATCTATTAAGCTATTGGTCGAAACGACGCGTCCTTTTGACATGCTGCAGATGACACATACACAAACAATTTTCATTTACAAAGTATCGCCTAAATCATGATCAATTGCTATAGGCTTTGCCGTCTTTAAGGCTACAATTTTCTTGACAAAAAAATGAATTTTCTAAACGATATAAAACAAGTTTAATTCTCAAGAGGAACACGATAAGTGACTGCTCCATTTCAAAAATTCTTAAAGAAAACATAATTTGAATCCTTGACATCATTCTAAACTAATTTATTAAACACTCATGAACACATGTTAAAGAAATGACTAAGCAAATGACACAATCAAAACAGGGAGAAGTCCTTAATTAGTTTCCACTTCGTCCTTCGATAAAATATGCATGAAAGCCAATTTGGGTGAGATGGCGCTCAATAAAATGCACCCCTACATATTCAATTATTTATAAGAGTTCAATAAAATGGGCATACAAGGAGAATGCATCGACCAAGGAAAGTGATGGAATCTAAAATGATAGTTCAAACGTAAGGTCACTTTTATTCAATTCTAGTACACGAATATCCTTGGGTCGTGCCCAAGGATAAATAGCTAATTGACACAGCTCATATTGCACTATAAAAAAAAAACCAATAGCATCTTCTTCATGATGCACACAGTTCATGCTCTGTATCCATGTCAATTGATCATGTGATTCACATAACAAACAAATTAACTAAATTTCAAGTCTAAATTAGCAAGGTCAAGAATAAACAGAAAAACAAAACATAACTTCATATGTTTATATGTACGCGAAGTTAAAGGTTAGCAAGACCAATAAGAGAACAAACTCCCATACATAGTCATGTTGAACATTTAGTAATCTTTAACAATTTCATTGAATCAAGCAATAGATTCAACTTTGCTTTAGATTCTATCTATTTATTCAATAACACAATTAATTAATGATTAAAAGGTACTCATGCTTCAAAATCAACATAAAAACAATTGAACTAAATCAATTTCCTAAATTAAAATAATTCTTGAACTTCAATGCTCTGCCAATCAATAAAATTGATCAAAACTTTGCTATTGAAACTTAGAAACTCACTTTAGTAACTTGTTCATTTATTCCTTTTCTCGAACATGTGATATGAATTTCGCAAGCTGGTGTTGGAGACCGATTACACGCAAAACCTTCAATTTCAGATCGATTGCACCCAACACCTTCAATTCATCAACAATATCATCTGTAACAACTTCAATTTCAGATTGATTGTATCAAACACCTGAAGAAACAACAAGGTTTGAATACAACATAAACCCTAGCTTATAATTTTGAAAATTTACATTGCACATTAAACAAAATTAAAATAAAATTCAAACCCAAGGTTTCCCTTTGATCAGTGAACAAAATCCCTATAACTCGATCAACGAATTTAGTATCATCATCTTCCTCTGTCCGTCTATGTCTTAGCTGGTGATTTTTGAGGAACAGGAAGAGAGAAACTAGAATCAGATAATCAGATGATGGCGATGGATATGCTACTACTGCCTCTATGGTTTCATCGTTGTTAAGAAGATTATCATCGAGGCATACATGAAGCGGATCGTGAAGAAGAGATAGACGGAGAAGAAGAACAGAGATGGAGATCAAAAACTGAAGGGATTTTGTATGTGTTGAGATACATGCTATTATAAGATATGGGAAATTAGATCCTATGCGTTAATTTTTATTGAGATTGAACTCAAAATAAATAAATAAAAAACAGAAACCCAAATCTCACAGACAACGAAACCTAAAATTGAACCCAAAATCATAAAACTAGAATGAAACTTTATTACCTGATTATCATATCGATACTTCCAAATCTCACAAATGACCTAAAATCTTAGATCGATGCTTCCAACTGCAATAAAAATTCCAACTGAAATCCATTAGCAAACATAAACCTAAAACCAATATATACACAGAACAAAATGATTGTTACCAGTTGATCGAACTAGGGTTTCTGTAGTTCAATCGATTTTGTGAAAGGGGATCTGAAGATGATTGTGATGAATTTATGTTAGTGATTAAGAAGAAGTTAGTTGAATAATAGACTAGGGGTTTACTTTTGAATCAGAGATGAGGTCTTGAGAAGTGAAGATACTGATGGTGGTTCTGTGATCGATCTGGTTCAAAGGGTTTGGAGTTATTTCTGAACTAGGGTTCTTCAGAGCTGCATCTCGATGAAGAAAGAGAATTAAAAAAAAATGTGGCTGAGAAAACCCAAACGATGGAAAGATAAGGCGGATAAGGATGAAGGGTGGAAAACAAAAGAAGAGGATTTGACCTAACTTTGACTTGGGCGTAAACATAAGTCAAAGTGTTCCTGACCACACGCGTGCTTCGCATGCATGCACAACTAGCGGTTTCTAATAGCAACCGAAATTTCAAGGTTGCGAAATCAGCAACAACAGTACGCCGTTGCGAAATATTAGCAACCGAAATTAGCAACGGAATTTTCGCAACGACACTAGTGTTGTTGCTACTTTGGGTTGCCAAAACCTTAAAATGGTGTAGTGACTATGGAGTCTGAGTTTATAGCCTTGGAAAAAGCTAGATAGGAAGCTGAATGGATACGAGCTTTCTTGGGTGGAATTCCACTCTGGCCTAAGCCTGTGTCTTCGATCGCAATCCACTGTGACAGTCAAGCTGCTATTGGTTGCGCTAGGAACAATGTATACAACGGAAAGTCTATACATCTAAATAGAAGATACATGATAATGAAACAACTACTCTCTACTGGTATTATATCTATAGACTTCGTAAAGTCCAAAGATAATATTACAAATCCTTTGACGAAAGGCTTATCTAGAGAGGTAGTTAGATCCACATCGAGGGGGATGAGATTAATCTCATAGAATAAATCACCATGAAGGATACTCAACCTTGTGAATTGAGCTCCAAGATCAAGGTTCAATGAGATAACTAATTTATGGTGATATCGAGAAAGCATTATATTTGTCCATCCCTATGGTGTAACTGTGTGATAGTGCTACCTGCATGATATATGATGATCTATTGAGATCTTCATGGGTTCCATGGCTTTGTTTAAAGCGGGGTGTGTCAGGACACTCTTAATGGACTCACCTATGTGGATGTTAGAAGTGGGGCCGCTTCCTATGAGAATTTGAGCTGATTCTCTAAAGGCATTCATTAAGTCCGGGATTTAGCCCACGGACAAAACGGGCACAACGTCAAGAGATCGGGAGCTTTCCTTTGAGACATCAAGTGTGGTTGTTATTTCTGAATTGCATTCACTGTTGGCGGTTCAAGACATTGTGTTCACCGTTACAACAAGCAGTTCAGGTAACCTCTTACTAAGTTAAGGTTCAATCTTTGGGACACCTTAGCCAAATTTTGATGTCTTATGTTCTCTTGTATTTTTTCGATATGTTTTATCATTCATGTGGGGTATTGTTAGAAAAAATAGGTTTTTAAAAGCATGGACCATGACTTGATCCCTAGACCTATTGCCCAGTAGTAGTTTTTATAATTTGAATAGATAAAACAATAGTCCCACATAGACTAAAATCTTAAGAGTTTTAGACTTAAATACCATGGGTTTTGCCTAAAGGGCATGGACCTTTAGGTCTACACACTTTTGTGTGAGGGAGAAGACCTAGACTATGGGAAGGTTGTCTTTTCCGTACGCGCGGTGCTTCGCACCGAATCACGCACGTCGCCGCCCGTCCGGGCGGGCGGGTGTGGGTTCAATAAGATCCTATCTTTTTGCTGAAATTTTCGAACGCGTTTTCCACAAATGTGAAAGAATCTTATTATTTGTTTGTACGTGTTCGTCTCATATGTCTGACACGCGTGCTCCATTGTTGACTGTCAAAAGCAACACACACTCTGTTTTATGACTGCTACACTCTGTTTTATGACTGCAAAAAGAAAAAGCAACACTCACACAGAGAAACAACTCTACTTCTACTCCTCCTCTATTTTTTTTTCTATAAATAAAGTTATTGTCGAGTTTTCTCTGTTCTTAGTCAAGTTAATCACTTCCAAGTTCTTAGAGTGTTCTCTTGTATGCTACAATGAGGAACGCTAACGATAGTTATATCCTGGAGCCAACTCGTCGATAAAGCTATAGCATCTCTTTATGAGAGAAGTATGCGGCGATATTTTCTTTAGGACAGCGTATATCATACATACCTTTATTATTCTGCCACAATTATTGTTGCTACATCCGTAATCAACCTTTGGCTTGAGCTAAGTATTACTCTCAGTATTTTTACAAGTGTTGTCATTATTTCCAACAGTTATTTATTTGGAAATAAAAGTGTACCTTTTCTATTGTTAATTTGTTATCATCTGCGGACACAATGGATGGCTCCAGTGGGTATCCGTAACGAGGCAGTAGATGAGAAGTAAGATTAAATCCTTTCATTGATCAAAACAAAGTTAAATTCTTTTGATTGCTGATACAAGTGTATCATCTATCTAGTGACTTTTGTGATCCTCAAGTTATCTTAAGGACAGATTCAATTCCTAATAAGAACTGATTGGGAATCAGTATTCATAGTTGGAAACTAATTTTCAAGTCAGTATCCTAGACGAATTTAAATCCAAACAGAAGTAAAATTTCCTTGGCCAACTTAGTTCATCCAAGGCTAAAAAATTGATGTTTAGGTGAGATCTGAACATAGGGAAACTGAGGCTATTTCTGTTTGAAGCGTGTTCCGAGGGAGAGATTCTATGAGTTGTAACCTTTAGCGCAACATCCAATAAAGAAGATAGTTTTGTTCTTACTCTTCTTAGACTAAGTCTTATGAGCTAGATTGGAGGTGCTAGATTAGCACATAAGTGTTGCAATTCCAAAAAAAAATGTAGCAAAAAATTTAACACTAGTTCTCTTTCCTAGCAGTTGCTAGCATGTGAACTAGCATGCTAGATTGGTATGCAGAATGATTCAGCGCTTGGAAAACAAACTTTTCGCGGAATGGTTCAGCGCTGAGAGATTTATTTTTGATCTGACGGCTGAGATTGGTTGCACGGAACCATTCAGCGCAACGCGCGGACGTGGACTGCTAATCTAGCAGCTAGATTAGCACTCCCATAAGACTTAGGAGGTAGTCCTGACTGCTAATCTAGCTGCTAGACTAGCACCCCATAAGACTTAGTCTAATAGCACTACCTTTTATTCCGCGTTCAACGGTGTATCTTTAGCCTAGCTTATTTCTATTCGTTGCTTTCCTGTAATAACAGTTGATTTGTCCATTTCTTCTGCTCAAAATGATTTTATATTCTCTTAATTAATGCTGACCAGTTATTTCCAACAACAGAAAAACACTTATACTCCCTCCGTCCCACTGTTAAGTGACCCAGTTCAAGTTTGCACAATTTTTAAGGCAAGCAAGAGAAGAGAGTACTTTTAAGCATTTTTTACATTGATACCCTTATGGATAATAATTAGTGAAATTTTGAAATTATTTATCTCTCAAACTACACCACGGATGTTCGCAAACTTCATACTATTTGAAAAACATTTTAAAACACCTACGTAACGAATATAAACATGCCTATCAAATTATGCATATTTCTTATAATCAATTAAAATGATAATTTTAAAAATATCTCCTTATTTAGTGATATAGGTCACTTAATACTGAGACAAAATCTAAGAGTAAATAGGTCACTTAATAGTGGGACGGAGGGAGTACGTTCGATTTTTATAAGGTCTGATGTATTTAGCTTTGCAGGTGTGTACTTCACAACGTAAAATGTCATTCCCATGTAACCCTTGTCACTATCTTCAATATTATTGACGTTTCGTGAGGCGAATTGTATAGGTTATTTCCGCTGTTGGGTTCGTGGACCAAAGAAATTAGATACCAAAAGATATTGACCCACAATGGGCATATCTAATAGAGAGTTGCTGAAAGGGACTAAACCTCTTTCATCCGATTTTAGCTCTGCAACTCGGATGACAAATCAGTTCTTTAAACTTGGTTTGATCCAGCCTTAATGTTTACTGAAGTGCTTCAACATTCCGTCACTCATCTAGTAATTCTCATCATTAGCTGTCTTAACTACGGATTCTTGTGCTATATACTCAATCTTAGTTCCAGAGAAGAGCAACAAAGCAATTACAGTGTTACCAAAACTAAACATACATTCCATCCAAACATCTTTGAAGGCAATAACCAAGATTTTAACAATAACATTAAAGATAGTAAGCAAAGTACAAAACATCACAGACATTGTAGCAACCTTTTCAGCATCATTACAAACCAACATCATAAAACCCTTAACCAACTTCACTACCTACATACCTTATTTACAGACACCACTGATTTTGTAAAACAGCAACATTCCAACAATCACACCACTATCACCATCAATTCCAATTGCTTTCAAAAAATTCCACAAAAACAAGAACTTAATCATCATTATAAGAGTACTGACCGAGAAGAGAAACAAATTAAGAGCAAGAGACTTTCCATCACCTCCAATTGCAGATTCAAGAAGTCGGGTATTCAAGGGAATCACCAGAGGAGTCTGTTCACAAAAAATCTTCTTACCATTTTCAAGCTTTTTAAATACCAAAAAAATCTAACTCCTCCTAGTGACTTTGTGGCATCCACCACACGCCTTGCTACCCATCCTCCTTTTACCGTTCACTGTCTTCGCTGCTTGATGGGGCTGGAGATGTACCACCGGAGTCATAATCCTCATCAGAATAAGGAACTCGGGCACTCACACTTAATGGAAATTGCTCTCCTTTGTTCATGGCCCGAGAGTACTTCTTGGGACTGGCTATCTCTTTCTCAAATCGAGCCCTTAGATGATCAGAGTCATACTCAAGTCGCTTAACTGCCATCTCTTCACTTCTTTCCCCATAATCTGAATCCATATAGCTTGTCCCTATTTCCTCCCCACCTTCTCCATTTGCATCAAATCCCCCGGAAGAGTCAGTATCTTCATCAGTTCCGCTCCCATATTGTGGTCCCTTGGCCTTCTGCTCAACCATCTCCTCTTGCTTTTCCTCCCATTCACTATCTTTCCTTTCTCGCATTTTCAAATATTGAGGTACCCATTCAGCGTACATCCTTTCCTTCCGTAGTACATCTCTTTGCCTGCATATTCCTCCTCCCTTTGGCGTTGTTGAATCGCTTCACGATGGTCCAATTCGGCCTGAACATCAACTTTTAACTGTTGTAACTCATCAATACTCAGATTGCCTAATAGTGTTGCTACCACTCCATATTGATCTGACACGGAGGGGGTTATGGAAACAGAATTACTGGAGTTCGCCATCTCTCAATCTCTACCAAAACCTTTCCCTTTCCAGTAAAAAAACTAATGAGTTTCTTAATCACCTTCAAAACCCATCTTTTAAAGGTGTAAGTGCTATCATTAACTGCCATTTATGGCGGTTGGTTAATCATCAAATCGCTTCGTTCTCTTCACCCATGCAAATCCATGCGTGTACCTTTCACCCTAAGAACCATAATTATCCTATGCCGAGTAATAGCTTGGTGTCTGTTTCAACCCTTTACTTTCATAATTACACCACCGTTCTCTACTTTCAACACCTAATTTCAATTATAACTGTTACACCCCACCCTTGTGCCTTTTAGAGGAGATTTGGTAGGTTACAAGTTTTTTATTATTATCTTTGGGGACTAATTTACATTTTATATGGCATGAAGATTTGGATAAGGGAGCATCAATTTGGAGGCACCATTACAGTTAGGGGTATCCCAGCCAGGAAAGGGTCTAGTCTACTTACTAGGAATAACTGTCAAAACAATACCCAAATTTCTTCACCCACTCAGTCTTCCACAAAGGAATACCTCCCTCACCTTTATACCATTATTAAATTTGGAAGTTCATATCATCAGCTTAACGTCATCCCAAGCAATGACAAGCACAATAAATTCTCAACAATCTAATCTACAAGTATCCACTCCCTTTTCTTACTGTACCAAAAAAACTGTTACAATATCACTAATTTCACCCTGAAGTGCTACTCTCTCTATAGCACTCACGTGAACACCCCACGGAAAAATCATACTAAAAAGTCTTTTACTGATAAAGATGTTACATATGTTAAACCTCTCACCCAAAGTACTACTCTCTGTCCCCATCTTGTTACCTTGCATCAAAATCTCACTAAACCCTTCCCAGAATTTGGTCATCAATATTCCCATTCCATTTTTAAGGTTCAAACCCAGAAGACTACAAATTTAACTACCTTTTCCAAATGGTACATTGCTTCCATCATCATCTATCAGCATAATACTCAACAAAATTTCATTTTTTTAACCATCTTTTTTATAATAGCTTCTGAGTATCCCAAGAGTACCAAAATCTTTGAAATATATATCCTCATTACCTTCTCTATGGAAAAACCATCTTCCCCAAGAGATTCTAATACTCTGAACCTTGAGATCCAAGCTCTCTCTACCCAAATGTCAGATTAACTCAATCTCCCTGCAACCCTCATAAAACCTGTTTTCATAGATAAGAAAGTTATATTAGCTGAAGCTGATACTAACTGGAAATGGTGTATGGCTGGTTACATTTGCTGTGAAACCCTCATCCCAACTTCTTCTATCAGATACTACATCTGTAATAATTGGCCCCTTGCTCAAAGTCCAACGGTTACTACATTCAATGGTCAAAGAAACAAGGTTCTCATCCGTTTTCTCTCGGAAGAGGATTTTAACAGAATTAATTCCCAAAAACCTTGGTTCATTTGTGGTACCAAATGAAGGCTGGCCTCCAAATCACCAACTTGTTTTTGAAGAAGAGATCATGTGGTTTATACTCTGTAATATACCAAATGAATGTACTGAATTTGAAGATCTAAAGTTACTCACTACAAGAATGGGTGATCCCATTGAAGCTCAAAATCCATTTGGCAAGCACCCTCACAAGAATAATGTTAAAGTCTGCATCAAAATTCCAGTCCAGAAAGCTTTACCAATTGGTATACCTCTATTCACTAATGGCAGAAGTGAACCATTCCTTATTGAATGCAGACATATCATAGTACCAAGATATTTCTGCACTTCTTGTCGCATACTTGACCATAAGGATCAGAATTGCCCTGCTTGGAAATTTAAACAGAAGAAGCTCAAAGAATTAGATTCCAGCCGCAACAACTACAATCTTCCAAGTGTTTCAAAACTCATGATGCCTTCACCTGCAAAGGAAAATTGCAACTCCTCTTCTGGTACCATTGACACAAATATGCAATCGCTTGAGTATGTTCAAGATACTCCTATGAGGCAAACATCACAAGAAAAGTCCTTATGAAAGACTGTTGCAACTGACAACAGTATAGCTGATCCTACAAAATTCTTTCTATCTAATACTTTCCAAATGGGTCCTTTTGTCAATAAATCTCCAGCTCTGAAGATTTTGGATGTTGGCCCTGTACAACAACACGCTACTCAAATGGAAAAAGGGTTACCAGTGATTGGAAAGAAAAATACAATCCAAACTAATTCTGTTACTATTACTGGGTCTGTATCAACTCCGAGTGGTCTGATTCGGACTAAAAATTCTTTAAGAAGATTCAAAACAGCCACTGTTTCTAATCTCAGTCCCATTGTCACTAGAGGATCTGCTACCTCTGCTGAAAAAGATGTTATTTCTAATCTCAAAAGGAAGATTAATCCAAGAGCTGATTTAAGGAAACGCAACAGAGCCACCCCTATTGTTGATTCTCTAGGTACCACTTCTGAAGTAAAAATTTCCAATGAACCGGATTATGCTCAACTATGTTCCCCCATCACCAAATTGGATGATCTTCCTGATATTGATCTATCCAACTGTTCTCTCAATACTCAAACCATGTTTAATTCTATGGGTAACTTCACTGTTCCTGCTGGTAATTCCTATACAAGCAATGATGTCTGAAATACTTCCCCTCTCAATGCTGCTGATCCCAATCTGGTTTCTCCCCAAAGTTCTACTCAGAATGGTGATACTGCTTTCTCTCCTCTTGGAAGTGATTTTGGCTCTCCTTCTCAGGTAAACCCCATCCCCACTAACCCAATTCTTGATAATCTCAATCCTACTCTAAACCAATTCCCTATCAATAATATCAATCTTATAGCATGGAACATTAGAGGCCTAGGAAAAAAGTCTGCTAATAAAGAACTTGGTATGCTCTGTAGAAATGTGAATCCTGATATTATTTTCCTATCTGAGACCAAAATGGGGAAAGATATGGCCTCCAGGAAACTCAAAAACATGGGTTTTCCATGTACTTTCGATGTTCCAAGTATTGGTAGAAGTGGTGGTTTGGTGCTGGCTTGGAAGAAGGAAATTCATTTGTCTATTGCTAACCGTTATGAAGTGCATTCTCCAAGGTTAGCATTTACCCCTAATCTCTATCATCTGATTTTAGTTATTTTCTCTTCTTTTTAAGTAGCATGCTATGTGATGTGATATCCACCAAACTAGTATCTTAGGTGTACTGAAGATAACATATGAATATATACTGTGTATACATTCAGTAGATAATATGGTGTACTTTTGTGTGTGCGGGTCTCATATGGTAGATCTAGAGAGAAAAACTTGTACTTTCCAACGATGGCGCGTTTATGGTTTTCCATGCTCGCATGCTACTGCATCTATTACTAAATCTGGTAGAAGGATGCTTGCTTACGTCGACGATTACTTCAAAGTTACCTGTTTTCGTGAGCTGTATTCAATAGCTATTAGACATATTCCTAACTACGACAAGTATGTGTTTTAAAAAGTATATTTTGATATTGTTTTTGACGAACCATATACTATGTACATATTCATATGTAGTTACGATACTGTGCTTTTCTCATAGGCCTGATGAGTATCATGTAGACGATATCGTTCTACCACCAAAAGTAATTAGGGATCCACTAGGCAGGAAAAAGGGAAAGCGTATTAAAAGTTCATGGGAGAATAGTAAAAAATCTGTCAAGTGTTCAAACTGTAATTTTAAAACTCATCACAACAAGGCAACATGCACTCTAATCCATCAGTATGAACTTTCTGAAGAATGATTTATGTCAGGTATGTGTTTCAAGCAGTACATATTAATGTTTTTTTTTAAGTAAGTAGTGCTTTGATTTCCCTTTTTCTTTTTATCACATGCTTGAACGTACAGCAGATTGTCATATCGATGACGATGCCATTCTTTCCACCAATTATTATTTAAAAAAATCATTACCAGTTTTTTCCTTTACTTCTTGTTCTATTATACTGTTTTCTTTTGATTCGTCGGTAACAACTTTATTTGGTTAATAACGATTTCTTTTACAGTACAATACATTATCAGTGTACTGAAATTACTGTTTTTGTTGTTTCTTAGAACATCTTTTGAACTTTCGAATAATGAAACATGTCATTAAGTGTCTAATAATAAAATATGTTGATAGTTTATTATCAACCAATAATGAAATAGTAATATTGATCATACATGTCAGTATCTATCACCAGTAGTGTAGTATTACATATTGATATATTACATGTCAGTATTGTAGCGTAAGCATCTTCCACTACATACTGATATATACTGCTGATTTGTAGTGTAACCATACTGATATTTTAACAAAAATACAATCAGTACTTACTGATATGTACTGATGATTTGTAGTGTAACCATACTGATATTTTAACAAGAATACAATCAGTATTTACTGATATGTACTGCTGATTTGTGGTTTCCCAGCTGATTCACCATCTACGGGGGTCGAGGGGGAAGCGCCCCCTCATATCAACAACACAAAATCACTAACAAGTTAGACTACATAACAAAGTAACACAATTGAAATAACACTATATTAAACTTGACCATTCTTGAAATCATGAAATGTAACCAAGAATAAAAGGAAAATATTGTAACAAGAATACAATCAATTAACCATCTTCCACTAGATACTGATATGTACTAATTTTCTGGTGGAGATGCTGTCTTCAATTTAAGACTCCATTTGTGTCAGTCCCCAACTGATTTCTGGTGGAGATGCTGTCAGCAATTTGCATGCTAAAGTGACCCTTTTGTTGCAAATCTTCATTTGCACCTGATCATCATCTCCCAAAGATACTCCCACATATTTGCTTTTTGACTTCATCTTCATAAAATACATCACAAATAGCAGGCAGTCTGGTGATTTCCATTGTTGAGGTGCTTCACATTCATTGACTATTACATTCTTCAATGTCTCTTTACTATTCTCCACCAAGTACATTGATAGGCTTGAACATGTAATCTGCCATTTTTGTGGCGTTTGGATAACATATTGCTCCCCATTCAGTCTTGGAAGAATTGTAGTGGTTGAAAACCATTCTTTTGCAGTCATATTCTAGTAGCGTCCAATGTAGATTGTGATGACACATTGGTACAAGAATCTTCTAGATACTGTTATCCATCGCCAATATTGGACTGTAAACAGATTCTTCTGCTCCTCCTTTGAGCTTATCCGGGAACTCGACATTGAACTGAAAGCATGGATATACATAATTATGTTTTAATATGTAGTGTACCTATTAATACATACTTTTAATATAAATATACACTGTAACATAACAAATTACCCAAGCGGACGGATCCAGATGGAAGACAGGTAAGTATTTTCTGTCTATTTCGCGCATCAGCTGCTCTTCCTGAAACTTGTATTGTCTGTAGTTGAGAAGATCTTGCTCTAAAGAATCATTATATACCAAGTCCTCAACTGAAGATGCACTAACGCAAAGACCACCTTCTCCCGTTTTCCAAGCAATTGAGTTGCAAAGATAACGATGTAAAATTTAGTATTCAACATTCCCAAGCACAATGATATATTCTCATTGTAGTGTAATCATCTTCCTAGTACATATATTACATGTCAGTTACCCTTATTAGTGTAACCATCTTCCACTACATACTGATATGTAGTGGTATATTGATAGCCATACAATCAGTTAGTGATGATTGTATTGTAACCATCTTCCACTACATACTGATATGTAATACCATAATACTGATATGTAGTGGTATAATGATAACCATGCCATCAGTTAGTACTGATTATAGTGTAACCATCTTCCACTACATATTGATATGTAATACAACAATACTGATATGTAGTATAACCATCTTCGACTGCATCACTTAAAGAAAATATAAACCATTACATAAGATTAGTATAATTTTTTGTGGTTTCTCAGCTGATTCACCATCTACGGGGGTTGAGGGGCCAGCGCCCCCTCGTATCAACAACATGTAATATCATTATGTAATACTACAACACTGATACTAATCTATGGATAAATTTTGGTATATGCAGATGTTCCAAATTAAAAACTCACCTAATCAAGTCTGCATTATCGAAGAATTTGGAAAGGATAGTCTTTTGATCATCCTTAAAGTCATTATAGAATGTCGACTTATTCAGTTTTAGGAAATGCTTGCGGCGCAATTTAAGTTTTTTTTTTCTTCCTTTGTGCTACTGCTTCTGTTCTTCCAGCTTTCGGCTTCTTAGGTACTTTAGTTTATTTATATGATGGTGAGAACTTACTTCCACTTTCATAAATATCATCTACCTTCTTTGCAGGATGGGAATGAGTAACTGGTCTAGCAGGTGTTAGCTGCCGATTTTTAGGCTTTGTGACGCGCTTTTTGTTCACTCTTACCCTTTTTTGTTTCTGGCTTAGGGTAATTGGTTCCTGCATTTTTTATCCACATAAAAAAAAATGTAAATGTAAACACACAAGATAGCTAATAATTAACATTAACTACACAAAATTAGATTTAGTACATATCGTTCACCTGTGATGGAATATCGAAAACATCTTGTGAAGGAACATCGAAAATATCTTGTGAATCAACCTCCAAACCATCTTGTGAAGGAACCTCCACAGTATCTTGTGAACCTTTCGAAGGGATGTTTTCTTGTTGCTTAGCTGTAACTTCACCTGCATCTTTCGGTTCACTGGGTTCTTTGGTCTAAGTTGTATCTTGGGGAAATTCTACAGGTTGCAAATCTCTTCCATACAAATTATCAAATTCTTGTCGTAGTTCAATACCAAAAAGAGCACCGTTTTTATCTGGAAGGAGGTCTGCATACTCTTCGACGTAAATTCCAAGCCCAGAGTTTGCCATGTATAAATAATCTCTCATAGAGAGATGTTCGATGTGTTCCAAACTCGACATCTCACTAAACAAAGGTACATCCATGAGATAAAAACCTCCTGCCGCCGATGCAGTGTTATAGTCTTCAGATTTCTGGGACAAAACTTCTACTGTCTCATTTGTTTGTTGTATCTCAGTAAGCAACTCCTTTATTGCCATCTTCTCAACTTCAAGTGGATCAGTCTGCAAAAGGCAATTGAAAATGTCAACATTTAATTTAGTTACATATGTATTTCTATGTAAACATGCTATGTAACAGTGCATAGCAATATGTAATAGTGCATAACAATATGTATCTACCAGTACACATTCATGTTTAACAATACATAACAATATGTAATGGTATATACCACTAAAAGAATGTAAGTATCTACCACTATATATTCATATGTAATGGTACATAATAATAATTGACACCCAAGGTATAAAGTGTTCAAGCATGCATAAAGTGCTCAAGCATTCATACATACTACATATTCCTGCATAAAGACACCAAACGGGGTCCGAATAGCACAACTGTACAAACCACCACTAATGTGATAAGTACTCAATACTTCATAAGTCCAATTTATTGTTTAATGGAATATCTACAACTGTTTGGATCTTTACTAGAGCCATAATAACATACATTTCATAGCCATCAAGCCTTTTGGAATCATTAACTCAGTGTTAAATTATGTCAGCTCTACAGTTTCTTCCTATTTTCTCACTAGGTGTTTTCGTGTGGAAACTAATACAAGCATTCTAACAATATATATCAATATGTAATGGTATATACCACTACAAGAATATAAGTATCTACTTTGATACAGTAGAAACTGAATATTAAAATCAAACTTAAATTGCATACTACTTACCTACGTGTTTTCTTTGATTTTTTTCTATTGTATCTCTTTGAATTTTTGCTCCAGATTAGATTTAGCCCAGTTTGTAACCTCAGAATGCTGAACTTCAACATCATTGAACTTCAATACTGCAGGTGTTGTTGACAATTCAACTTCAGAGGTTGCATTAGCATGAGTTTGATCTATCAGTATTGACAAACCAACTTCAGCAGAGTTGACATTAACATCTGTTTGATGTTTCGGAGAACCTTGCATTTCAATTTTAGAGGTTGCATTAGCATGAGTTTGATCTATCGGTGTTGAAAAACTAACTTCATCAGAGTTGACATTCAACTCTTGGTTGAGGTTGCTTTGAGTAGGAGTACATCCCAAGCTAACATAATCTTCATGGATGTCTTCTCTGCAAAGGGAAAGCTTTCAAGTAAATTTCATGCAACATGAACTCAAGCTTTGAAGAGTCAACCATTTCTCCCTCTTGCTTCATTGTGTTGAGTTCGCTCCATTTGACTGATATTGTACTCCTCAAATCATCATATCTTATCTTCCAATCCTGTCCCCCCAATACAGAGTCATCTTCTTCTTTTTCTTCTTTCGTTGGACATCCATTTTCTTCTTCTTTCCCTTCTTCCGATTCAGAACTGTCATCTTTTTCACTGGAAGATTCAGTATTTTCTTCCTCTTGAATCCTTCTTGAGATTCGATTAAGGATTTGTTTTTTTTTTTTTGGTTTGTAATCTCGTCTTTGAAATCAACATGGAACTGGTACAAATCAAAGAATGTAAAAAGCAATTATATTAGGTATTACCAAAAAAATTTATCTTTCTTTCTCTATTACTCCCTCCGTCTCCAAATCATATGCAGGTTTGTGTGTAAATTTACACACAAACTTGCCTATCTTTTAGAGACGGAGGTAGTAGATACATATTGATATGTATCGCCGAATATTCAATGCTAATAGCTACATATTGATATGCTAACAATTACATATTGATATGCTAATAACTACCATCACTCACCATCTACGAGGGTCGAGGGGGCAGCGCCCCCTCGTATCAACAACATGCAATATCATTATGTAATACTACAATACTAATATGTAATACTACAATACTTTATACTACATGCTAATAACTTGTAGTTGCAGAATAACCTACAACTACACCCTCAATAGAATTAGTAAAAACTCAAGAAGTTCCTGATGGTGAATGATAACTTTCTTATTGATTCTCTTAGTTGATTACATAGAATTATCAAAATGGAATTAGAATAGTTACAACTTTTTCTATTCTCTTTCCTAAGATAATTTCTTACACTCACTAAAAGAACCTCTCCAAATTTTACATTTGAACTCCTATTTATAATGAATTTTGTACAGTTGTATATGTGTTGCGAAGTATCGCAACACATCTTCGTATGATTATTCTATCTTCGCAAATCTTCATATTTCTCTATGCTTCCTCTATCTTCGTATTGTTTTGTAATTCTTTCCTCTTATATTTATCTTAAGGTTCATAAACTAATGCCTTGTGATATTCGGTACCTACATCTTGCCTCTTCTCATGTCAATTCTACGAAGAAGGAATGCCATGAGAACCTCTATTCTCGTAAATTTAATATAGTTATCACCACCTGTTAAATTCGCAACACGTCTTTTTTATTTTCCATTACTTTTTTGACACGTTTCTTCGTAACTGTTCTTTTCAACCGTTCACGTTTAATCGCATTGATGAGTTTCTATCTTTATTGAATTCTCTCTTCTTTATAAATATAATCCTTAGTTTTTTCTTTTTATTCTCTTATCTTACTCGTCTTCTTCATCACTTCTGCCTCTGCAATCTTTTTTATCTTTTTCCCTTTCTATTTTCCATCTTACATTCAATGGCACCAAAGAAGAAAACTATTGAACAGATAATGCAGAACTTGCTGATAGAGACCTTATTCTTTCTAAGATTGATGGTTATGATAATAAATCTTCTCTCTGTGTGAAGCTTTTTACCAACTATGTTTGGGATGATCAGAAAATTTTAATCTCACGAGGTCAAATCCTCGCAGGTCTTCCTCTTCCTCTTTATGATGTTAACTTTCCTCTATTCTATGAAATTATTTCCCACTCCAATTTTTCTTGTGCCATTTACCAATTGACTGGTGATTGTATTCGCCTCTTAGTTGAATTCGCAAATCGTGCCGCTTTTGGGAAATCTTTGTATTCAGTTGATCTTAGTAAACCTGGATTTGAAAATATGGAAATTGTTGCTGCGAATTATACAGTTGAGGGTTTCTTCAAAAATTACACACTAATTCCTGCGCGGAAAGAAGGTAATCGTTGGGGTGTTCGTAAAGCTAATATCGCAGCAGATGATCTTCTCATGCATGATATTGATTATGCCTCAGGAAATAATAAGACACCTCGTCGTTCTAATGATGAAGATTGGTATAAGTACCCTTTAATGTTATCGGGCTCTTATATTTCTGGGATAGTAGAACTTCCTACGAACCTTCGTAACCGCAATTATCAAACTTGGGTTTATAGAAATGTATGTACTCACATCTCCTTATCTTATTGTTACCCTTTAATTTCAAATGAGGTAAGAAACACTCTCGTATTTTTCTAAACAATATATTGTTGCCTCTGTTTCTTATCCTTATTTGAATTTACAGATTCCACTTCTTCCTGAGATTGCTGCGAGTGAAAATAAGAATTCTACTTCTTCTAAAAGGCTGACTACGAGACAACAAACTCTTCGTTCTGCGAAGGTTACTCAAGCTTCTGATAGTCAAGATGATGCTCTTCGCAAAGGGAAAAGGAAACTTGAAGATGTTGTTTACGAGAGGAAGAAGAAGAAGAAACTCTCAACCAAGCCTCATTCCAATGTAATCTCTCCTAATGAGAATATTGAGGAAGATCTTGGTGATGAAGATGATAAATTTCCTGAGAAGGACTTTGGTTCTAATTCCGATACTCTTTCTGACAAAGGAGACGATGATAATGATGTTGATGAAGGTGAAAATGAAGATTGCAAAGATCCAGAGACTTTTGCCTCAGCAATGGTTATCATATCTGAGGCTTTCCTTCATTCTTCTCGTGGATTAGGAGATTCTCCTACAGCGAATGCTCGCAAACTTATTGCGAAGGCTTGTAAAGTTCCTACTGTAATTGATAATAACTCCCTCAAAGGCATTTCGAGATTCGTCTCTCCTGCTTCATTATATGCTTTAAGTAGCATGGTAAGTTTCTTCTCTATTCCTTGTTTATTTCCCTTCTTTTGTTGATTTCTAACTCCTTTTTTCTTGTTTAGGTTGGAAGAGTTAGTTGTGCAGCTGCTTCTGATTGGGAAAGACGTCATTCTATTGCTGAGAAGAAAACTTTGAATCGTTGTAGGAAGTTAGAGATTGAAAATTCAAATCTTCGTCAAAAGGTAGAGGATTTAAGTATTGATAATGCAGAATTAACATCCCGTCACGAAGGTAATTCACAATCTGCGAGCATCGCAATTGATAATTCTTTTCTTCTTGAGGAGAATAATCAGTTGAAGCTTGAAAATTCCTCTCTTCGTAATGATAAGAAGCAATTAGAAGGTAAATTCTTTGCGATGGTAATTACTTTGATTACTTTTCCTTCGTAATTTGCTAACCAATTCCTTAATTTCTCTCCTTGCCAGCATAACCATAGTTTATATGTCAAGCGTTTTCGAGCTAAGATGACTTGCAAGATTTGCGAAGATAATGAAATTCCGCTCAAAAAGTACCATACGCTCCTTTCCGAAGAAATTCCTGAAGATACTCCATATTTGGAATTCTCTGATAGTGAAGTTGAAGATGATAGTGAAGTTGAAGAAGAAGATCATTTTGATGGGAATAAATCGCCTGAAAAATAACTTCACTCTTTTTTGTATATCTATTCTGTAACTTCCCTCTTTTTTGTATGTCTGTTCTATTTCTTTTAGTACAACACTTTCTTTTTTATTGCACTTTTAATCAATCCAACAATTTCTTTTTCAAAGCTTAATTTGGATTAAACTTTCTTTGATTGATTGTTTCCCTTATTCGCATAATTTGATCATGTGGAGAGAAATGATATATAACTCACAGATAAAACTTAGTATCTTCTTTTCCCCCTATTATTTCTCTTCAAATGATTAAACATTGTTGGAAGTATTAGAATATCTGCCTTAATTTATCTTACGAAGTTTCAACTTGTTACGATTGTAAATAAGAAATCCTCCCTTTGAAGTATAAGAAATAAAATATATGAAATATCCTTAAGAAGTATACTACATATACAATACCTTTGAAGAATTATTAGAAGTACTCAATCCGTCAAATGAAGAGATATAAGAAGTATTAGAAGTACTCACTCCACCAAATGAAGAGATATAAGAAATATTCAATCTGTGAATAATTACGTAACATATGAAGAAGTATAATGATTACTTAACCTTTACCAAATGAAATATTCGTTGAAGAAGTATAATATGAGATATTCTTGAAGAATTATAAGAAGGATTCAACTTTTGGAGAAATATTCAATATATGGAGAAGTATAAGAAGTATGTAATTCTCGTAAATTTTTACGAATATTAACTTACCTGTATTTGATTGCTATCAAAATCGCATTTTTTGTTAAGTCTTCGTGAAAATTCTTCAATTGGGTTGTCTTCTTGTAAAAATTCTTCAGTGATATTGATGAAGTTGTCTTGTCTTCAAATCTTCATGATGTATATTCTTGTAAAATTTCTTCAATGATATCGACGAAGATGTCTTCTTTTCAGATCTTCACAATGTTTGTTCTTGTATAATTTCTTCAATGATTTTGATGTAATGAATTTCATTAATTGCTGTGGTCTTATCATGCCTTCCTAAGTAAAGGTCTTATTTTGCCACCTCTTTTGTAATAATTGTTGCGATAATATGACAAGTCTGAATATTCTTGCGAACATACAACCTCGTGACATTATCGTCTTGCGATGAAATCGCAGGACGTTTTTACACTTTCATGTAATAACCCATTGATCTCATCTTAACTTCTTTGCTTCATTCTCATGAGTTTTTTTTTTTTTTTTTTTTTTTTTTTATGCTCGCAAAACTTCATTTGTCTCACAAATATGACAAGCCTTTATGTTTTCGCAAACAAGAAGCCTCGTGACATTTGCGTCTTATAGCACGTATCAGCTCCCTAATGGAGGGTGCTGCCCTTTATCTTCCCCCTGGTTGCCCCTTCAAGGAAACGTACATCGACCATACAAGGTTAGCTCTTCCCATCCGGTTCTGCCAACAACCATCTTTTGATCGCAACCTCTTATCCTTTTTGCCTATAGGGCTTATAGTTACGAGGTTGCACCCTATGGGGTATCTTTGGGCCAAGTGCATCATTTGCCAAGACTTGTCAAAAATGGCAGATGTGGTTCAACCTCACCCGGCACTCTTGACTCAACCGTGTACCTTGGCGCCTTGATCGTTTTCTGCACTTCTTGGGAAAGACAGTATGCCTTAGTCGCCCAACCTAAATCCTCTTACATCGCATTTTATATTGCGTAATGTCGCTAGATTAGGTGAGAATCCAAGGTGTCTAACCCGGATAGGTACCCCATTATTGGGTTGTACCCCTAAATTTTTACCATGTACTAAGGGCCCTTGGTGGTGTTCCGGTTACCCTTAGCCACGTTTATAGGTACCCCCTTAAATGACGTACTTTAGGACTTTGCCTCTTACGAAATATAGCTTCGCGAACTAGGGTGTATGCCACAAAGGTTTGCCTGTATAAAATTTTCTGCGGCTCTCTTTCTTTTTTGGAGGCTGATCACAGATTGCGGTCTTTTATTCGCAAATTAATGAAAGTTTAATCACAATATAAATTTTGAAATTCGTAACTTTTCCCAATTTCCTGCGAGCAAACAATATTCGTAAAATTTACCATGAAATAAATTTTTTGTTTTGCAACATACCTCATTTCCACGAGCAAACATACTGATTTCCTTCTTGTTTTATTACTTTCCTTCTTCTTTCTTCGCAAATCATAACCCCTCATTATCATCGTAAATTGCTTGTATGATTATCATCGTAATTTTATTCTCTTTTGCCTTAATCCCCTGCCATTAAATTTTCACTTCTTTTCATAGCCTTTGCTCTTTTTCTCCAATTTTCCTTCTCAGTAATTTTTCCTTCCCAAACTTCTACTTCTGTATCGTAACATTTCTTTCCCTCAGCCCAATCACCCTTGATAATTCCAACACCCTTCATATGAGGAAACTTTATGCATTGATGTAGAGTGGAAGCTACGCCTAGAATTCCATGAAGCCATGGTCTTCCTATCAAAGCATTATATGGTGATTCGACATCAACAACGCAGAATAGAATTTCAGTTCGCATTCCACTTAATGGAATTCGCATGCTCACTTCTCCTTTGGGCTTGTTAGCAGTTCCATTAAAACCATAAATTCTGTATGTAGAAGGTATTAAATCTGCATCTTTTCCCCCCATAGTTTTGTAAGCAGAATAGAAGAGAATATTGACAGAACTTCCCGTATCAATCAAAATCCTATTAAGACCAATTGATTCTTCCTCCATATCATCTTCATTTTCTTCCATATTCATGTAGATTGCTAATCTTACTACCAATGGATTATCATGTGCTTCACAACCTTCTGGAATTTCAGTGGCTTCAAAAGAAATTTCACGCTTCTGCCAATCTTCAAGTCGTGAAATTTTTGCGATGTTCATTACTTCCTTTCCGTCGCCATCCCTCGCATATACCCTGCTTAACACATTATCATGAAAATCCTCTATGGTTTTATATGAATGAACAATGGAATTACAGAAAACATTCCTTGCTTTTGATCCCACTTCTATATGTAGGGTTTCTTCTCCCTTTTCTTGTGTTGTGTTCTCCCTATGAGTTATGGCTGGAGCTTGCGGTAATTGTTGCGACTGTGTCTGCTTAAGTAAAAATTGATTTAGTTTTCCTTGATCAATCATTCGCAAAATTATCCTCTTGATATTATGGCAATTATTTGTAGAATGTCCATGAAAATGATGATATGAACAAAATTCATGACTTCTTGGACCCATTGGTGGTTCCTTTCCCATGTTCCATGGAGTTGGTATATGCTCTACCAGGATAATTGCCTGCCATATCTTTTCTACACTTGTATTCAAAGGTGGCAATTTTATCTCTTCCCTCACCATCCTTTGACCTCCTTGACCGTTGTTATAATTTTGTCTCTGGTTCCCTTGTCCAAAATAATTTTGCCTTTGTCCCCCATAATTTTCTTGTTGTTGATCTAATCTTGGAATCTGGTTATTTCCTATTCGATTATAGAAATTCCTCTCTCTATCATACTCTTCTTGATCTCTACTACCCTTTGCTACCATTTTTGGCTGGCTATCATTGACTTTCTTCTCTTCTGAAATTTGCGAAGAAGTTTGTGAGGATGTTTACGAAGTACACGCTACTACATTGATTATTTTGGGAAGTAAATTTGCTCTTCCATCTTGATTGCTAGTGTTTGCTACTGGATATGACTCCATATTGTTTTGCTTTTCCTCTAGTGTAATGTATTCTTCTTGCAATTCTCGTAACTCTGTCATCATTATGGAATTATTTCTTCTGAAGATTTGAACGTATAATTGTTCAGTTGCGAACATCGCATTTATGAAGGACAAAATCAAGTATCTCTCATCCACGCGCCCTGCCATATCACTGCACATAGTCTTCCATCGTCTTACTAAATGCTTCAAACTTTCACCCACTCTTTGTTTTAAACCAAATACATCTTCAATACCAAGCCGTGAAGAGTGATTTGTGATATATGCTCCAAGGAAAGTTGCTTGCAAATGACTGAATGACATAATAGTGTTCTTAGGAAGTCCTTCGAACCATTTTAAAGCTTCCCCTGTTAAACTTGATGCGAAGTACTTGCATAACACAGCATCATGATTCTCCCATTGTAACATGCATCTTATGTATGCTTTAATGTGCTGAATAGCACATGAAGTCCCATCAAAGATATTGGTAAGTGTGGGTAAGTTGTATTTTGGTGGAATTCCTCCCAATTGTACTTCTCTAGCAAATGGAGTCCTCGCAGCTTCTTCTATTACTTCATCTAATTGCCTTCTATCTTCTCCTCTTCTATTGTTTATCATCCTTCTCATTTCTGCTAATTCTCGAAAAATCCGTGCATTTACCTCAGAATTCTCATCCATTGGTCTTTTTAATGCAGCTTCTCTTCTTCTGCGTTCTTGTGCTTCCTCCCTTGCGATCCTTCGCATGCTATCATATTCTTCATTAATGTTTTCATTTGCATAATTTTGCAAATATCTTCTTTCTAAATTATCATAATTGTTTAGTCGCAGAGCATCTTGGAATTCTTGTTCTTCCCTTTCTATTCTTCTCATTCTTCTCATGCGAATATCGGGAATTTCTTCTTCCTCATTTCTCCTCCTTCTGTGATTTATTTCTTCTTGATTTGCTTGTACTCTGATTCGAGAGTTTGGTTCATTCCTCTCCATTTCTGTTTGTTGATTTACAATTCTTCTCTTAATTCTTTCATATTCAACATTTTGTTTGTTACGAGCCTCTTCATATCTTCTTACTCCATTCTCGTGATTGTTTTGATGTAGTGCTTGTTGTCTCTCAGTTTCTTCCATAAGTTGTTGTTCTTCCTCTCGATTCTGATTGTTTTCTCTAGGATTTGGCCTTGTTCGTAAATTCTCCATGTTTTGTTCGTGGTTTGGTATTAAAATGAAACGATTTTCTCGATTTCTTTCACCTTGATTCTGCGCTTGTTCTTGCACATTATTTTCATTATTGATTATTGGTGAATTTTGTCCTTCTCTTTCTGTTCTAACATTCGATCTTGCAACACTTTGAGATTTCCTTCTTTGTAACATCTCATTTTCCATCCTCAATTCTTGATTTTGTCTTGTTAAATTGGCACGTTCTTCAGCTTCGATCATTCGTTCTTCTTTAATTCCTTGTCTCAATGTTTCTAACATTTCCCTTTCTCTTTCAAGAATTGTTCCTCCCATCAACCTCCCATTTTCTCTGATTTGTGGTTCTCTACCTTCTTCTTCAGTTCTCCAAGTGTGTATACTTACTCGATCATGATCTATTATATGTTGAGCTTGACTTCTTCGATTACTCCTTCTCCTACTAGGTTCTCCTGCTATATTTGCTTCTCCTCCTGCGAGTCTTACACTTCTTCTTACTTCAGTGAATGGTTCTGATGTGTTTCTTCTTCTTGTCATTTTTTCCGTGCAAGGAATTCTTCAAATCCCTGTTTCTAGCGCCAATTATGTAGTTGCAGAATAACCTACAACTACACCCTCAATAGAATTAGTAAAAACTCAAGAAGTTCCTAATGGTGAATGATAACTTTCTTATTAATTCTCTTAGTTGATTACATAGAATTATCAAAATGGAATTAGAATAGTTACAACTTTTTCTATTCTCTTTCCTAAGATAATTTCTTACACTCACTAAAAGAACCTCTCCAAATTTTACATTTGAACTCCTATTTATAATGAATTTTGTACAGCTGTATATGTGTTGCGAAGTATCGCAGCACATCTTCGTACGATTATTCTATCTTCGCAAATCTTCATATTTCTCTATGCTTCCTCTATCTTCGTATTGTTTTGTAATTCTTTCCTCTTATATTTGTCTTGAGGTTCATAAACTAATGCCTTGTGATATTCGGTACCTACATAACTACCATCAATTAGTTATTGATCTGTTAATAACTACATATCAATATGTATCCATATATTGATTTTCTAATAACCACATATTGGCACAGCAAAGTAACACAATACAAAAATCACTACATATGAATATGTACTGCAAGTTTACCTCATACTCAGAAAGATCAATATCCTTTAGGAACTCGGTACATATCTTTGTATGATTCCACCTAGCCACTCTTGGCACATACATTCCTTGAGGTTCTGTCTCTATTTTCTCGGGTTGCACCAAAAGGGTATGCTCCGCAAACCATGGCTGCAAGTATTTGATATGCAGTGTTAGATATACTATCTAAATGTATAAAACACACAAAACAAAAGATTTTTAAAGTAGAGAAAATCTTACCAACAAATAAACAACACAACCATTAGTGTGTTCTATGGTTTCCTCATTTTCATTCATCTCTCGCTCTAAATGAAAATGAATGAGGTCAGGCCATGAAATATTCTTGGCCTTCTCAAGATCAAGGACGAAACCAATATATTTTTCAGTCAAAGCGTTTGCATCACTTGTAGCGAAAAATAATGAGGTGCACATAAGAAGGAAGATAAGCCTAACAAGATCTTCGGAATCTTCCTCGTCTTCCTCAGATTCTTCAGAATCTTTATTTGATTGATCACCTACGCTTTGCACAGGCTCTTCATAAGACTTCTCCTTGTTTACATTAATTGTTGATCTTTTAAGGATTTTCAAGATTGCCTTCACAATCATTGGCCTAGTCACTTTTTCACCAGACTTCATCCCAAAGAGAGAAAAGTCCTTTAGAAGAACTCAGTTTCACGTCATCCACTTTTTTTATTGACAAGTGTAAGACTTAAATCATGATATTCCCTATTTGGAATTCTTGGCATCCCATAAATAACTACCACTTCTTCTATTGTGGATACCAGCTCATGCGGTGTGTCGTGCCTTTCAAAGCAAAATATAAGCTTGTTTGGATCTTGACCTCTCTTGTAACAACGTAACATTTTGGTAATTGCATATTCAAGCTTCAACCAATGTTCCAACTCAAATTTAGTATACCGGAACATTAGGAACAGGTTCCCATATGATGCTTCAGAAATCAGCTTCAGCTGCAACTTACTCAACCTAAGATTTTCTTTGTTCTTAATAGTCTTCACAAGCCCCCACAAGCCCCTGAAACTGGCTCGGTATAAACTTCGTGCTCTTCCAGCTCCTTTTTTTACGCTTGTTACAACCTACAAGATAGCAAGAATCTAAAAACATTACACGACATATCAATATGTAGTTATAATATCTACCATGTACTTGAAACAGCACTGACAATTTGAAACAAACACTACATATTTTTAGCAGTGCATATCAATATGTAATTGTAGATACCACTACAAGAACATAAGTATATACCTATACATACTACTATGTAACTACATATTATTAGCAGTACATATCAATATATAATGGTAGACAGCACTACAAGAATGTAAGTATCTATCTCTACATATTGCTATGTAACAGTACATATGGCATATGTAGAAAGTGAGCATTAAAATCAAATATTTCATAGTTATTAAGATTTAATTTGGTTTTAACACTACAAACTCTACATACCTTCTTTCGGAGGAACATTTGCTTCCCCCCTTTTTGCTTTCCCCTTTACTTTTGGCTTTGTAGCATCCTTTGTAGCCTTTTTTTCCTTTGGCTTGCGGTGAAGGAGTAGCAGCCTTTGTAGCCTTTTTTCCTTTTGATTTAGTAGTTGCCACTGTTGCTTTTGTTTTGGTTTTTTTTCCTGTTGTAACCCAAAAATAGTATCAAAAAATGACTACATATTCATAAAAAAACACAACAATGCATTACTATGTATTCATAAGCAGGTTTCACACAGTACATGGCAATATGTAGTTGATATGTAAGTATTTTTTAACACTAAAAACACTACATATTATGAACATGTAGTGTTAGATCATAGAAGTATTAGACAACATACTGATATGTAGTACACACTTGTAAGTTAATATGCAAGTATTTTTAACATTTTATATGTATTAGTTTTCTAACACTACATATTGGTATGTAGCGGTGCTTAATGATATATTGCATGTCAATTTGAAGTACATATGGACATGTAATCACAATTATGGTTTATTTCTGATCTGCTCACCTTTTTTCGGAGGAACATTTGCTTTCTTTGTTGGTGAGGGAGTAACAACTTTACTCATACTTCGAGTTGTCGGTGATTTAGCTGCAGGGGAGGTTTCTGTTGGTGAATCATCAACAATATTTATTCTCCTTTTTGCTGGGGAAGGGGTTTCTTCTACAATTGCTTCTGTAATTGTCCGCTTAATTGTTCTATTCGTAACCATTTTTTCAATTCAATTGAATGTAATGAAAAAATTAGGTCAAGAACGAAATCTTTTTTTATTTCGATTTCTGTAAGTGATGATTTTCGATCGTTTGACTTCAATCTTATGATTTTCTGTAACTGATTTTAGAGCGATTGATTGAGAAGAAAAATAAGTTTTGATGGAGAAGAGAAAATAATTTTTGCAGAAAAAAATGAAAAAGGTAACTGTGTAAACCGTGACTATGGGTAGACAGGTAATTTCATCAGGTTTTAAACTTTTTTGGACCAGCGGATAATTCTATTCTGGTGCTGGACTACACACTAAACCCGAGTCGGGTTTTTGGACCAAATAGCAAATTTCTCTTCTATTATGTGTTGTGTAACCATAACTTACACATGCATATGAAGGTTTACAGACGTCATGATGTGTAACTATTATTTAAACACATTACAGTCATAGGTGATATTTTGCATGTGTAACTTTTAGTTACATATGCAATTGGAAAATCAGTGGTGATATTTTGCATGTGTAACTTCTAGTTACACAGTCAATTGGCAAGTTAGTGGTGAGATTTTCAATGTGTAACTTATAGTTACACATGCATATTTTTGTAAAGTTACACATTCACAGGCATTACATATGATCAAAACATGAGATTCTAAATGTGTAACTTATAGTTACACAGCCCCTTGGCAAGTCAGTGGTGACATCTTGAATGTGTAACTTACAGTTATATAGGCTCATTTGTATGTGTATCTCCAAGTTACACACTCAATATACAAACCAAAATACAGCCAGTGGTGAAATTTTGAATGTGTAACTTATAGTTACACAAACCCATGTTTGTATAGTTAAACATTCAAAAGCATTTACATTAGCTCATCACAACCAAAATCACATATATAGTTTTCACTAGCATGATATCATAACAACACATATACTCAAATAATTTCACATCTTAATACCTGTTATTGCAGGATCTCTTTCAAGGGGATTCATTCTTCCTTGCACCATTTTAGTTCACAAAATGTAAATTGAATCTGAATCTGCAGTTCAAACAGTAAGAAAACATCAATTTATAGTAGTCCTAAACTCCTAAATATGAGATTGAGATGATACATGAACAAAAAACATCAAGTAAACCTAACCCCTAAAACCAGAGAGGAAAAGGAGAAAATCGAAAACAGATGCAAACCTCTGTTTGTCTTCTTCTTCTTTCTTCGTCTTCTTCTTCTTTGATCAAAAACGACTGAATCAAAAAAACGAATGAATCAAAAAACAGATCAAATATACTGAGATTAAACAGATCGAAAATATTAAACACGAAGTAGAAGAAAAGATTAAACATGAAGAAGAAGATTTGATCGAAAATCTACATGCTTTTTGTTTTCGTTTCTTCGATTTGCAAAAAAAATTCTCTGAAATTTCAGTTTTCGATCTGGATTTTTCGCTCTATAGTTTCTCAGGTCCGGTTTCTCTCTCCTAAAATGAAAATGAATGTGTTTATTTGAGAGGAAATCTAGGTTAGATAGTTATATAGTGAAGGTTATTCTGATCATTTCGACCTCTATTAAAATTTATTTTTAATTCGGAACCTGGTTTTAAAACTTTTTTAACTAGGGGCCTCATATTATGGGTTATCCATGGGTTGGACCTTAGCCTAAATTCCCATTTTCTTAATCCCAACGGATCCGCTTCTGGGTCCACATAGTTAAGAACCGAACCCGGAACCGGACCCGACTTTTATAGGTAGGGTCCGGGTCTAGTGGTACCCGGGAGTACCCGGAGTCACATACCCATTGACAGCAGTTTTAAACTGACTCACTAATCAGCCAATTCAGCTTCAAAACTGACTCGGCTATCCCTCTTATTCGAGCAGACCATTTTTTTATTCTCGTCTCTCTCTCTTTCTCCTTCTCAGTGACAAAACTAGGGTTTTTTTTTGTCGGAAGAGGTTTAGAATTGGTTTATTACTGGTTTCGAGTTTTATGGATTAGTGTTTCTTTGGGTTAGAATTAGGTTTCTTACTACTCTTTGTGAATGATCCAGGTGATAAGTTAAGAGATCTATAGGCTGAGTTCAATTTTTATTTGAGTGTAGAGTCTTCATCTCCTCCTCTCACCAGTGTTAGCATTTTTGGTCCTTTTCTATCATGGAGCCCCGTATGCATGGAGAATCTGTTGTTATACAGAGACATGGATCTGGAGGAAAACATCTATACAACGAAAATGTTGGATATGAAACATTTGAAGGATTCTTACGAGAGAGTGAAAAAAGATGTATCAGTTTTCGAGTTAAAGGAAGGTGTGGTAAATCAAAAACTTGCCATGGTTACTGGGGATGGTGTCCTCGGAGGTATAGGATATGTCCATGCAAATTCTACTCAAAAGGCAATGATTATCAAGGAGAAGTATAGTTGTAATCTTGAGGAGTTGGTACTCTATATCAATGGGAAAATAAAATTATTCTCACCAGCAGAATCATTCTTGGATGCTATGCTTTGCTCGAATCTGAAGGCAGTGTAAAATTGGTTGAGCTATGGTTGCAACTCGTGAGGTAAGATTTATGGTTCTTATTTGGTCAGTTTTCTTTATCTGGATTATAATTATTATATGAGGATATGTCTTTATGAAAGATAGGTTTGTTATTATATGATTAATTATCCAATCCAAATGACATCTTACATCACAGATAGAAATTGCAATCTGAATGTTGTCAAGTCCCAGATACCCAATTTGAATATTTACTTTAACTGATATTGTTCTTGGCTTCTGTACAACTTAATTAGAAATTGTGGTTTTTGTTTGTAACAGCGATATTGCCGATGGAAGGCATACTTTCGGAAAGGCTAGTATTTGGATACGGAGGTTTCATCCTGAAAGGATTGCTGTGCAAGTATATCCTAAGGATAAGTTTCGTTTTAAATTAATCATTGTGGACAATGAGGCCATTTCTGATATTCCCAAGGGCTATTCGTTAGGTGAACTCCTTAAATATCTCCGGCCACATGAAGTCAATTCACGCTTGGAAGATGATTTCATCGATCAGTTAGATCTAGGTGTCTACCCCCCTTTTGAATCACCCATGTCGACGGATTGTGAAAAGGCAGAGCCAGTTTCTTCGTGAGTTGCACAATGTAATCAAGTGTGCCTCTCGAGGGTATCGTGCATTCAAGGATAACTTCAAGGACACTCCTGCAAACGTCAAAGATTTTCTGATGGAGATGAATCAAATCCGGTTGGATCCCAATAATCCCAATGAAAACATATCATGGAGGGATATGATTGGGATGATATCTCCACCCATGTGGGGTCTGACCTTTTCAACAGATTACAAGGCCAAAGATTTTACGGATGATGAGTATAAACAGCCGGTTCATCTGATTCGGCTTATTCGCAATAAAACTGAGCATAGTGATAATATCACTCTTGATACTCAGGTAAACATTCCTCCTTTCCCCCAATGTATTATGTAGTAGCATTAACATTTAGTAACCAGGATTAGTAGAAATTTCCAACAATTTATATACTCTGTTTCCGCTTTCCCAGGCAGACTTTGGGATGACTCCTCAATCCTTCTTCGAGTTTTTCGAAAGCACCTTTCCGAATCTTTTGATAGATTCTTACAATATATTCAGGAAACATTACTGCGATCTAGTAACTGCATCAGAGGAAATCCACGGGCTGAGACTGCATTTACAAGGTGCTTTGGAGTACATTTGAATGGTGGCAGCATCTGGGACGAAACAGCAAGAACCAGCCTGTCAAATTGGGGCAAACGAAGAAAAGTAAGAGATGCAGCTGGCTACTTCTCCACCTCCCGTTTCTAAACTGATAACATTTTGAATTTGGACTTTAATTTTTGTTTCTGGACGATGTAGAGTAACTACTATCTGCTACTGTTTTATTTCCTAGCTACTTCTCCACCTCTAGTTTGAAAACTGATTTTAACATTTTGAAGTTGGATTTTGATTTCACTTTTGTTATAGGGAGGGGGTTTTTGGATCAAGGGAGTGATAAACTCATACTCAACTCACTGATTTATAGATGAGTTGGATTTCAGTATTTCCTAGACCAAAATACCCTTTAAAGCTGTCTCATACTTAACCCACACAGCTTATGTTACAGAGAGGAGTTCATATCCAGATAGTGGAAAAATCTAAGAACCCATAGGACTCTCATTTCCAATTCAAACCTAAAAATATATATTGAAAAAATTCGTTAATATCTATCAATCTTGTTGAATTTTATAGAAATAGAAAATTTCCCATTTCCATGAGCATGGTTCCCTCTTGTTTTTATGTAGTATAGATAGAAATATAGATGAATAAAAATTAGTATGTGTGACCTTGGTTCTTTCAAACCAGTGGTAGTGAAATGACACATTCATGTTCACATTTCGAACGTGAAGACTTGGTTTCTACTAGAGTAGCGTCGGTGAAAACCAATATTTCACGACCACCCAAGTTACCATGAAATACGACATTTCTCTTCCATTCAAGTGATGGTGAAAAACAATATTTTGTCATCCATTATTTTCTTTCAGTTTTGATTGATTAGTCTTACTACTCGCTCTGACATGATTCTTCAAGGCGGGGAGACTTTTCATCGACCTTCCCTACTAATTGCTAATATTTTCGACATAGATAAATGACTCACCCTTCCGCATCATAACTAGTAATAAAGTTAGATTTTTTACGAGCCGTACATTGGACTTGACGACATTTAATCGGTGTGGCTGCATCATAACTAGTAATAAAGTTAGATTTTTTACGAGCCGTACATTGGTCCTGACGACATTTAAGCGGTGTGGCAGATGGTTTGACTGATTTAGCATCTAACGATGGTTTGTCAGTTCACTCAATAGATTTCCAACTTGGGAGTGGATTACCTTAGATTTTGCTTGGAGGTTTGAGGGTGCTCTTTGGTGATTCCAGGAACTCGGCATCACAAACCGGAGCATAAGGAGACACTGAAGCTGTAATGCGGACAATTTTGTTGTTGAGCAAAGCTTTCATACATTGATGGTATGTCGAAGGAACAACCTTATTGTCATGGAGCCATGGTCGTCCGAGTATCATGTGATAATCATGATCTTTCTCAATCACGTAGAACTTGACAGTGGATTGAATTGGTCATACTTTCAGATACACATAGACGCATCCGTATGTGTGACTCTGGCTTCCTTCAAAACCCGTCATTAATATGGGATGATGAACAACCTTGCTTTGCGGAACTTTAGCCTCCTTGAGAGTCTTCATAGTGATGAGATTTGTAGAAGTGCCCGTATCGATGAGAACTCTCCTGAATTCGGAATCCTTGATTGAAGCAGTTACGAACAAGGCTTGGTTATGTCCTTCTTCCTCCATTTGGTCCTCCTCAGTGAAGGTGATGTTGTTAATCGAATGTTCAGATACCATGGACATTTGTTCAACTGGAGATGATGGAACTCTTCGCGCATCAGAAGATAGTTGATTGAGTGCAGCGAACGTGTTCGTTCCTTGATCTCTAGAAAAGTGTAGGAGTTCACATAGATTCTTAATTAAACGTGTGACTTCCTGATCCAACGGCTTCTCATAAGTGGTGAAATTGTTGGCTTGGGGATGATTGTCAGTTGAGGGATCAACCATTAGCGTCGGAATTCCTTGAACAGGGATTCAAATATGATGTCAACTTGACGAGGAAATTCAGTATGTTGTTTAACGTCTCTTTCATCAGGTCTATGTTCCTTGTATGAATCTCCTGTACCCGTGCCAATTCGATCGAGGTCGGGATTTCTGTGTCGCCTGTGCCATCAGATGGAGTGCTGGAAGGAGGAACATTTTCATTCGAAAGATTATGACTGGAATTCGGAGTCGTTGAGTTAGACCTAAGACCAACGATTTTGTGAAAGTTTGAGATTGCAACTGAGATATTAATATACCACTGTGGTCGCGAATCTGTAGATGGGGAAAACAATTTGATGGTTTTTTAGAAAAGTAAAGAGACGACTGTGCGGACGAGACTCCTCGAACCGAGCAAACTGCCTAACCTCACACAAATACACTGCACGTGAGTGAGTTCGAGAGATCAATCTGTAGGACTCTGGCCTAAACCAAGTCAATGGCTGTTCCAGAGTCAATTCGGTCACAAAGAGGAGTTGAGTTTATATGTAGGAGGGAAGCAGAGAATTGTGGGATAAATAATAATCAAGAATTGTGGATATTTGAAGGTTTCTGAAAGTTGGTGTAAATAAGTTTGAATGATTGAGAGAGTGTTGCTCACACGGTGATTCTTGGTTAGACGATGAATTGTTTGTTCACTATCTCGTGGACTTTCTGTGTGTTTTTCATATATCTCAATCGTGAATCCAAGAATTATTTATATTGTCAGAATGGTGAACACACTGATCCCAGTAAGTGTAATGGTTTCTTGAGTGAAAGAGTGGGAGATCGTGGTGAAACCAGTTCCAGGTCGTGCGGAGACTTGGTTAACCGTCCACCCACTACCCCTCTAACCGTTTGCACGACTTACTCACATTTCTCATCGTGGATGAATCCACGTGCCGTAGGCCGCCAGACCAAAACCCTAATTGATATCCCCCATGTGACGTGATTGATGTCTCACGAACGTGGAGTTTGCAAGGCAGACGTGTATTAGGTCAGTTGTTAACTTTTGGACGGTGAGTCTAAGTTTGTTTGAATTGAGCATGAGTGACGAATGCTCAGTGATTCATGAATTGAACATGTCAGATGTACAATTTTTATGTTGTTAATATTGCTCGTTTGAGAAAATATTATAAATTCGATAAGTTGTTGAATATTGAGTTGCGATCAATATTCGAGTTGCCCAATTCGGCGAGTTACTGAATATTGATAGTTGGATCAATATTCGAGTAATTGAGCAAGTATCGCTCAATTCGATGAATTACTGATAAATTACTGAATATTGATAGTTGGATCAATATTCGAGCAACTAAGCAAGTATTGCTCGATTAGACAAATTATGTATTAGTGACGTGACCCAATAAAATATTAATTAAAATATAAAATATATTAGTTGGATTATGAGGAGGGAGGGACCGAACACATGGGATGATGGATGACCATGTAGTTCCCAATTTCTCGAATGAGCGTGCATCAAGGTCCTTAGTTGAATGGTTGGTGAAAGAATGATGATAAAATGTCGGTTTCATCATTTAATAAAATAAAATAGTGTCTGTTTGAGTATTCAGTAATAAAACCTAATTTATGGAGAAATGAGGGACCGACCAATAGGGAATAAAACCGGCCTTTGGTGGTCGTGGGACCATAGATTCAGAATAATATAATTAGTATTACTATTCCATGGGATCGTGGATTCAACCATAGAATCATAATAATAAAATTATCTATTACCATTCCATGAGATCAGCCGTGGATTCGATCATGAAATCGGAGTAATGAGATAAAATAATTATCTATTACCATTCTATGGGATTAATTTCCTAATAGAATTTGAGTAATTAAGTTGGTATTAATTTCCTAATAGAATCTGAATTCCATGGGATCGGCCGTGGATTCGACCATGGAATCAGAGTAATGAGATAAAATAGATTATCTTCTAGGAATTCAGTGGTGAATTTCACAGTAGAATTAATCTATTGCAGAGGGGATATTAGCCAGTTAAAGCATCATACCCGTTCTGAAAGGTGCATAGTCAGGGAACAATGAGTGTTGCTGATGTCTTGAAGGCGTTTAGACCCCTTAACAATTATGTATGAAGAGCCTCCTGAATCTATACACGGTCTCTCTACATAGTCAGGGAACAGTGAGTGTCACCGACGTCCTGAAGGCGTTAATCTCTCAATCATATGGAGAACAGCCTAATCGTTCTTCTATGTAGAGGCGAGTCTCTCTATGTAATCAGGAAACATCGAGTGTCACGAACGTCCTGAAGGCATGAAGCTCTCAACCATACGGAGAACTTCCCAATCGTTCTTCAACATAGAGATCATGATGAAATGAACAACATCGAATACTCTGGGGAGGCCTTTCGAGTGACATATGCATCATGGCTCGTAAATATGAATCGTCACATGCGTTCCTGAAGCCGTGTCAGAAATATGCAGTATCATGATTTTACAATTTTGACCTTTGTTGAAAATCCATCATCAACAGCAAGATAGAAAATTAGTCACAAACATCTTCGTCTCATCGTTTGTGATTCCGCAATATCTTGTTTCGCTAGTCTATTAAGATTATTGTGAGGTGATTGATAATTCTAGGCTGTTCTTTTGGAATATAAGTCCGGTCTATCGATTGGTTCCTGTTCACCTTGATTTATCAAAAGACAGAACAAAAATCGTAGGTATTTATGTGGGAGACATATTTTTCTATTACTGTAGATTTTTCTGTGATACAGATTTGTTTATTAAAGTCTTCGACTTTGAGTCGTAATAACTCTTAGTTGTGGGTGGGATCAGCTAAGGGACTCAAGTGCATAGTATCCTGCTGGGATCAGAGATGTAAGGAGCGCAACTGTACCTTGAATCGGTGTGAGATTGATTGGGGTTCAACTACAGTCCAGACCGAAGTTAGTTTGTAGTAGGCTAGTGACTGTAGCGGCTTAATACAGTGTGGTGTTCAATCTGGACTAGGTCCCGGGGTTTTTCTACATTTGTGGTTTCCTCGTTAAAAAAACTTCTCATGTCTGTGTTATCTCTATTCTGCAATAAATTTTGTTATATAATTGAAATATCACAGGTTGTGCGTTGAATCAATCAATTAGTAAATCCAACCTTTGATTGTTGATTGAAATTGATTGATCCTTGAACATTGGTCTTTGGTACCGTTTAAGTTTATTTCTCTTGTAATCAATCAGACTGACAGATTTCTATTTGTTTGAGTTGGGATTGAATCGAGAAATTGAGTTATAACTCTTTGATATACTTTTTATTAAGATTGAGTCTGACTGTCTAGTTGATTCTCTTAAAAGTATATTGGAGTTAGTCCATACAGATTTCTAAGTGAAATATTGGGTAATATTGTTGGACCCCCGCTTTTTCAGTGGTGTTGGTTACCGTGGTAGTAATGGTGGTGTCGGTGAGGAAGAAATGAACCAAATGGTTACTGTTTGATTAGAAGGTGCTATTGGTGGTGGTTGAAGTGTTGATGGAGGTGGTGGTTGTGGCGACGTTGGAGGTGGCGGAGGATATGACGATGACGATGATGATAGTAGAAGGAATAATTAATATTTAATTAGGTGGTATCCTGGTGGCGGTGGAGGTCATGGTGGTGCTGGTTCCGGTTACGGCAGATATGGTGGTGGTGAAGCCTTGAAGGAAGAGAGTGGCAGAAATGGTGGTGAAAGAAGATATTATATTGTTTTTAGTGTTTCATTAAAATTTGTCGGTAAAACAAAGGCATGGAGGGGCAAGTTAGTCATTTCATTGTTGATTGAATTTTTTTGGTTACAAACACCAAATTTGTTTGTGTCAAATTGGAAAAAAAAGTCATGCTTCACATTGACACAAAGTCACCATACATAGAGTCCTCCCTCGCTTCGCTCGGCCGGCCTAATAGCCACAACTATGGTAATCTTATTTCCTAATTAGCATTATATAAATATATCATATACTAGTATTATGTTTGTTATAAAGAGGAAACACGTATTGCAAGTATATTATCTTGTGTTAAATACACTTTTTTAATTTATCTATGGTATTTAGGAAATTGGCATGTGTTTAAATATATTTTTTATTTATTTACGGAATTTAGGAATTGAGATTTAGGAAATATAAGGGGACAAAGGAATCTAATTTATTGTTGGTCTAAATTCACTCTAACGGTTTCCTATTGGTCTAATTTCAATGTGAAAGGGGGGTCAAAATATTTCCTAGTATTTTAAATTTTTGTCAAGTAATTTCTTATTAGAGCAAGTCTTATGGTGGAATCCATCCATCTTCCATCTTCCATTCCACCTCAGCATTTGGAACTGTGGATGGAAGCGCAAGTCTAATGGTGGAACACAGAAAACGCTAATAAGAATAACGCAAAACGCCATTCTTAATAGCGTTTTATGCCATTCTTAATAGCGCTAAAAAACGCTAATCTTAATAGCGTTTTATGCCATTAAGAATAGAGCTTTTTTCTCAGCCGTTAGATTCTCAACAACTCAGTTTAAATCTATGGATAAAAAAAAACGCCAATCTTATTGGCATAAAACGCTATTAAGAATAGCATTTTATGCCATTAAGATTAGAGCTTTTTTCTCAGCCGTTAGATTCTCAACAACTCAGTTTAAATATACGGATAAAAAAAAACGCCAATCTTAATGGCATAAAACGCTATTCTTAATAGCGTTTTTTGTCTTTTAGCGCGCTATTCTTAATAGCGTTTTACGCCATTCTTATTGGCATTTAGCGCTATTGTTATTAGCGTTTTTGATGGATTCCACGCAACGTTCCACCAAACCATGGAACCTTGCTTGGATTTTGTGTGGAAAACACCAACTTGGAAGCCACTAGACTTGACATTCCATGAATTTTCCACACTTGGAATAGGATGGATTCCACCATAAGACTTGCTCTTAGTCTATATTGTCTCAAAGTGGGGCCACAAGCTCTAAAAATAATGAGAATTCCCAACTTTCAACCATAAAAGAGGAACTCCTGAAATAATAGAGATAATATGGTTATGAAGGAGATAGAGGCTACTCAAGAAATCATAAAAATGAGAAAAAGCTTACCATTGCAGCAATCGACTCTATCGATATGTTCTTCGTTGTTTCTTATGAACCACATAAGATGTACCGGCTGCTGAAAATGATCGCTTGTATAGCGGGATTTACCAGCTGGAGTCGTATCTTTTGTTAAGTTGGCAACCTCAACAGATTTTTCTCCTAATCAAATATCCAACAAAAAACCTAAACGTTTGTTAGGATCGTTGACTATAGTTTCAAAAAAAAAAAAACCCTGTAATCTTTGCTTCCTTTCATGATTAGTTGATTTCTTTCGGCATCTTTTGATCATCATTAGTCATTAATAAAAAAATATTAAGAAAATATTGATTTCTTGTTTTTAGTTTTTTTATCATAATAATTGGTTTCCATTTTTTTTATTATCCTTTGTTTATATCTTGATTTCTTTTCATCTTCATGTACGTTTCATACAACTCATATTAATATTTTCAGATTCCTAGATTAATTTTATGTTATCTATTAACTAATGAATTATTAAACCTTTTCATTGTTGGTCCTTGTTCTCGTTTATCATGGTAAGCATTCAGTTTTGGACTTTTGTTTGGTTCCATCTCCTTCTGCCAACTTTATTGTTGCAGCTAAAGAAAATTTTGAATTCATATTAGACAGCAGTTTTGCAAGCCATCAACATGTTCTAGTATTATATTTTAGATCATGTGTATGATTACAATGATATTTGTGATTTCACCAACTACGATTCAGTTAGGACGATTCAGGAAAGCCAGATTCAAAATTTGAATTTTCAAACTTCAAACTTTCCCCTATAACTTTGCATAATTAGAGGACATGCAGTTTCTTCTTGACTACGTATCAGTTGACTATCAACCTCTTCAATGCTAACAATAATCTTCTATTATTGAAATATTTTCTTTCTAATTTCCTCTCTTCATAGTTATCTCAATATAACTAATTCTAGTTATTTCAAATTCGGGGTTCATCTTTATAACAAGAGGAAAAATCAAGGTTCTATTTCAGTAAATCATATAGTGAAGAAGACAAAGAGGCAAAGGAGGAGAGGATTTCTTATTGATCATTAGCCATATTACATATCTATAATATCCTTAAATACATGTAAGGATAACCCTAGGTATAGCTAGTTGGGCTGCACATCTATGGGATGTAGGCCCTATAACACTCCCCCTTGTGATGTCTAATAGAAATTCTATCCAGTGCTTCACATATAGTGCTTCGAATGTAGGTCTTCAAATGCCATCCTCTTTTTGATGACTTGTGCCGAAATCAATCGCCTCATTAAGACTTTGACAAGGAAAAACCCAGTGGGACAAAACCTTGGTACAGTTCTTCACATGTAGTACTTCACATGTTGTCTCGTACTTTACATGTAGTTCATCACATGCAATACGATCTTCAAAGATCGATGAGTCTAAATTAATTTCCTCGTTAAAACTTCGTCAGGGAAACCCAAAGGGACAAAGACTGAACTAATGAAAAAGAGTACAATATTAACTAAACTTACAACATGTTTGGATGCGTATACGTTGCCTCATTAAAACCTTGACAAGGAAAACCCAGTGGGATAAAACCTTGAAGAAGGGAAAAGAGTACAACGTGACAGATGCAAGTAAAGGTAACCTATTGCAAATGATCACTTTGCTCGGTTAAAGTTGACTAGTTGCTTCACAACATCTAAGGCAGAAAATCCGTGTGGGAAATACAATAACCTTAACTAGGAAATTACATTCTCGGTGTTTGTTGTTGTCTCATTAAAAACCTTACCGAGCAACAAAACCATGTGGGGAAAAGTAACCTCGGTGAAGGAAAAGGGTTCAACACACAATTAGATGCTACCCATGATGTCGGACAATTTTCATTAGTATAATGCAGTCAAAAGGAGTTTATCACACATTACTTTGGTGATTTGAATGTTTATAAGACCCTGTTGTTGATTCTGGAAGTTACATTTCTTAACAGATTATCACGTTTCATTTCTTTGATTCATATATATTCAGTAATATCAACACAATCTTTATGTCCATAACGTTCAACATACTTGATGTTTTTAGTGTTGTCTCGCTAAAATCCTTGTCGAGTAACAAAACCCTTTGGGAAAAACTATTCTCGATCGAAGGGAAAAAGAGTACAACACCGCTTCAATTTCGAAGTATAATATGTCAATATCATATACTTGGATCCTCCCCTGATGTCGGCATCTCCCTCTGATACTTTCAGAGTTGTTCCAGACAGTTCCTTTAGTCATGTATTTTCCGAAATTGAATATTGGTAATAACCTAGAAAATAATCTACCATATCTCCCTCTGATTACTTTCATTGGAGAAGAGATTATTGTTCCTTCATAATCAACAACTTTTGGATTGCACTTTCATTAGCATTCCTTTTAATATCTTTGTAGGGATAAAACAAATTTATGTCAATGGTTACTTTTAAGTATATGATTACATTCACTATACCATTCCAATGACATTGCGTTGGCGCTGAGCTATATCTAGCTAACAAGTTCCTTGCGGATGAAAATTTTTATCGAGTACATTATTATACTATGTACAACAATGCGTCTATTGTACTTAGATATGGAAATTTCATCTCCCAACACATCTTCGTCATTTTCCTTTAAACGAAATGGTCACTTACTTATATTTGAACCTCGACTAATCATGGGAGTGCTATCAGGATGCATGTCTTTGTTAAATTGCCTGACAACTTTAGACAAATGCAAAATGGTGGGATAATATACCACAAGCTCATTAGTCGGTCGAGCTTTCCCTAGATTTTTCATCTCAAATTCAGATTTCAAATAGCTTTTAAGATATCTTATTACATCAAGAGTACACATCATGTCCGTATCATCGACATGGATAGCTACAATTCCAAACCAGGAACTTTCTTGTGAATACGCAAGGAAAAATAACTTACTTGTTTATCCCCTCCAAATCAAATAGTCACTTAGACGGGTATACCACATCCGCCTGACTGCTTCAATCTATAAGCGAGTGTTATATCTAACTGTAAACTCACTCTGTGCTTTAGAGTTGCTTGATTTGGGAAACAAAAGTCTATTAAGTACTTTTGTAAATATCTGTTATCTCTTGATTCTTTCAGAGATACGTAACGACCACATACATATGCTTCATTTCAAGTCCTTTCGAAATTACCAAGCTAACTAAGTAGTAGAACGCTATAACGTTCATTACAAGAGAAAAATTCCAGGGCTTTGTGAGAAACTTGCGCCACAAGGCGAGTCTTTATCCTTTAAGACATCTTTCTTCTCATTACGCTTTGTGACAAATTAATCATGTATGTCCAATAGGCTTTACACTTGGTTGGTTAGCACTACCACACCAAATACCCATTTATTTGTCAAAGAACCAAGTTCTACTTGGATTGTATAGGCCAAATATGCTATTTATTTGAAATTAATCAAAATAAAGCATGGTTCGATATCATTGTGCTCTAGTTATGGAGCAACTATTTACTGATTATATCATCACTGTGCACGCATGATCCTTCTATTGACTCATGTGCATTCTCATAATCCGTTAGGATTTCATTGTTCTCTAGAATCATTTAAAACTTCGGAGCGTCCTCCCATTTGATTCATGGACATATTCAGAGACAATATTATGAGATAATTTCTGATGATATTAATAAGTTGTGCCTTACACATCTATTTCCTTTTTAGGTGAGCATTGATCGAACCTGGTGGCCTCTCTATCTTCCTTTATGGAGCCACGACCTCTACCACTGTAGGAGCGGAATATCACAGCAAATGATAACTTACGAAATTGTGAAGAGAAAATACATTTTGCGAGCAAAGAATATTTTGCGAGCAAGAAGGATATTTTACGAGCAAAGGAAACCACGAAGTTTCGCAAGATAATCTTCAAATCCGAAATGGCGAGACAACACAACTGTCATCTATTGTAAAATCATATAAATAGCCATTTAGGTATGAGAAGTAGGAGAGACACAATTTGAGAGAGGAGGATAATTTTAGGAGGAGAGAGAAAATTTTAGAGAGGGATTTATTTTCTTTATCATCTTCTTCCCCAAAATTCTAGAGCTCCAAATATTCATTAATGGAGTCTCAATTGTAAAATCATGTAATTACATACAATCACTAGTGAAGAACCGTGGATGTAGATCACATTGATCGAACCACGTAAAAATCTTTGTGTCTCTTTATAATTTTAGTACTTTAATTCTTAGTTTCATATCAAATTAATTAGGTTTAGGAATCATTTTAATGGATTCTTATGAGGGTGTAGTTGTGAGATTATCCGCAACTACATAATCGGCGCTAGAAACAGGGAGAGAGTAATGGATTTATCCTTCCTGTAACTTGTTGGTTCAAGAAAGTTCAAAGAAATTAGTTACTGTTGGTGATAAATTCAATTGGATCCTCAACAAAAGGAAAAGAAGGAGTTTTATCAGCAGACAACAGATTGATATTGGAAATTGGGAGAAATCAAATGAGAAATAGATTCAAAGTGAAAGATGGATTCGTAAAATCAAAAGAAGGAAATCACCAACAAAATTTAACAGAGATGATAGATCATAGCAGTTATATTCGCAGAAGGAAAAGGAATTCACATACTCGGAATTGCTCCAGTAAAATGCAATTTCAGAGATGAGAGATAACACTATGCAGCAAAGTTCAACCATAGAAGAGTTTAGTTCGTGTGCAGCAAATTGTGATTCAAAATTGAAGTTCGAAATTGAAGTTCAACCATAATTTACGAATTGTACGTGTGCAACAAATTGTCCTCTCCCAGCAACGTTCAGCCAAAATTATACGAAGATGAGTTGGTGCAACTTCATCAACAGGCCCAATTTCAGTTAGCAAAAAGAAAAGACAAATGATGATTGAGTTAACTTTGTCATCAACTCTTGAAGATTAATCAATACAGCCTGCGAATAGAGCTATTCAATAACAAACTTAATCTATTTCGCATGTTCAAATTTTAATCAACTATTCGACAACAAACTTCATCATCAAAGCTACCAAAGGAGCTAGTTTCATGAATCACAAGCAAATTAGCCAAAAAAGGAACCGTATACATCTGTATTGCGAGCAGGACAACAACTTAATAAAATACAAAGAAAGAAAAGATGAATAATTATACTTGCGAAGTTAATAATCATGCAAAATTATTATTTCTGCGATCAAAGTTAACGGAGAAGGTGCTTAGATACGGCCAGGCAATAGAAATTGTTCAATAGCAAGCATAAAGTACTATAGCCGAAGTGAGGAGATGTTCGAAGTAGTTCTGGTCTCGAGAAAGATAGGCAGTGGTGGTGATTGTTCAAGGCTCCTTCAACAGCAGCAACAACGGTAAATCTATGGTGGTTAAACTGTAGCTGCTAGTGGGAGAAGAAACTGTCACGTTCAGAGGTGTTGATAGCTAGATGGACATGAGGAACTGGTTGGAGTTGAACCAATGCAACCGGTGGAGGCTTTCCAGTTAGAAAAATGACGAAATGGATGATTAATGGAAACCCTGCATGCCAGATTATGGACGTATATGATGTGAATTAGCTAGTAAACACCTACTTCATCAAAGCTTCATCAGCAACCAACAAAACTCCCATCCAAGAGGGATTAGTAGATAAATTTTGGTTTTTTATAAAATGCGAAGAATAACAGTACCTGCGGAGTAAACTGTTCTTTAGAAATTAAGCCAACTTGCGAATAGGTGTTGCGAAGTTTGCTGACAAAGGTTATCACACGAAGGCGCGCTTCCAGTTATAAATCACAAAGGACAATGTAGGAGTAATATCAAATACGAAGCTTACCAAACAAACATAATTAAAGGATACATTAGCTCAGCTCAGAAATACTGCGAAGCATAAAAATCCAGAACTACGAAGCATATAGCAGCCAATTAGTAAACTTTTCATAAAATGGAGCAGCAAATGATGAAATAAAGTGGAGCAGCAAATGATGAAATGAAGTGTAGATTAAGAATTGTATTGTCAACAAACAAACCACATGGAAACAAGAATTCGTTTCACCGCAACATATAAGGAATATTCAGGAAACACAGTATGAATTATGATTAGCCAAGCTGGAATAGAACTCTTAATTTTTACGAATGTTCGTAAACAATTTGAACAGTTCATAATAAGTTACGAGAATATATTAGTTTATTCCCAATATGAATGTTCGTAGAAAATTGACAGAAAGATGAAATGAAACATTTGTAACGAATCATAACCCAGAAAGTCAAGTAGATCTTACTACTACAACGTAAATATAATTCATGAGGGACAATCGAAAGCTTCTTACAACAAACCTCAAAGGAGAAAGAAAAACATCAGTGGATAATACTAGGTGCGAACAAAACAAATGAAGTTACTGGTTAAATTCTTTTACGGCGAAGGGATACAAGGAATAGTCAAAGTTAGAGAAGGTGGATGTTGGTACAGAATTTAGATGTAGCAAAAAGACGTGTAGAGCAACAAAAGAAGGAAAGATGTGATGATTTCATTTACCTCGCAAACAACAAATCATTCATACAAGATTTCAAGCGTCGATTCAAAGAAGGAATCGATTCAAACCAACAGCAAGGTGATAATAAAAACAACCAAGGACTGTTTGCGATCATCCAACAAACATTCACAACATCTAAACAAACCAATCTATGTCGAAGAGGCATCATTCAGTTCACAATAAAGAAGAGAAGCCAGCAAAATAAAGCAAATTAATTTGCGAAGTAAATTTACGAAGCGGTAGACAAAAAATATTCTTTTCAGAGAAGTAATACAATTCAAGGCAAATTAATTCAAGATTGAAATTATCAACAAGAAACATAACTACCATAACCAGAAGATTAAATCGAATTCCTCAAAACTCTCAAGAACATCAAGTTTTAGTGGATCTATGAACTCCAAGGGGAAAATATGGAAATTAACAAAGAGGGAATCAATTCAATACCTGCGAAGTTAGTAGATCATGCGAACTTGATAATTTCTGCGAAGTTAATGCATCAGGCGAAAATCAAAGCTAATTCACTAAAGTATCATCAATAAAGTAAGGATTCACAACAAAGCTAATTCACCGAAGTATTTCGCAAGAGGATTCACAACAAAGTTTCATAATCTTATCTGAGGATAAATTAGATCGCAATATCTCACGAAGGATGAAATGAAGCTGTGAGAAATGCAATTGAAAGGATTATAAGGTTCAAAGCTAAAATGTTATATTAAAAGCCGATCAGTACAATTTCGCAAAACCGATAACGTCATAGGACGGAAATATGACTTGCTTTCACAAAACAGAAACCAGCACTGATGGTCAGCAAGGAGGAGTATGAGTTAGAGGACTCACGATCGAGTCTCCCCATTCGCAAATTTTTTGCATTTCGCAAATATTTTACCTGTGAAAGTTCGCAGAACCAACATTTCAACTCTTTGCACATCGCAAGTATTTACCTTGCGAACATTCGCAGCAGCAACAATTCGCAAATGTTCATTTACTTCATGCAAGGGTTTACTTCGCAAGATTTTTGGATATTTCGCAAGAAGAGAATGGGAGACAACAACAAGCCGTAAAAAGGTAAGTACCATTTCCTTTAATACTTTATTTACGGAAGACAAAATATTTTTGAATTTATTTTACTAAAATAGATATACTCGCAAAATCTCTACAATTTCTAAGATTTCAAAACTTTTCAGAGATTTTAAGATTGGTTAAAAGCGATACAATCGCAAGATTCAAAAATGAATTCATGGCAAAAATTTAAAGATCTCAAAAAATTTCAAAAACTTCAAACTTACAAAAAACAGAGAAAATTAAATTCCTATATTTCTATAGAATAATTTTGATTTAAAGATGTGATATGAATACTTCTCATACTTCTTATACTAAAGATTTTATGAAAACACACAACATTTTATGTACATAAAAAATTTACGATGAATTTTTACGAATACAAAGAATTTTCATTCTACTTATAAAAGGCGAAAAAATACCGCCAAAAATAAATTACGATTAACTTGCGAAGAAAAGACCGCAATTTGCGAATAAAAGACCGCAATCTGTGATCAGCCTCCAAAAAAGAAAGAGAGCCGCAGAAAATTTTATACAGGCAAACCTTTGTGGCGTACACCCTAGTTCGCGAAGCTATATTTCGTAAGAGGCAAAGTCCTAAAGTACGTCATTTAAGGGGGTACCTATAAACGTGGCTAAGGGTAACCGGAACACCACCAAGGACCCTTAGTACATGGTAAAAATTTAGGGGTACAACCCAATAATGGGGTACCTATCCGGGTTAGACACCTTGGATTCTCACCTAATCTAGCGAAATTACGCAGTATAAAATGCGGTGTAAGAGGATTTAGGTTGGGCGACTAAGGCATACTGTCTTTCCCAAGAAGTGCAGAAAACGATCAAGGCGCCGAGGTACACGGTTGAGTCAAGAGTGTCGGGTGAGGTTGAACCACATCTGCCATTTTTGACAAGTCTTGGAAAATGATGCACTTGGCCCAAAGATACCCCATAGGGTGCAACCTCGTAACTATAAGCCCTATAGGCAAAAAAGGATAAGAGGTTGCGATCAAAAGCTGGTTGTTGGCAGAACCGGATGGGAAGAGCTAACCTTGTATGGTCGATGTACGCTTCCTTGAAGGGGCAACCAGGGGAAGATAAAGGGCAGCACCCTCCATTAGGGAGCCGATCGTGCTATAAGACGCAAATGTCACGAGGCTTCTTGTTTGCGAAAACATAAAGGCTTGTCATATTTGTGCAACAAATGAAGTTCTGCGAGCCTTCTAAAAAAAAAAAAAAAAAAGAAGAAAGAAAGAAAAGAAAAGAATAAAGAACTCATGAGAACATAACAAAGAAGTTAAGATGAGATCAATGGGTCACTACATGAAAGTGTAGAGACGTCCTGCGATTTCATCGCAAGACGGCAATGTCATGGGGCTTTACGTTCACAAGAATATTTAGGCCTGTCATATTGTCGCAACAATTCCTGAAGAGGCTAAAATACTATACAAAGAAGTTAAGGCAAGATCAATGGGTTTTTGCATGAAAATGTAAGAACGTCCTGCGATTTTGTCGCTCCAAAAGAGGTGGCAAAATAAGACCTTTACTTAGGAAGGCATGATAAGACCACATCAATTAATGAAATTTATTCCATCAATATCATTGAAGAATTTTTACAAGAAGATATATCATGAAGTTCTAACAAGGAAGACAATCCCATCAAGATCATTGAAGAATTTTTACAAGAAGATATATCATGAAGTCCTAACAAAGAAGACAATCCAATCAAGATCATTGAAGAATTCTTACAAGAATATATATCACGAAGTTATACCAGAAGAGGCGATTTCATTCGCAAAAATTCACAAGTAAACTTGCGAAGATGATTATATGAATGGAGGTAATTCAAAGATATATCAATTTTACCGCAGCAAAATGAGCTAAGTAATACAAACATTAATTATGCATTATAAAAGATAAGTATTCACATCATACAAGCATCATACTTGCATCATACAAGCATCATATTTGCATCATACTCGCATCATTCAAGCATTATATTTGCATCATAAATGCATTGCATAAATATTTCATGGCATAAGCATCGCATACACATTTCATAACATAATCATTACATAAATATTATATTCGCACAAGTATTGTACAAAATTTTACAGGATAATACCGCGAAACTTCGCAGAAACACTCATAATTCACAACACTATATTCGCAACACTATTCGCAGCACTATTCAGAAGTTCAGAAATTCACGGAAAAACTCAGAAATTCGCAGAAAAATTCAGAAGATAACAGGATTACCACTTGAGGCAGAGGCAACATAGCAATAGAGACGTAATTTAATTATTCAATATTTTCTCAAGAATTCTCCTTCGTAGATAAAGAACAGAGGCAACCATGGATACCCAAGAAAATATTTTATGTTATTTATCTTCTCAGCAAGAATCCTCGCCAAAAGTGGAATAATAATTTCACATGAACAGAGGCAATATTTATCACTCTCATCAAGGATATTTCATACTTCATATATAATTCGAGGATTAAGTACTTCTTATACTTCTTCAAGGATATTTTATATTTCTTATACTTCATACTTCTTCAAGATACTTCGCATACTTTATACTTCGCAAGATGATACTTCTAATTACTTCTTAAAGCTCCAGAACTTCGCAAAAGAATAGAGGCAAGTATATACTTTTTGAGTTTGATATTCTTTAGCTCGTTCCTTCATTAACAAAGATCAAAGATTACTCCAACAACCACAGAAAGTGATTTTTTCTTAAAGATCGCTCTTCAAGCAATATTCAAGAAAAAAGAGGCAAGATGTAGGAGCGGAATATCACATCAAATGATAACTTACGAAATTGTGAAGAGAAAATACATTTTGCGAGCAAAGAATATTTTGCGAGCAAGAAGGAAATTTTGCGAGCAAAGGAAACCACGAAGGTTCGCAAGATAATCTTCAAATCCGAAATGGCGGGACAACACAACTGTCATCTATTATAAAATCATATCAATAGCCATTTAGGTATGAGAAGTAGGAGAGACACAATTTGAGAGAGGAGGATAATTTTAGGAGGAGAGAGAAAATTTTAGAGAGGGATTTATTTTCTTTATCATCTTCTTCCCCAAAATTCTAGTGCTCCAAATATTCATTAATGGAGTCTCAATTGTAAAATCATGTAATTACATACAATCACTAGTGAAGAACCGTGGATGTAGATCACATTGATCGAACCACGTAAAAATCTTTGTGTCTCTTTATAATTTTAGTACTTTAATTCTTAGTTTCATATCAAATTAATTAGGTTTAGGAATCATTTTAATGGATTCTTATGAGGGTGTAGTTGTGAGATTATCCGCAATTACAACCACACTTCCACTAAGTGTAGTTGCAACACCTTAGTCTACGGTGTATATCCATTCTTGAAGATTTGTAACCTTGCAGGTAGGTTTGCATCTGGTATGTGTGATATCATCACTTTAACGATATCAGTGTACATTCTGAAAATCGATTATTCTTTATTACTTCACATTTATATTTGTGGAGTACTAGAATCATTATGAGATACAGTGGGAACACACCATGAAAATTCCTGTCATTCCCTTAGAAAATAGTCTCATTAAAATGACAACCCGCAAATCTAGCGGTAAGAGATATCCTGCCAAAGGTTTTAAAAAAAATGCGGATAATTGTTGAAAATTCATGTCCAACATATAGTCACTTAATCATTTTGATAACCCATCATAGTACGATGTGGAGTCATATGGGCACAAATATAGTGCAACCAAAATTGCGTAAGAACACGAATGTCAGGCTTAAATCCATTTACCAACTGGTACGCAGAAAAATTTGACTAATATTGGGTTCTAAAACGAATTAAGTAAAAATGCGTGAATATTGCATATTCCCCAAGCAGTTAAAGGTAGGTTTGTAAGCATAACCTATTACTTAGACATCATCTGTAACCATTGATGATAGCCTTTGGAAGACCATGAGGTATAGGATGCTCTGCATTCATCCTATTAAATATGCAATAACCATCAAGTCCTTTTGATCTGCACTAGCTAGCATTTTCAAGGGTTGGTGAGCCCTTACATGTAAAATATATGCTAGTAGTTTTCCAAACGCAAATTTCTTGGGAACTATATAACTAGTCCAAAAATTTAAAACATTCACCAGAGCCATAAGTCACTTTAATGGTACACATTCTGCATGAATATTTTTATAAAGTTCACCTTGTTTTCTTTGTAATATGGAATCTTTACCATTTGCATCTTAGGATGGTCTCGATCCTATTTTACTGAAGACTTTGTAAAATGAGTGATATGCTTTCTTACCTAAAAGCATAATGGGAAGGGGATTGTGTATCTAGTAATTTAGAAAACACTTATTGAGAGATATGTCGTCACTTTGCATTCTGTCAATCTTTTTCCCATTTTTGTTCACTCAAATAAAGTGATATTTGTATGAGTTCTTTCAAAACAATCATCTTGTCACAACCAAAGTTTCTTTATGGTTATGCCCAAAGCCTGTATGAGTCAGTTTCCAACATTTTATCGTCGGAGTCAATATGATTCAATAATCCAAATATTATAGTGAATTACATTACACTAGATTGACTCGTTAGTTTCTCTAAAATATATTTCCTTCCAAATATATTAGAGAGTATAAACGATGCAATCAATTACATTCTCATCATTTTGATGTTCCACATGATATCCACTTGCATGGGTCTCTTTGGAATTTAACAAGGTGATTAGCTCTCGGTACATATAGAGCTTTTTTGACTTTTAATCTTTGTTCCATCTTTGAAACAAAATTTGAGCATTGCTTCGCTCGATGATCCAATCATCATAGGCACATTATAAGGAAATAGTTCAACAACTAGTTTAAATTCCTTAAGTTAGTGGAAGAAAAACAATTATGAGTTAGACACTTAGGTATTGAGAGTCCTGATAAGTGGTGTGGCCTTATTACGTAATAAAAGTGGGATTCAAATCAAGTACTTTAGAGTGAATATATATTACGTGTCACCAATATATCTCAAGTTCTTTACATAATTTATATCTCGTGTTTTCATTCCATAAGTGCAGACATTGGATCTAGTCAACTCAATAAGATAGTAAATTGGCCTGGCAAAGTTCGTGTTTCCATTAAAGTTGATGTGAAAATTGGTTGCTACTATGATACACACATTACATTGTATATACCAACACCTATGACCAGGTGCATTTCCAACTCTTTCATTTATGATGGGAGCTACAATTACATTTTAGCAGATCCCATACTCGGTTGATACTTGTGTATTGTTGTTATTACTACCGAAGACGAAAGTACATCTTTGTCTCATGATACATATGTCCCCTTTTCACATGCTTTATATGAGTCGGTATGTCTAACCCACATTACTTTGAGGTTCTTTCCATTTTTAGTTTTGCTACATTTAGCTTAATTTGAGAAATTTCTTTATCTCAACAGGCCAGGAGAATTTCACAACACATGTCAACCACTTACTTTAGGTTGAATAAATTACTAAGATAGTTTTCTTGTTGTTATACTTCAACGTATACTAGTTCTCTAGTATCATGGATGAAGTAGAAAAATGAAAATTTTCTGACTCATATCACCCCCTTTTTTTTTTGAGTTCTTCCACAAAAATTGGGATACATGTGATTTTATTTGCAACGTATTTTGAAAATATCGACTCTTTAATAGTCGAGCAAGTGGATTAGATCCCACGGAACATTCAAATTTGGGAGACAATATCAAGTTCGCAATAATGGTCCAAGTACTTTTGAACCTCAAATAAATACATTGAAATTGAGTCGGTATAACCAATTTAACAAAATACATCATTCAACTATAACCAATATCATATTCAAAATTGAAATTGACCCTTTATATAATATGGACTTATATAAGAGAAAAAAAAAATTCTACAAACAAATAAATAAGCCCAATAAATGTTCCATTAGTTACATACCTCAAACATTGGTTCCCGTCGTACATAGACAGAACCGAAACAACTTTCATCGCGCAAGGCCAGAAAACAAGCTGGAACAGAACATGCCTGGCTTGGGACCAGAACCGGGTCGGACTAGAACCCGGTTGGATAGGGACGGAACATGATGGGTCTAGTTGGATCAGACCGGTATGGGTCGAGCCGGAACTGGTTGGACCGAGTGGACCAGACCGGTGAATACGAAAGGTAAATATGTAGAGATTAAAAGAAATTAAAAATAAAATATTTAGAAAACGTGTAACGGTACAAAGCAAATAAGGGTAATAATTACGACATTTATGCTCATATAAAATTTACATACCAATTAACATAATTAAGGGAAACATAATTAGTAATTAAGACAAATATTACAATTACCATAATTACAAACGTTACAATTAACATAATTAAGGGAAACATAAATAGTAATTAAGACAAACATTAAAATTAACATAATTACAAACGTTACAATTAACATAATCAAGGGAAACATAAATAAACAACCAATAAAAAGATTCTTCCGTTACACATCAATCTCTTAAAAATATATTATTTTATTATTTCTTTTCAAAATCAATCAAGACAATCACAAAAATAAAACTAAATAATAATACTCTTTCACACGGAGATAAAGTAAAGAATAATATACTAAAACTAGGAAATCACTATTGCAATCAAATACATACATATTGCAGACAAATCAGTACAAAAATATATGAATAATATATCATAAAGTAGTACACACACATATATATATATATATATAAAAGGACAAAAAGTTCTAGACATTTTATAAGAACAGATTTGAAAAAAATGTATCCATTTTATGTTCATAAGCTAGATCATGGTATAGAAAAGAAATAAAAATATTATAAAAGTCCTAGAAATAAGAGCCCAAGCACTTCAAATCTATACAAGTAATTGACATAACATAGCATGTATACCGTACAAAAAAAAAACTAAAATAATATATATATAGCCTATAGCAATAATATTATGTATCGACGAGATAAAATCATTAGGTACATAAGGATTTCGGGAGACAAATCAGACAAGACAATCACTAGATCCCATCACAATCAATAAGAGGAAAGGAAAAAAAATATAAAGTTGAATAGATTAGATATACCTTCCGGTGTGTTGATGTCTGATTGAAAAGAAAAATCAATCAATGGAAAGTACCAAAAACAGTAAAAAGGATTTCGGGAGACGGTATTGTAAGCTGGTGATAACCAATCTTTGTATTTCTTTTGATGATGATGATGGTATTTCAAAAATCTAACCCAAAAATATCGCACAAAAGTACGAAATCTTAGTTGATTACATACGCTTTAAACAGATGGACAAGAGATCGATGTTGATTAAAAAAAAAATCTCTTTTGCGCAGGGTCAGAGATCGTGGATGATAACGGATTTCAGTAAATCATATAGAGAAGAATACAAAGAAGCAAAGGAGGAGAGGATTTCTTATTGATCATTAGCCATATTACATATCTATAATATCCTTATATGCATGTAAGGGAAACCCTAGGTATAGCTAGTTGGGCCGCACATCTATGGGGTGTAGGCCCTAAAACAGGTTCCACCTATTTGCCACCCACATTTTTCCTATTTACCACCCTCATTAGAATTTCTAAAGTAATTTTGGTTTTCAATTTTACTTTTCCTATTTACCACTTGTAAAAGTCAAATTAAATTTGACTTTTACTACCACCACTAATTTTTCTTCTTCTCCATTAATCCGTGTTTTCATTAAAAAGCCTTAAAAAATATATTAACCCTAGGTTTAGAACTTAAAATCATGTTTGATTAGGACACCATTATGTATAAATTTATTGTTTGTTCAACTCTTATCATTTAAATCATAGAGACATCAACGATAATATGTGGATAATCCATAAACCATCATTATGCAAGATTCCATGATTGAAAATTTAGGGCAAAAAATTCAAGCCTTAGAATCGAACATCTAAATATTTTGTATATTTAACTGAAAAGATATTCATTGAAAAAGATTTGGAGGGTAAGTGATCAATTTTGGTCGTTTAATTCTTCTCATTGAACTGGTCACCGACGTTGTTGAAAGGATATAGTCCCTCATCACACCATCTCGTTGACGGATGATTTCATGACCGGTTAATGTGTAGTCCACCCCCAGAATAAAATTATCCCCTAGTCCAAAAACATGTTTTTGGACCAGAACTTTTATCTCCTAGTCCAAAAACATGCGGTTCACACAAGACGCATTTTTCAATATACCAAACTTACTCTTCTGCAACTATATATCACTAACAAAAAAAATTCGAGCTCAGTTCTTTCTTTTTTTTCATCTCAGATCCAGTCTCGCATTTCTCTGCTGCTGCGTTTTGGTTCATCATAGTTTCTAGTAGTGTTTTTCAATTAGCTTCATCTGAGCTTCGATTAGCTTCATCTGATCTTTGATTAGCTTTATCTGAGTTTCGAACTTGTTGATGGTGGATTTTCATTTGAAGGCTAAAATTGTAAAAGCTAAAAAATTATGCGCTAACATCTTGTAAAAGATAATGCCATTAATAAGTGATGGATACTCCTTCACTTTACTAATTCACCTAGAATGGAGCATGTGACAACAATCCTAGTATTCTATGAATTAAATACACAAAATTCATCCAGGTTGGAGCATGTAGCAACAATCCCATATACCATGTGAATTTACAACATTATTAATTAATGCTTGACCAACCTTGTATTTCCTGTACTCATTATTATTGCGGCATGAGGACTGAGTGTTGCTCTGCAGAGAGAAACACGAATCTCCGAGCATTATAATGAAACATGTACGAAATACACGTACATGCTGCAACTCTCGGTGTGTTATACTAGCCCGGTTGATCCACTCTCGGTGTTATACTAGCCCGATTGAGCATCCGGACTGTCCGTATCATTTCGGATACGATCACGACCATCCAACTTCACCGGTATGATTGGATGGCCCAGATCGATTCCATAACCCCCAAGCAGGTATGGAATATTCGCTGCCAAACCAACGCAGTCCCCGCATGGTCGGCCTCCCTAAAAGATTGGCACATCTTTCCAATACGTCCAAACCATAGCAAAATGGATGGAAAACCCTAAATTAGTGTTTGCGGCACATTACATGTGTCGCAAAACAGTCCCAACCATCCATTTTCGCAGGAATAGATATAGGGTGTAGATGTAGATTCAGAGGGCCCGGAGCATGTCAAAACAACCACCGTGGACCCACCTGCATACCTGACCGATTGGTTAGGACCAACTATGGTTGGTCACCCTAATTCGTGCGTCCCAAAACCGGGTGCAACACACGATCGGCAATACCTTAATTAGGTTTTATGTTGCGATCACGGGCGTCCATCTTCTCCTGAGCGGATGGAAGGTCCCGGAATAGGATAAGCAGGTCCGGTAAGTATCAACATGATAATTGCGGTCCCACCTATCTCCACACCCAACCGGAAAAGACCGAACCGGGGATTTCACCTCGGTTTGCACGCCCAAAACAAGCATGGTCGCACCTCCCAAATTGCAAACTAATCTCGACCACTCGATTTCGCCGGACAAATTGGATGGTTTAGATCACGTTTTCATGGGACGTTAAGGTGTAGGTGTGAACTCCAGCCTATCACCTTCATGCTGGAGTAATCATCTAAGACCGACCAAGCCTGGTCGTCTTGGAACGCGCGCCCGAAGTTGGCAAGATGTGCGACTTTTGCGGCACTAGTTTTCTGTCGCAAATCGATCTCGACCACTCAACTTCGCCAGACGAATTGAGTGGCATAAATCATGTTCTTATGGGATGTTTGGGTATGGACGTGAACTCCAGCCTACCACCTACATGTCGTCTTGAAATGCGCGCCCGAAGTTGTCATCACATGCGGTTTTTGCGGCCGTCAACATACATGACCGATCGGCCATACCAAAACCATGTCCCAAGCTTGGATTCGACCAAGCTGAAAAGGGATGCTTACGTACCTTTTTCTAAAACCCTAATTTTATTAACGTTCGCATATGAGTGTCTCAAAAATTATCTCGTCCGTCCAGCTTCACCAGCTTGGTTATACAGCCCTGGTCAGGAGTTAATTGGTCAGCGCGCGTCATGGTGATTACCATCCGTCACACTACCACACCATATGGTCGGTCAAGGAAGGATTTGTTTGTTCAACCTCCAAACCATCGCATGAAGTAGTCTGGATATGAGACTACTTTGCGATGTTTCATACATACAGAATATATCTGATGCAGTACCAACATAGTATACACACAATACTTCACAAGTATCAACTTCCTAAATAACTACGTTATTTAGTCTAGCATTACATGCTACTTCCCATGGGTCCCACGATCCACACACTCAAGACGTTAATCATGTCACAAACTGGGGGATACATACTTGGGTAGTGGTCTGGCGGTTTACACCGTGCAGCGCACAACGCGCCATCACAAGAACGTGTCAGGAAGTCATGGACAGTTAGTGATGATGGGAGAAGTGGGCAAGACTAGTCGTGTGACACTAACATACTACTCCACTACTCCATCACTCCACTTTCTCCACTTCCCACGAGATACGAGGGTTAGGCTAAAAGACTTTTATAAATAGGTTCTCCACCCTATTTTTGAACAAGAACAAGTTAAGACGAGATAACAGAGGCAAGTGTTGATACAATCGTATTAAAACACTGGAACTGATATCTTACATCTTGCAAGCCAGTCAATCTTCCTGATACTAGTCATACATAGCCAACACCTTCACAATCTCAACACCTTCTTCTCTTCCCTCCCTAAGATCAACCCATCTCCTTCACTTTGTGACCGAAGCAAGTTTGGAACGACCATGTCTTGGTTTAGGCCAGAGTTGTACAGATTGACCTCTTGAATCTAAAGCACTCACCGCGCAGTGCATTTGTTTAGGGTTTAGATTTATTTCTCAGTCCACACATACCCCAAATTACCAAAACCTGCAGAAGTAGTTTTTACCCATAAACAATTGGCGACCACAGTGAGAGGTTGATGAGTGCCAAATAGTGCATATTTCTACACCTTTTTATTGGCTTTTAACTCATCTTTTGCGCTTTAAAATCATATATTATCCCAGATTCTGTGTTTCCTTTGTTTTCAAGAATAAATACTTGTACTCATTAATTTTGTGTTTTTAGGTACCAAATAAAGCTTGGATGAATTAAGGGCGAGAAGGCAGAGACAACGGCGAAAGAACGGAGTCATTCGGAGTTCGTATGAAGAAGTTATGAGCAAAACAAGAAAAGGGGCATCTCATGTTAAGAGGCACCCTTACTGTTCGCTAAGGGACACACTCATGCTAAGGGGCAGACTGTTTCTTAGCAATTGCTAAAGGCAGTCGAGTCATTTAATTGGGGGTGCCAAGATTCAAATATTGTTTAAAGCACCAGTCCAGATTTCTCAGGGTTGCCGCTGTCATCTTCTTCACCATTTAATCTCGACCATTTCAGAGGTTCAGTTGTGGAGTTCACAGGGAAGGCATGGCAGACAGCACGTTATGGTGATGCTCAGTTTGTCAAGTTCACATCACACGAGCACGTGAAGGAAATGATTGCACTGAACGTGAACTAAATAAAAATAAAGCCAGCTTGGGCGCACAGACACAGTAGCGTGGGCGAAACAGCATCATGGGCGGAAACGTGAAGGCAGGGAGCGAGTTGGCAGTAGCGTGGGCAACTGAAAACGAGAGAAAGTGGGAGGAAAGCTGACAACGTGATGGGAGAAGAAAGAAGATATCACGTGGGCAGCTCGTGGAGAAAAGAGAAAGAAGCAACCCACTCGTGGGAAAAGAATGGACAATGAGGATAACATGAGAACGTAAAGAATTATGGTGGGAACGTGAAGAAAACAATGGATTATGGGTCATTCACGTGAGTAAAGAAAGAAGAGATGGAGCTCCACGTGAAGGTGTGAATAAAGTGGGAGAGAACATGCGCATGGGAAGAATGTAAGCTATGAGCGTGGGGGACAATTAAAGAATACTAAATTTCGGCTGAAATTAGTGTTGAGAGAAAGAGGAATTTTGTATAAAAGGGGGGAGCAGTTGTAATTGAAAGTAAGCCCGGAGTAGCCGGTGCACTTCACTTGTAGTTTCACTTTCTGTTCTTAATTTTAGCATGTTCTAAACTTTGAATGCTAGGGTAGAAGATGAAGCCTGTAATTCTATCTAAAGTTATGCAATTTCTTGTTTACTCTTTTACTGAGCTGATAATTTGTATGAACGATGATTAGCTAGTTTACTAAGAAGTTTGTGATGGGTTGTACTTTAATCAGACAGTCCATACTGGGAATGAATTAGGAAAACTAGGTGGCAAATCATCAATTAGAGAACTGTTCTCCAACTGACGTAGAATGGGTGTTTAGTTAATGAAACAAATGATCTTGTGATGGTTTGTACTTTAATCAGACAGCCCATACTAGGAGAGAATTAGGAGCATTAACTGATAAACTTGTCATGGTAATTTCTCAGGAAAAAATAAGAGCATAACTGACTTTGTAAAGCTTTAGTATAGGTTGATCAGGTGGAATCAATCACCCTAGCAAAACCTTCTATATTGCTTTCTTTACTTTTACATTTATCTGTTACTTGCACAATCTATGGCCATATTGGCAAACAAGCTTTTTGTTACACTCTTGCTAGAAAATTAGATTAACATTTTCCTTAGCTCAAGCTTTGCACCACAAGTCTCTGTGGTTCGACCTGTGCTTGCCCTGTGTTACTTGTCGACACTGTGCACTTGCAGTTTATACATAGTAGTAGGTACTTTTCCAATCCTACCAAGTTTTTGGCGCCGTTGCCGGGGACTTGGCTGAGTGCAGCTGAGTAGAGCGTTTTTTCTGATTTTCTAGTTTACCAACTGTATATATCATCTTCTAAACTTGCATATGTTTGCTTGTAATCATCTTATTTTTCCATTTGCTAACATCTTTATTTTTCCATCTTTTTGCTCAGCAAGTTTGTTGAGTGCACCTGTTTTTGCTCTGCATTTTGCTGAGTTTTATCACCTTTTTACTCTGCTAGTTTGCCTTTGCACTTTAGTAGCAGTTGTAACTTTAATTTGTTAGCTTCATTTTCATCTATCCTGCATTGCATCTTGCATTCTCATATCATTTAAAAAAATAAAATAAAATAAAATAATATAATTTTTTTTGTTCTTCTTTACGTTTTTGTTATTTTTGTCTTCTCCTTACAGAATTTGGAATTCGGAGCGAAAGAAAATTTGCCAAAGCTTTTGGTGAATATTTAAAAGACTTGGAGTAAAGGGCGAAAGAAGAAGAAGAGAAAAAGAGAGTTTATTTTATTTATTTATTTTTAGATTGTATTAGGATTTCTCTATTCTTGTAATTTTCTATTTCTTTTGCATTTTTATTTTTTGGACTTTGGACTGGACATTCTTTTATTTTTTATTTTTTTAACCCTACGGAAGGGTCGTATTAAGTATCAAACTGTTTGCAGAGAAGGACGGTGATTACAATATCACCTCGGCCCCTCGGGTTCGTTCATGACATAGGAGTCGTGGCCCGAGTCGACAACAACGGTTCATCCCCGTCTGACATGGGAGGTAAGTTTGTCGAAACACTCGTGAATCTCCTGTTAGCGAGTTACTGTATTCCTTCGTTTGCATATATGTTGAGGACTTGAATACGGCTGTTTTAATTTCCTAGTAAAGGGCAAGGATTGGCCATACAAGATAAGGGTTCGGATTTCATCACCGTTCTCTTCTTGCCCGCCTTAGGAAAACGATACCTACGCGAACCTAAGATCTAAAATTTTGAATAGAACGAGACCTATAAGGTAATGAGCTTAGTAGGAAAGTCAATCGAAAAATATTGGTTACTCTTTAATCATACTCCGAAGTTCATGATGGTTTTTGTGAATTAAATGCGTGACTGCGCCGCCTTGTAATACGGTGAGGCCTTGGGTATCAAAGCTCCAGCAGCTTCCCTCGCCTCTATTCAATTTACTTAAACTCAGATTGATTCCAGAAGGGTTTGCTCAGATTGTAACGAATTCCCTTTCGAAGGATTAGAAGCTGGTCTAGAAAACAATCTAAGTGGAGCCATCATGCTTTTTGTTTGCTAAGAAATCAGTAGGTTTACTGTGGTGAAGTCAGCCTTGTTTGCGATTGCATAGAACTTCCCTTCCGTTTAGGATTTTTCTTCTTTTATTTTGTTTTTTTAGTGTATGCCCGAGGTCATTAGAGAACGGGCTTGAAAAAAAAAAATAATCCAATCTCTTCAACAAGCCTAGTGCTAGTTAGAGATCATGTCAGGATTTTGGTCTACACCTGGGGATACAAACAAATCCATCGACCTAGCTTACAACCATACCTCACATTATGAACCCCCCATATTCCATAATGTTGATAATTTTAGGGATTATTATGAACCGTGTCAAGGTCCTGATTTTGAATATCCATACCCTAATTATTATTCACACATGTATCATCCACCGCCAGGGGAGGTTGAACAATTTTGTACCCCAATGAACTCTAAAATGCATTCTGTGATGGACAATCTTAAATTGATAGAACAAAATAATGCTATATTTAAATTGAATGCATTGCAAAATCATCCATATAGCAATACACCTGAATTTTCCTTCAATAGTGAATCTCATGAACAACCATATATTGAATATTCATATGAAAATGAGATACCTACTAATGATGACTCTCCTTTAGTTGAGAAACTTAATGCAATTCTAGAATTGAATCAAAACATTGAGCAATATCAAAAGTCAACTGACCAAAGGTTTGCGAATTTAGAACTCAAATTGAGTCAAATCTGTGATGCACTAAATGAGGAGAGGGAGGAATTTCAGGGTGAAATGAATGAAAAGGAGATACCTACTGCTGATGATTCCCCTTCCCTTGAACAACTCAATACAATGTTAAGGATGAATTTAATTCATTTACAAAATCAGGAAAGTGAGATTTTTCAAAATGAAATGTTTATCACCCATAATGAAGTTAATTATGACAATAATGTGTCTAGTCTTACTCAGGCAACTGAGATTGCATATCAACATGTTGTGGAAACAGATGAATGGACTAAAAACACTATGATTTTAGATGAGATAAACTATTCATGTTATGCTAATGATGATGATGATGATGATATGATGTTAGAAGAACATGTTGAAAATATTGTCGAACTTTCAAGTTCGGAGACATTAGGCTTCTCTGCCTTGACCTTAATGAATGATAGTTCTTCTGATATTCCATATACTTGTGATTTTGATACCGAGTTTGGGCTTGTACAATTGTTTTATGAATGTGAGCATGTTGTAACACTTGTAGATGATTTAGGAGATGTAATTAATGATAATGGTACTCTTGACCTCATCCATATGAGCAACTTAGAAGTACCTACTCTCCTACCTAAGTCACAGACTGAAACTCTTGTACCCAACCTAGATATTGTTTGTAACGAAATTGTAAAACCAAATTTTCTAAGATTACCTAATCTAGGATTGGAACTATGTGCCTCTCAAATCCTTTTGGATTACTTTTCTGCTAAGTATAATACCTTTGAAGAGCCACAGTTGGAATGCATTGATGTTTCTCTTCCCATCCCAAACAAAGCCCATTTTGAGCTAGACCTTCTGCGTGATGAACCCTTAAAATTGTTAGATTTTGTACCCAAAAGTATATCTGTTGAAAAATCTAGGTTTGGAGGAAACTCATTCACATATGCAGTCTCACTTTCATTGATGTCATATGATAATTGTGTAAGGCTGTTGATGTTTTCGCACTCCGTCTTTTGGGTTGATCCTCAACTTTTTAGATTGTTGGTGTATGGTGAGTCATCATTGTATAATCTAGTAGGTAAATTTTGAATCATCTTGATATTTTTGTGTGCTAACCAAACGTTTTTGTCTTGCACTCATATTGTTTGCTTTCAAAGCATTCATCCTTTTATGGTTAGCATCACAACCTTTTTGCATCTGGTAATCTCTTTCCTTTAAATCTGCTCTGCCTTGTTCTATTGATGTGTTCTTATCATCTTTTGAAACATTGAGGACAATGTTAGATTTAGGTTTGGGGGTGTGTTTTGCATATAGAGTTTTTAGTCTTTTATTAAAAAAAAAAAAAAAAAATCAAAAAAAAAAAATCTTTGTAAATATTTGCATAAAACCTCCAACTTTTAGAGATCTTAGAGTCACTAGTATGCTTCTAGCTATGTTTACATAGAGAGTCTGACCGAAATATCTGAACTTGGAATTACTGGAGAACACAATCGGGTTTCTTGGGTTATTAGAGCGTTAAAGTCGGATTTAACCATGCCGGAGGGCGAATTAGGTGCTGAAAAGATATTCGGTAGTAGAATTGTGATCACCCATAGTGGAGACTACCCATTTTTACATCAAGCGAGGCACTGAACTTCAATTTGTGACTTTCTAAAAAATCTTTTAGAGTGTGTGTCACCGTACGTCAATTCCGGGTAGGAATGGTGAGCTACCCAACTTCGCACCACTTTCAGCACTATTTTTGATCTCTTGAGTGCTAATTTTGTCAATCATGAGGGTAACGTCTAAAGATGAAAACTCCTTCTTGTAGTTCGATGAGCAATTAGCATCACTTTCTCTCTCAACAACATCAATAGATCCATAGAAACACATCATCAATGAGCAGAGCAACATCAAAAATTAGTCCAAGGTTTACATGCAGAATACTATACAAAGAGCAGAATACTATACACATTTGAAGAGGTATTTTACAAGAGCAAAGAAAAGAAAATAAGATGAGAATTAGTGAAGTTTATGAAATCAAGACAATACAAGTTGTGAAGAATTGAGTGATAAAGTACTTCATCCATGGAGTTAGTAGTTTCATTGTTTTTGTTGTTATTTTCATTTCATGTTAAAAAAAAAAAAATCAAAAATAATATTGAAGTTTATTTTCTTAGTTTAGTTTTGATACCACCATGGTAAAGAAGAAGAATTCAAGAAGAAAATTCCAATCAACAAGGAAATTGAAGAGATAAGTTACAAATTGTAAGTTTTTGAAGTTCATAAGTTCATCATCAACAGTTGAAGACCGAAGATTAAAGACATTTCTATGGATGCTGTGAGAGTGGGGTTGATTGCCGATCGGATGTGAAGGTAAGTGAGTACTCCCATCCTTGCTAATGGTTGATTTCCTTTCTTAGAGATCATCAGAAAAAGATTTTTTTTGTCCACAATTCTGTGGAGTCTTCAGAAATTATTTCGGAAGGTTCTCCTTCCCACCATCAACGTGTACAGGATTTCTCTCTTTATTCATGTCTGCACACATGAGAGACTAAAAAAAAAAAAGTTTTGAGTGCAATTATCATAAAACCCTATTGGTGAAGCAGAAGTCGAGGCTTGTGATTGTTCTCGAACCCGAATTCTTTCATATGGTATGGTTATTTCTCGCTCAACTCTTAAGGATGAGAATGCGTTCTTTGGTAGTTCTAACTTCGTGTTACTAGCATGCAGAAAATCTATGTCCTCATAGCTCCTTGGATGCTTGGGACTCTTTTACGCTCTGAAGTTGGAGAAGGTTTTGTGGGTACATCTCTGTTAGGCCCTCACGAGACTACAACTCGTCCACTAGGGACACCTAGGGGTTTAAAGGCTTAGTGCATACGCTAAATGCATTCGAGAGACCAGCGACAGTGGTATAGTTAGGATTTCTTAATTTCTGTTTCACTTGAGGACAAGTAAAATTTAGGTTTGGGGGTATTTGATGAGTGCCAAATAGTGCATATTTCTACACCTTTTTATTGGCTTTTAACTCATCTTTTGCGCTTTAAAATCATATATTATCCCAGATTCTGTGTTTCCTTTGTTTTCAAGAATAAATACTTGTACTCATTAATTTTGTGTTTTTAGGTACAAAATAAAGCTTGGATGAATTAAGGGCGAGAAGGCAGAGACAACGGCGAAAGAACGGAGTCATTCGGAGTTCGTATGAAGAAGTTATGAGCAAAACAAGAAAAGGGGCATCTCATGTTAAGAGGCACCCTTACTGTTCGCTAAGGGACACACTCATGCTAAGGGGCAGACTGTTTCTTAGCAATTGCTAAAGGCAGTCGAGTCATTTAATTGGGGGTGCCAAGATTCAAATATTGTTTAAGGCACCAGTCCAGATTTCTCAGGGTTGCCGCTGTCATCTTCTTCACCATTTAATCTCGACCATTTCAGAGGTTCAGCTGTGGAGTTCACAGGGAAGGCATGGCAGACAGCACGTTATGGTGATGCTCAGTTTGTCAAGTTCACAGCACACGAGCACGTGAAGGAAATGATTGCACTGAACGTGAACTAAATAAAAATAAAGCCAGCTTGGGCGCACAGACACAGTAGCGTGGGCGAAACAGCATCATGGGCGGAAACGTGAAGGCAGGGAGCGAGTTGGCAGTAGCGTGGGCAACTGAAAACGAGAGAAAGTGGGAGGAAAGCTGACAACGTGATGGGAGAAGAAAGAAGATATCACGTGGGCAGCTCGTGGAGAAAAGAGAAAGAAGCAACCCACTCGTGGGAAAAGAACGAACAGTGAGGATAACATGAGAACGTAAAGAATTATGGTGGGAACGTGAAGAAAACAATGGATTATGGGTCATTCACGTGAGTAAAGAAAGAAGAGATGGAGCTCCACGTGAAGGTGTGAATAAAGTGGGAGAGAACATGCGCATGGGAAGAATGTAAGCTATGAGCGTGGGGGACAATTAAAGAATACTAAATTTCGGCTGAAATTAGTGTTGAGAGAAGGGGGAATTTTGTATAAAAGGGGGGAGCAGTTGTAATTGAAAGTAAGCCCAGAGTAGCCGGTGCACTTCACTTGTAGTTTCACTTTCTGTTCTTAATTTTAGCATGTTCTAAACTTTGAATGCTAGGGTAGAAGATGAAGCCTGTAATTCTATCTAAAGTTATGCAATTTCTTGTTTACTCTTTTACTGAGCTGATAATTTGTATGAACGATGATTAGCTAGTTTACTAAGAAGTTTGTGATGGGTTGTACTTTAATCAGACAGTCCATACTGGGAATGAATTAGGAAAACTAGGTGGAAAATCATCAATTAGAGAACTGTTCTCCAACTGACGTAGAATGGGTGTTTAGTTAATGAAACAAATGATCTTGTGATGGGTTGTACTTTAATCAGACAGCCCATACTAGGAGAGAATTAGGAGCATTAACTGATAAACTTGTCATGGTAATTTCTCAGGAAAAAGTAAGAGCATAACTGACTTTGTAAAGCTTTAGTATAGGTTGATCAGGTGGAATCAATCACCCTAGCAAAACCTTCTATATTGCTTTCTTTACTTTTACATTTATCTGTTACTTGCACAATCTCTGGCCATATTGGCAAACAAGTTTTTGTTACACTCTTGCTAGAAAATTAGATTAACATTTTCCTTAGCTCAAGCTTGGCACCACAAGTCTCTGTGGTTCGACCTGTGCTTGCCCTGTGTTACTTGTCGACACTGTGCACTTGCAGTTTATACATAGTAGTAGGTACTTTTCCAATCCTACCAGAGGTTAATCTCTCAATTATGAAGTCAATTTCTCCGAATTTCGATTCAACCTTATCAATTTCAAAAAGGGTAGATCTTAGAACCGATTCAATCAGCAATTCATTTCAAGATGGTGGAACTCAAGTCTGGATTAGCAATCAATTCTGATGGAGCTAGTGTGGATAACACTCCTGGTGTCGATGTACCTGTCAGTAGAGCCGCCGTGGTCAATACATCTCGTGGAGCCGTCACTTACATCACCAACGCTAGCGAAGCAGGAGATATTCCAGTAGGTGTAATGCCTACCATCACCAGAGCCAAAGCAGCCATGAATCCCGGCATCTCTTCAAGTTTATCTCCTACGGCAGTCACCAGAGCAACAACCTTCACTCCTTCATCAGGATGAGGAGTCGGAGGTACGAGAGAAGGACCACCGCCCATTACCATTGCAGATTTGATGGAGAAACAAAAAATTCTTGCTAAAACTCAAACGGATATGGCCGCAACTCAGAAAGAGGTACTCACTTTCCTCAAAACTTTGACTAAACGGTTACCACAAGATTCACGACAACTCGAGGGGAACGTTTCTGTCCCGGCCCACACGGACAAAGAAGCTCACATTGCTCCTGAACGCCCAAGAGATGGGGAACAACCTTCCAACTTCATCACACGCGAGGACCTGGAACGACTTCTCCAAAATCGAGGCAAAGGAGACCGAACTGACACACACCAGCATCGACCGCCATATCCTCAAGATGTGCAACGAATTCCTCTTCCGAGAGGTTACACCTCTCCTCAGTTCTCCCTCTACGATGGTACTGGTAACGCTCGTGAACGCGTCTCTCGATTATTGGAATCCTTGGGAGAGCATGAATACAATCATGTTCTTCGCCTAAAAGAATTCTCAAAGTCACTCACGGGGAGGGCATACACCTGGTACAACAACATCGCGCCAAATAGCATATCCAATTGGAACGATATGGTCAGTGCTTTCTATAGAAAGTATTTCTTCGTGTCTGAGAAGATCACCTTTTTGGATCTGGTGAGGATTCTTCAGCGGAACAACGAGCATCCCAACAACTTCGTCAAGAGATTCAGAACCCAAGCACTAGATTGTCACGACCCGAACGTCACCGAACGTAAATTGGTGGAGTTGTACATTAATGAATGATACCCATATACCGTGCTCTACTAGAGAACCTGGGCTTTCAAACATTCTCCGAACTCCATGAAGCTGCCAAACATTCAACAACGACTGCACCAGCGTTTCTAGAAAGAACCAGAGTTGTTCGAAGTGAATATTCACATGAAAGTCGAGGAAAAAGGCGTCTCACGAACAAGCAATACAACACTGGTCCTTCTGTAAGTGTAGTAGGCAGAGGAGAAAAAAGGAAAGCTCCAACAACGGAACCACAAACCAAGCGGGCCTCCACGGCACACATGACTTCGTCTCGGGAAATAGCGGACAAAAATCCTGCCCAAGACGCCGTAGACATAGGCTTTCCTTTCCCCATGAATGAAGTACTAGAGCTCTTGGAAGCATGGATTCAAGACAATGCCATCAAGCTACCTCATGTCAGACGTCCTCCAACTGAGAAAGAAATAATGGATCTTAAGTACTGTCGCTACCATAGATTCGTCAATCATCCAACCAAAGACTGTAATGGGCTAAAACAAATCTTCAAGGAAAAGATAGAGACAGGAGAGCTCCAACTGGGGAATGAAGGCATTCATAGAGATCCTCTTCCTATCAGGAACCGCATGATTTCTGGGGATTCTGTTCGCAGGACTGTACAATCTATTATGGAGCACTTGTGTGAAATCTTGTACTTCCCCAAGGGGCAGCTTCAAGACATGGTTACGGCCCTCAACAACATTGTATCAGGAAGGTGCTTGTATCCAGAAGCAGTCCGGAAACCCCAGTCTTTCCTGGAAGATGCGAGCAAGGGAAACTTGGAACTCCTAACCATCACTCGTTTAAGAGATGTTGAATTCAATAGAGCATTGATTGACACGGCCTCTGAATTAACATCATTACTGTCAAGATCTTAAGAGCGGCAAAGATTTCGAAACAGGAGGTTACTCGTCACCCAACTGTGGTTAAGTATCCAGAAGGAGAACTCATAGATACATATGGATACATCGATCTTGAAGTCGAATTAGGTGACGCCTCGACACAAGAAAAATTCTACATAGTCAAAGATCATACCGACTATGACATGATCCTAGAGCGCTCTTGGGTACACGAAAACAAGGAAATGATAGGAGTTCATCCCTTACCAGCTTCAATACCTGAAAGAATCTCCAACACGCCTTCTGGGCCTGACGACTGCCTGTTGCCGCATCACCTACAACTTTCCAATGTGACACAACTTCCCGGAGAGAGCCCGTCAGCATACGTCAAGAGGTTCCGAGCTCAAGTAAGTCCCATCACGCAACCCTCTTTACAACCAACCGCCCCGCACTTTGATAAGTCTTGGGGACTGGATCTAGCTGAACCAACCCTGGCTAAGAGATGCGAATGGGAGGCCGGACCCTTCAAACAGTTTATCAGGAGTGTGGAAGTTGTCTCGATCAAAGACAATAAGACCAAGACCCAGACCCAGATGTGTGCATGCCCAAACCCGTTTGGAATTGGAGATCTGGTAACGAAAACAACCGCATTCAAGGTTGGAAACTTTACGGTGAAAGTGGCTACCCCACCTGATTCACTCACCGAGAAGGAGGATGAACCGTACCTGGTAGTAGATATCATCTGTCATATACCGGCATGGTAAGGGAGTGCACATATCCTATATGTGTCTGTCTTTAGTAATGTTAGTGTTATTTAGTATAGTTAGGAGTGCTAATTAGTAGTAAGCTGTATTGGTTGGTTGAGATGTAACCACCTGGTGAGTTAGTGGACGTTAGATGGTAAGGAAGATATGCCTATCTCTATAAGAGAAATGAGTCCGTAATGAAACCTTAAGAAATTTATTAATCCAATAGAACATTTTGTTCTTCAAAGCTCGTTCCTTGTGAACCAGAAGGCTTGATCCTCCGGGATTAAGAGAGGTTTATCCTCAATCTATCCATCTAACCCTGTCATTGTACTTAGGTTCATGACAATTGGTATCAGATTCGTTTCGATCCATGGGGAGTATTTTGTATCTAGCTAGGGAGAAATTTCAATTGTATAACCATTTACTTGATCTGGAAAGAAGATATCAAGACTTACTAAACGATGTACCTTCACCAAATCGTGATTATCATCTTTGGCAAATAGATTATCTAATCAAATTCACCAAGATTAGGTGGAAATCCATTTACATACCACCATTCGAAGACCGGTTCATTCCTCTGGTGAATACGGAAGCTACAAAGCAGAAAGAGGTTTTTATTGACGAATTGGTACCTGAATTCAGTCAAGATCTTACTCCAAACTCTCTTCCTGATGCTACCTTAGATTTCGAGTCAATTTCTGAATCTCAGGATTTTTGTGTTGTTGCATCTGAAGAAGTAAATTTGGTTCCTAAATCAATTTGTCCAGATTCTTCTCCTCAAGTTCACAATAATGTTGAATCTCATAAAGTGAAATCAAATCCTTCCAATGTCGTTGACAAAGAAGACGATGATTCCACCGATTTTGTGAATCTTCAGTTGAAAGAAATTGACGAAGCTGAGGTGTATCACATCGACAGTACAAATCCTAAAACTCAAGGGTTCGCCATTCTTCACAACAAATTTCACTGTCCTGATGGTTTTCATTTTGGTATTGACGATTCTCGCAGCATATTTGATCGAGGTAAATGTATCCTATTTCTATCCATTCAAATGAGAAATTGATTGTTCCAGGGATTTCATGTTTGGGGTACCAATTAGATTCCTCGTGCATCCATTTGAGTGTGAGTTTGTGTAATGATGATGCTGCAATTTTAGATGAGAACAAAATGTTTGATAAAATGTCTGAGAGTGTGACATTGAGTGGTGTTGGAGTTGAATTTTTCTGGTAGCTCAACATGAGTAAGGTATTTGATAGAGGCAAAGAGTCAGTTGGTATTACAGAGTTCTCTAATTCTGTGGGCAAATATGAATATGGTTTTGTTACATTTCCTTCTTGTGTGATTGTTATTCTTGGTTCTCAGACATCGAAAGGTACGCTAGAGATTTGGTGTGGGAGTTATTTCCAAGACATGAGTATCCGTCCGAACTTCAGTTTCTGAATTTACCAAGTATTAGATGTGAGTTGGTTGAGATGCGTTACAACTTAATATTTGGTGATTATTCCGCACTTGCCTTAAATTTTGTGCGTCGAATGTTTGATCGTGGTAAAGGACCCCAACTTTCTATGGTTTTTTCGGACCTTGCTGGTGTTTCTGAATTCAATATTGTCATCCCTATGTCTGGTTTATTCGTAGTCACTATGTGTTCGATTGTACGGGCTAAATACAATGACAATTATGCGCATGAGCTAACTGCTGAATATGGGTTTGGGGTAAATTTGTGGATTACAAATTCATTTGTATTAGTGCTGGTTAAAGCTGGTGACATTGGGGATGGTAGTTCCCTGTATGTGACAATTCCACAGATAAACAATATGTACGAGATTACTTTACTTTCTCTATTGCCTAAATACTATACAGAGATTATTCAGGTTCAGATTTATGAGCATGGGTACTGTTTATATTGGAGGATTAGTGCCCATATCATTTGGATGTCAGCTAAGGGTGGTGATTGTTTTTGTGGATTGCATACTGAAATTTTCATGTTGGCAAAGATAATTGGCGAATTTTTTGGGTTCCAAGAATATACTTCTCTGATGATGCTCACACTTTTCAGAAGCTGCTGTAAATTCTTAAGAATAAGCATCTCCATGCATTATCCGTGGCCTACTTATAAGTTATACATTCCTGAAAAGTGTACTCAGGCCTTCCTAACTCGATCATAGGTGGTGTTCTCTGCTACTTGCACTATGCTAAACATGATGGATGTGTTCAACTGCGGAGTTTGAACATGGTTATTTGTTATTATCTTTATTTTGCTTTTACTTGTTTCTTATTTGATCGAGGAAAGGGGTTTGACGGGTCAAATTCTGGGGATGATCAGAATGAAGAATTTGTTTCTGGGGTATTCTTAGACCAAGGTACGAGTTGTTGCTTGAAGTGACTGCAGTTCATGGTCTGTGCCTTAGATGTGTCATCAGGCTTGACGGAACATATAGACTAGCAAACAGTTGTCTTTCCAACCGCTTAGAGCTCTGCAAATCCACCTTGTGGTCAGAGGTTCGATGATTTTTCTCTTCTGCAATTTTTCTCGACATATTTCTGGAGTAGGGGAAGTGCGAGTAACTTTGGTACCATAGCTGGCATTTCTGGTGATGTAATTCTTTTACGACATTCATGGAATCTTTGGTACTCACCAACGAAATTTTGGCCGGATTTAATTCCTCGGAAAATGAAATTTACCGGATTGGTTATATCTCTTGGACTAAAGGTTGTTAGTATTCCAGGATGCTCAAGGTCACTTCTGCAAGGCTTTGTTGTGCTGAACTACAACCCAGAATAGGCATTGCTTTGTTGCGGTCAACGATCACTTTCTTGTGTTTGGAGTTGGCGACAACTCATACACAACAGTGAGCTTGAAGACATGGGAATTAATTATTTGAACAAATAAATACTCCTGAGTTTCATTTCTCTTGCCCATCTGGAGGGAGTAACCACTATCAGTCAGCAATTCTTGTAGTCTACATAAAGGAGGTAGGTTGTTATATGGCATGGAGATGAAGTATTTCAAAGTCTTGCCGGGGCACTTACTCACATAGGGCTCATATCATATACCGGCATGGTAAGGGAGTGTTGTTCACCTGAATGATTATGAGATCTTTTATCCTACCCCTTCATCCTTGAAGCCAAGGATTTTTTCAAGGGGAGTGGAATGTCATATACCGGCATGGTAAGGGAGTGCACATATCCTATCTGTGTCTATCTTTAGTAGTGTTAGTGTTATTTAGTATAGTTAGGAGTGCTAATTAGTAGTAAGCTATATTGGTTGGTTGAGATGTAACCACCTGGTGAGTTAGTGGTCGTTAGATGGTAAGGAAGATATGCCTATCTCTATAAGAGAAATGAGTCTGTAATGAAACCTTAAGAAATTTATTAATCCAATAGAACATTTTGTTCTTCAGGCTGCGTTCCTTGTGAACCAGAAGGCTTGATCCTCCGGGATTAAGAGAGGTTTATCCTCAATCTATCCAACCAACCCTGTCATTGTACTTAGGTTCATGACATCATCCTAGGCGGCTACTGCAAACTCATCAACGCTGACAAGCTAGAAGGTGTAACAATTCACTCGTGATGGCTCAAACCCTATCGCACTTAAGACGCCGTGCTACTCCCTCCAGCATGTTTCCCTTTATAGTTTCGCATCATATTTGTAATTTCTCTAGAAAATGATTGCAATACTTGCATTCATAGTTAGGGTTTCAACTTCCAATTTTTAAAATTAATTGAAGTATTATTTCCATCTGAGAACCTCTTCATCCCTAAAGACACAAAGCCCAGCCTAAGTCAACCCACCATACCAAGTTAAGGAAAGAAACCCTAACATCCAGAAAAGATCGAAAGAAAAGGATATGCGCAGAAAGGGAAGATGTTTTGAGCCATTCTTACCAACAAGGCCAGGAAGATCTTGCATCAGGAACACAGGTCTCTGTGGTATTCCTTTACGGCATTATTTATTTTATTATAAAAGATCAAACACATGTGGAGGCGCACTCTTGCGCCTAAGAGAAGGTTCAGTTGCAGTATCACCAAAGGATTATAACGTAAAGACTTTTATTCAAATAATCAAAAGATTAAAAAAAAAAAAACCTTGAACTCAGCTGCCACTAGGTACAAGGAAGATGTTTACAAATTATGGAATATGCTGGGAAAAGAGAAAAAGAAGTAAATAGGTCTCAGTCAAGAGGGTCGACCACGCCTGCACCGCCATTAGGTTCTGCTTCGGCACCATCACCTGTTGATGCTCCTTCCTTCAGATATGCCACAGCTTCTGCATCATATGTATCCGCAGCAACACACTCCATCCCAACATCATCAAGAGCATCAAGGACCACGGCAACATTAGGAGTCGCGCTGACTGCTTTCAAACACTCAGGTTCGTCTGGGTCAGAATCAAGAATTATCACGCCGTCCTGGATTGGATAATCGTATTTGTCTTCATTTGGAGGTCATTTATGCTCAACCCTCCGCCTCTTCAGCCGCGCTGCAAATCTCTCCACTCTTGTGCTTACTGGTGCTTGCAATGCTTCCTCACACCTCCACCGCTCCTCCATGTCAATCGCAGCTAAAAGAGTACAGATACATCCCCTGGCAATACACAGGTGCAGAATGGACATCCCTTGTATAGCACGACCGACTTCACGAAGTGAGAGGTCTATTTTATCCATTACTTCTTTGTGCGCATGGGTTTCGGGCTTGTCAACTTCGAAGATTTTTTCTAGAGAAGTGACATAATGGTTGTCCATCGCTTCCATGGTAAGCTGCAAAGAAGAAGAAGTTATGAACGCGCACAAAAAAAGAGAGGGGAGAATCAATCAATCAGAAGATCAGATGAGTGCAGAGCAATACCTGAGATACAGTAAAAGTGACTATGTGAAGTGAATCCTTAGAATTTTTCTTTATAAATCTCACAAATTGACAGAATCCCAGGAGAAAAGAAGTCTTCACTTGCCCTATAAAGGCTACTGATTCGGGATAACGATCAAGGATGCTTATCGGATACATATGTGGAAAGATGTCGTGTGACGAAAGGGAGTACACCTAGCCCAAGGAAAGGGCTAAGCTCTGTCCGGATAAATACAGAAGAAACCAAAGAGACTCGCCCGATAAGATCCTGTTTCCTTCACAACCCTAATCGGGACTTCCATGGCGACTCCTAACAATGCCAACTTAGCCGGGTAAGTGTTTATTCACTTTAACTTGGTCATTTCAGTATACAGATTTGTCACCATCTCATGCCTACCCCACAATAGTGTAACCATTATGTGCTAGGCAGGGGACTTAATGTTGATGGTGGATTTTCATTTGAAGGCTAAAATTGTAAAAGCCAAAAAATTATGCGCTAACATCTTGTAAAAGATAAGGCCATTAATAAGTGATGGATACTCCTTCGCTTCACTAATTCACCTAGAATGGAGCATGTGGCAACAATCCCAGTATTCAGTGAATTAAATACACGAAATTCATCAAGGTTGGAGCATGTAGCAACAATCCCATATACCCTGTGAATTTACAACATTATTAATTAATGCTCGACCCGCCTTGTATTTCCTGTACTCATTATTATTGCGGCATGAGTACTGAGTGTTGCTCTGCGGAGAGCAACAGGAATCTCCGAGCATTGTAATGAAACATGTACAAAATACCCGTGCAGGCTGCAACTCTCGGTGTGTTATACTAGCCCGATTGAGCCACTCTCGGTGTGTTATACTAGCCCGATTGAGCATCTGAACTGTCTGTATCAGTCCGGATACGATCACGACCATCCAACTTCACTGGCATGATTGGATGGCCCAGATCGATTCTATAACCCCCAAGCAGGTGTGGAATATTCACTGCCGAACCAACACGGACCCCGCATGGTCGGCCTCCCCAAAAGATTAGCACAACTTGCCAATACATCTAAACCATAGCAGAATGGCGAAAAACGCTAAATTAGGGTTTGCGGCACATTACATGTGTCGCAAAACAGTCCCTACCATCCATCTTCGCAAGTATAGATGGAGGGTGTA